>WBMY01015886.1:394793-753250 GCA_013397315.1 Donacobius atricapilla
GCGCCCGCACGGGGGGGAAAAGGAAGGCTCAGCCCCTCCGAGGGACTGGAGCCCCTCCGCGGGGGGCGACTGGGGCTCAGCGGCCGTGGTTGGCCCCTTGCGGGGACCCTCCGTGCCGAGCCGGCCCCGGCGGGAGTGGGAGGCATGAGCGGGCTGTAAACAAAAGGGGCTCGGGCGTCGCGCAGGCTGCTCCCCCCGCCCCACCCCGCAGTCCTTGTCTCTGTAGACAAAGCTTTCGAGCAGCCCGGGCGTGAGATCCGCGCCAGGGGCTCAAACCGCCCGGTTTCCAGGAAGAAAAATGCTCCGAAGTTGGGTTTTTTTGTCAAGTAAAATTCATCGGTGGACGATGAATCTCGGTTCCCCTTTCTTCTGGAAGCGTCTCTTAGCCGCCCCACAACCCCGGTTAGGAACAAACACCAACGGTTCTTTCGCTGCCCTGTGGGTTTTGTAATCCCAAGCCTGCGACCCAGTGGGCTCAATAGTGGTTATAAATGCCTTCAGATCGAGGGTTTTGGGGTGGGATAGAACTCCCGAGGTAAGTTAAGTCCTTGGTTTCTCGCCATGGAAAACAGGCTGGGAGGAACAGTGGTGAAATACAGCTTGAGTCAGTCGGTAAATGCTGCCCAGCTTCCTCCTTAGTTAGTTGTGGGTGTTCTTAGAATGTGAGAAGCTAAGCATGGGTGTGATCTCAAAAGGGTGCTGGAAAGGATCTTTTTTTCCCCATCTGATTTCTGATGTTTTGAAGCTCTTGAGTTTTCCTGTTATGCATGTAATAATTTCTGTATTTTCATATTTATTTTCCGGAGTGCCAGGGAGTTGCTTTTCACTCCTTTCTAGTGGTGGATGTCGTTCTCTATATAGTAGCACAAAAGCGTAACTTTGTACCAGTGCTTCCTAAGGGACATTGTGCTTTCATAAATTATCAGCAGAGATAAAGCCTACAATGATTTTTCAAGTCATTTGATGCTCAAGTAATCAGCTTTTTAAGATCTTGAGGTTTGAAAGAGACCAATAATCGCTGCGTGTATCTTTCAACACAGAATTAAGGAGGATAATGTTTTCTTTTTTTTATTTTATAGAACATTATAAACACCACTGGTTCCCAGAAAAGCCATGCAAGGGATCAGGTTACCGATGTATCCGGATCAACCATAAAATGGATCCTCTCATTGGACAGGCAGCACAGCGGATTGGATTGAGCAGTCAGGAACTGTTTCAGCTTCTTCCGAGCGAACTCACTCTCTGGGTTGACCCCTACGAAGTGTCCTATCGCATTGGAGAGGATGGCTCGATCTGTGTGCTGTATGAAGCTGCACCAGCAGGAGGTAGCCAAAGTAACACCAACATGCAGATGGTAGACAGCAGAATAAGCTGTAAGGAGGAACTTCTCTTGGGCAGAACTAGCCCTTCCAAAAGCTACAATATGATGACTGTATCAGGTTAAGATATAGTCTGTGGATGGATCACCTTAAAATGGATGGATAAATTTGGTTTTTACTTTGGGTGGGCACCTCTGGGGATGGATTATGGAATTTAAACCATGTCACAGCTGTGAAGATCTGGCACACGTTAGAGTGGTATACTTTAAAGTGACAGTGCCATAGTTTGGACAGTACCTTTCAGTGATTTAATAGCCTGTGAGTCAAAACGATTGCAGCTTGCTAGGGAGTAAGAAGATCTAGGAAGTGTCAGTTTCTCCAAGACACCT
This sequence comes from Donacobius atricapilla, assembly GCA_013397315.1. Taxonomy (NCBI): domain Eukaryota; kingdom Metazoa; phylum Chordata; class Aves; order Passeriformes; family Mimidae; genus Donacobius; species Donacobius atricapilla. Next base: position 396,502 of record WBMY01015886.1, read on the forward strand.
GACATAATTTCTACACCAATTTTCAACCCCAATCTGTATTTATAAAGTGATTCTCTGCAGTAGGTCTTGCAGAGCAAATTTGCACTATTACATTTATTAATTGTTAGCATTTTTGGCAGCTCAGTAACAAGAATTACGAACACCATAGTACTGGAAATTTTAATTTTCAGACTTTTACCTAGCACTTACAAATGTGTATAAATGTACATAAGATAAAATAGTAAGAATGACCTGGGGAAATGGTCAAATCTTTACATTGGCCTCAAAAGTAGCAAGTGATCAGAATCTGCCATGGCAACAGGCTTTAAAAAGACCATATAAAGACACTGTCTGAACTGTGGTGTTAGCACCAGCCAGCTATCTGTACATTTGCTAGCTTGTAGTTTTCTAAGACTGAGTAAACTTCTTATTTTTAGAAAGTGGAGGTCTGGTTTGTAATTTCCTTGTTCTTAATTGGGTAAAAGTCTTTTCCACAAACCACCATCTATTTTGTGAACTTTGTTAGTCATCTTTTATTTGGTAAATTATGAACTGGTGTAAATTTGTACAGTTCATGTATATTGATTGTGGCAAAGTTGTACAGATTTCTATATTTTGGATGAGAAATTTTTCTTCTCTCTATAATAAATTGTTTCCTATCTTGGCATTTTAATTAATCTCTTGTCGTGATTACATAGGACCAGTTAAATTATTTTTGTCTCATCGTAGAAATGAAATAGGTACTATAAAGGCTTAAGAACATCAATGGCACCCTGATGCTAGGGAACACTTGGTACAGACCTGGATTGATGAAGACCTCACATATAAATGCTTGGGAAGTTTAGGGGAACACCATGTATATGTCACTTTAAACCTTGTAAAAATCTGTCAATGTGGAAATAACTCCAGGGCCAATAATTCCAGGATATGAGGAAAAGGTACAGAAATAACATCCACCAAAGATGACTTGAATAAATCCAGAGGATTAAAGTTTACTTGGCTCCCTGATGAAGGATATAGCAAACCTAAATGTCTGTTCTGACCTACTTGCTCACGAGTTCACAGTTCTTACCTGATGGAGTCCCTGCAAAATAAGAGTTGGGACAAATGTCCCTTAGCCTTAGCAGCTTGCTGCCTTTTGCTTTCTTCAGATGCAAGACTTTCACTTTAGAAATCATTAAGATTGGATTCAACAAAAGGTATGTTGATCTTTTTTCCCAAACTTAAAAGGTTGGCTGAGGTGAAGTGAGAAGCCCATACTTATATGTGTATTCATAGTTAATGAATGATGTAGAGATGGGATTCACTTAAACACCACACTAATGTCATTTGTATACAGCACAGCCGATACACTTGAGAGAAATTCCTTACCACTCTATTTACACTTGTTAAAGTGCTGGAGTAAAACTCAGGACTCTTTTTTCTGTTTCTTATCTCCTGTGTACTTTGTTCTGTGAGTGTTTAATAAAAGGCCTACCTACCTTGGTCACTTCAGTCACAAGAACTGCTGTCGATGGCTCTGAGTGAAAAGAGAGCCATCATTACTGGCCAGCCAAGCTTGCAAGCTACGGCAGAACTGAGTATTAGACTTGCCAGGAGTTGTTGCAGCTCCTGCTCGACTATGGATGAGCCTTTACAATTAGACAGGAGTAAGGTATCTCCATGTCTGTGTAATATAGCTGATCTGAAATATAGCTGGTTATATATAAGCAAAATATAAGACTGAACTGTCCAGCTATTTTTTTTTTTTTTTTGCCAATTTCTTTCCCTCTAATTTTTGGACGTTCAGCTTTAAAAATACAGTTTTTACTGTGATCTGCGTATGTATGGCAATATTCAGCACTTCAAAGTATTGCTAGGGCTTCTCTGGCACCATGGCTTTCTGGCATAGACAGATGGAAGCATAAGTGATTTTGGAAGCAGTGAACTTTAAAGACCTTGCTCTGTAGGCATCTGACAAAAGATGTATTACCAAAGCTTCAGAGTGAGCCTGTGTTATAGTAAAGTACAGGTGTAATTCATGCAAATGAGTCAAAGTTTATGTTCACATTTTAATACCTTAAAAATTCTCTTACTTTTAGATGACACTTTAAAACTGTTAAATCTGTAAGCGAGAGATTTATTCTAGTGGTAGGAGTACTCAAAGACATTACTGTTGTGTTACATGTCCGCAGACAGCAGAAGCATATCTGAGTAGAAAGAAAACATTGAGCTTGGCTTTAAAGCTATATTAAACTTACATGAAGCTCACTGCTGACTGAACTGTGCTTGGTATATTGTGCTGCCTGCAGTCTTTTCTGCTGCACAGCAAGAACAGCATCAGAAGGGGTAGCTGTATAGTCGGTCTTTGATGTGAGCTGTGCACATTATGAAAGCATCAGCTGTCACTACTTTCTTTTTGGTAAATTAAGCATAGCTTTGTGAGGCAGCAAGTGTTCCATCTGTGAGACTGGCATGTGACACTGAACCAAGAGTGAGCCTGCTCCTTTAGATAGTTAACGTTTTAGTCCTTTTACGGTAAGGTGCTCTCATTCATGGCATAATTTTAAACTGCAGCTGTAACTAGTAATTGGTACAACCCATGTCCTCAGAGTTGCTGGGATTTATTCCAGCTGGAATTTAAATATACCCCAATGTGCACACAATGTGCCCTTGTCTGATTTTGAAAGTATTTAGCATACTGTGGCAGCAGGGCATAAGGACTCCTGAGAGAAATGGACTATGTCTGTAAGAGTAGGCTGTTGCCAATCCTGTGCTTTGCTGCAGGTAGAACAAACAGCACACTAAGCTAAAGCCTTGTCACTTTTGAATTTCATTTGAGGTGCCATTATGAAACCGGCAAGGCTGTTATTTTTATGCAAATGTTAGAGATGAGAACACATTCAAGACCTGCTTGCTTAGTGCACTTCAGTTAAATTAGTTGACTTTCCTTGAGGAGTCCTGAATAGTCCTGCAGTTGTTCCAAGGGCAGTCTCAGCTGTACAAGGCTCCGATGTTACAGCTCTTCTCAGTGACAGACCAGTCTGCTCAGACTTGTTGACCACTCAGTGAGTGTCTTTTTAGAAAGTGTACAGTTGCTTTCTAGTTTATGCCAGGTGGGCAATTTTTTTTTCTGACATGTTTCCCCACTGTGCTACTGTGTGATATCAGATCCTACCACTCAATACTACTTTTGTTTTTTATGTTTGGTAATGATGCTCCTCCTATTGAGGATTGTATTGCATGTATTCTGTAAGAAGCTCTGTTGTTCTGTTCTCTTTGCAGTTGTGTTTTTCTCCTGCTTGTTCCGGAGATGTACATCTGGCTTAGCAGCCATTTGGACCACGATTTTTTTCTTCCTGTAGATCTTAATGTCATTCTTAGGTTTGAATAGAGATGTGAGGATTCTCTTTTGATTGGTAATAATTCTGATTTTAGTTTTCCACTTTTCTGCTGACTCTGCAAAGATTTTCAAGTAGATCTGCATATGACATCCCTCTATGCTACAGGATTTTCTTATTATTTGTTTGTTCTATCAATCTATATGAGAATTTGGAAATAGCATAAGACACTTTTCTGCTGTGAAAATACCATCACTGGCTTATACTTTTGTTGTATCTCATATTGGATCTTATTCATAGGATAAGAAGGTCTTCTGTATTCATAGCAAAATGAGTCTTGAATCATTTCATTTTGTATGTCTCATGCCATTGCTTAGAGATGACAATTTTGAAGGCTAAATATTGTTAAGCCTGTATGTTTTTGACTGCCTTCAATTTAAAGGGTAAAGGAAAAGCCTTGGAGATGATATATGAGCAGGGGGAACTGTACTGCAGCGGTAGAACCTTACAAAACAGTTGACTGATGGGCAAACCATAAAGAATCCAGTTAGTGCTCCTGGAGTGGTTGGTTTGTGCTGATGCTTGTAAACATTTCTGTCACCAAATTAAGCAGATGTCTCGGGACATGAACACTCAATACTCATAAGGTGTTCTTCTAATTAACCTTGTTTGTTTATGCTGGGAGAATATGATCTCTTATTGTGCTGGTTAGCAATGAATACAACAAAGAGCATTGCTGCTTTTCTTTTTTGGGTGTCTAGGAAAAGTTTATTTCTGAATTTCCATAAATCAAGTAGTAGTCTACATTTTACAAAGTTTCCTCTACTTAATGCCTTAATTTTTAGGGAAAATAGTTTATATTGGCAAAAGCTGCCACTTGACTGAAGAACATTAAAGCTGTTTTTAGTTTAAAGAGTGAAACATGTATAGACTGGAGATAAATAGTTCTCCCAAAAAAGGACTGTGTATTTACACATTCTTGGTGTAATAGCAGAAGTTATTTTTACACGTTTCAGATTTACATTCCAATGTGAACACTGAGAAGCAGGATGTTAATTCAGTGGCTTTCAGAGGTTGGTAGAGCAAGCTGGGCTTAGACAATAAATGCTGTATTAATAGTTAGCAGTGACAATTTCATCAACAGAGGAATTGTGGGGTATAATTAACATCAGTTGCTTTGACACTATGCTCTTAATGTATGGTTTCAACCTTTCTTTCAGTAGCAGTTGGAGAATGCACTGTGACAAATTATTGCTGATACAAAGTAGGTCAACAGTAAAATGGCTGACTTACCATAAATGAACTGATTATTGTTAACTTCATGTCTAGTGGAATTTTCTTAGTGGCTTAGGCTGTGCTCTTGTGTTTCTCAAGCGTGAACCTTGTGTACAGCTTTTCCTAACTCCTTATTTCCTAACCATTTGATATTTTTGTCTAAACAAGAAGGAGCATGTCCTCCCAGCTGCTGGGAAGAAATCCACAAAAGCAGTAGTGCTGCATGCCTGACAGCAGATGTTTGCCCTTGTAGCATTGCAATTCTGTGACTGCAAAGCTGGCAAGGAGAATTGACTCTCAACTAAGAAAAACAACTAAAATGCTGCATCTTCTAAGTTTCCAGGTTTTCTTTACTGAAAGCGACCAATGGCAACATAGGAGGAAGGGAAGTAGGATGATACTGGTTGAGAAAAATCTCAGGCTGAGGGTATTTTGGTAATGTTTTTGCAGAGAATTGATTCCTGTGATCGACTGCTCAGTATCTCATCATGGCTTGCAACAGTCTTCTAATGTTTTCATGAGAGGTGTAGCTTTTACCTTTTAGACATCAGGAAACCTCTAGCTTTCAGATTCTCTGGGGCACTGTAAAATCCAGTGTGATTGTTTTATGTGCTGATTATATAACTGAATAAAATTATAAACATGAACCTGTCAGCATGGTAAGGATGCAAGGGAGGAGAATTTAAGTTGTCGTGGAGCAGCCTTGAATGTATGCAAAGAGCAGCGGTGTCTGGAATGCCCAACGACAGTGTCAGGGCTGGGGATGCTGCCCAGCATTCACAGTTGGGTTCCAGGCAGCAACACTTACCTAAGGAGGTCTAACATGGAGCTAAGGCTTGGGTTCTTCTAACTGGCATGTCAGCTTAGACAGATTCCTAGTGCCAGTGATATCATCTGATGACATTGGCTGCAATTAAGAGTTTCCAACAGCATGCCCTCGCTTTCCTATGTTCTATAAAGTTCAATGATTGCTTTTTGTAACATAAGAACATGTTATAATTGGTGAGTTTGGAGTTTTGCTGGGCATAAGTTAATGAGTTTCTTGTATGCTAGAAAAAATTTCGAAAGACAGTATTTCTTCTCTGGACTGAAGTCTAAACAAAGTTTTATTTGTATATGTATAGGGGTATATATATAAATTTTTTGTATAAATCTATATATATGCACATATTTAATTATTAGACTGTTTTACAGAGGGTCATCCTGAAGCCCCTGCTGGCTGTGATTTAATTCAAGTCACTGCAGGTGTGCTGAAGATTGTAATTTTGCATAGGTAGGGGAAATTATCCTTATTCGCTTCTTTATGCCTTAAGATGTTGGTATTAACAGGAGCATGTATTATTTTTCGCTTTAATTTTTCATTATGTGAATTTGCAGCTTGACTCAATTTGCTACTCAGTTACGGAGTAGATTGTCAGGATTTTCTGTGTTCTAAAGCGAATTGTCCTTGTCTAAAGGAGCATTTGCAACTTTTTATTCAATGTGATACCTGGCTGAGAGGAAATACAGCAAAGATACTTTTTTGCTTTATATATTCATGCCGGTAGTTTGTAACATAGGAGAGAGCTTTCTCTGCTTTCTGGTAAGCAAGTGGCTGAACAATCAGCCGAAGCTCTGTTTCGGTTGAGCCTACCGCGCTTCCTTAGATGGGTGCCGGAGAACAGTTGCTTCTGTATGGTAACATTCACATTCTGTAGTGTGTAAGTTAGGTATTTGTTTACAGGAGTGAAAAACTATATCCTCACTACAAAATAAAATCAAGGTGCTTGTGTGGCACATCTAATGCTATAAAGTTATACTAGTGATATTAATCAACTTTGCAGTTCTACCTCTAGATGTAGCCTTTGTCATAATAATTTCATTTTTAACTCCTATCTTCTTGCTTTGTCATTTACAGCCCTATTGTCTAACTCCCTTGCTTGCAGGCAGCATGAGGTCATTCTGTTTGTGGATCAGTAGGGAAAAAAAGAAAGCAGTGGAAATGGCAGTATCAGCCTGAATCATGATGACATTAAAGAAAATGATAAATTTAGTTCAATGTTTATAAAGGACCTGTGTCTCTGTGATTAAGGCACCAGACTCTGAATTTTAATGGTATTTATCATACTTTTTTTGTTGTCTGGGTACATTTAACATAGGTGAGGCTTTCATAATATAATTGAGGAAAAACATGTTGCAGATATGCAAGTACTTTTTAGAAGGGACAGCTGAACAAATATATCTGCTTGATTGTTTACCCAAATGTTCCTGTTGCTTGCAGAATTGACAAGCCCTGCATCATGAACAGCAGAACCCTGTCTCTGAGTACTGAAAGCAATAGTTTCTGCAATTATTCAGTAGAAAAATACATGCATGTCATTCAAATTTGAAATCACTATTCATAGAGTTTACTGAAGTTGAAGTTAATTCCAAGCCAATCTGATATGTGTACAAAATGTCTCCTGAATTATTAAACTGATGTAACCCCATGACTAATTCTGCAGTACAGATATGTAATTTCTTTTTCTTGTCCCTTTTGTTACACTCCCCTCTCTACGGGAGCATCCTTTTGCAAGCGGTTTACAAATAAAAATGAAGATTGGCATTCCAATGTTTTAAAATATAAGACTTCACCCTTTGCACATTCCTAATTTTACTGGTATGAGTACCATGAAGCCTTTTGACTTATTCATGTGAATATGTCATACGCCCTTCAGTATTTTATGAGATCAAGTATGTGTCAAAAGCTTTCTTAAGTGAAGCAGAAATGTACTTTTTATTATTTCCATAGGTCCTGGAAGGCACATTAAGGTCTTTATTATTGACTGAATAGAAATTTTCTTCTTTATTACTGTAGAATAGAGATAGTGAATAGGCTGAAAAGAGAATGCTGCACACCTACTGCATCATGATCTCATTCTCAACATGATTGCTTTGGTGCTTGCCAGTTCCAATGTTCATGAGTCATACTCCAGTATGTGATTTGCTTAAAAGCAATAAATGTTAGCACTTTTATTTATGATCTGCCTTTGAAGATTTGGAAGTCATAACTTCGACACATTTTTTTCCTACAACCATGAAGGCTAGGAACTGGCTCTACCTTTCTCTTTTAAATGAAAGATGAAGGCTTTGATTGATGTATTGCTCAGTCTGACCTACCTGGCTGCAGTGGGTTAAGATGTATAACCATCCAAACCCACTTCTTCCTCCACTTTGTGAGAAATTACGATTCTTGTAGGTGGGGTGGCAGAAACAGCTTTTCTGACTCTTGCTTAAAATTAGCTGAAGTTGTTAGGGTCGCTCGATTTGTGTCACGTCAGACTGAAAGGCCTGAGCCAGGGTGGGAGCCCAGTGCGGGGGAGCCGACAGCCTCCGGCAGACAGCTGGGGCTGCTGGAAACGAAAGGAGCTCCGCGCCTGCATGTGGGAGCCTCTCCTGTCACCTGCCTGTGAGAGCCTGCCCGTGCTGAGCAAACGCTCCCCTGCTGGAATTTCGGGAAGGGGTCACTTGTGATTGGTGGGGGAGGGCGAGAAGTGGGGAAGGTGAAAGACCAGACAAATGATCCATATGGTGAGTCAGTGGGAAAGAACTGAATGCAATTCCGGCCTAATAATGATTCATAGCTCCACTGTTTATAGGTCTTGAGAGAGTGTCTGATCACACGGGCTGCAAGGTACGTTTACATGCTGTCCTTGAGGACAAATGAGGGAATTTACAAGGGAAAAAAACCCAACAAGCTTTCAATTTTAGCTTACCTCTTTCTTGTGTGCATTTGAAAGTTTCCATTTATTCTAACTCTCCTTGCCCTAGGCTCCTGCACTAACAAGCCTGGTAAATTTTGCTTGTGGACTAATAAGTGTGCTTGCTAGAAACCTTACAAGCATTGTAGAGCAGTTTTTAAGACACCTACAGGAACGTGGGGTTCCACTCTGCAGCGTTCGTGTTACCTGCTCACTAGGTAGCACAGCCGCCCTGCCTTGGGGAGCTGGCTTTGCACGTTCACTGCTCGGGGGATAAACCTATCCTTTACCCTCCATGGTCCTCGAGTTTAGTATGTGTTTGCCTCCACTGTTACTGTAGTCCAAGCTGAATGGCTGTGCTGATTTGCTGGAATTAAGTTCTCAAGTGATTGTTTTCTCTGCAGGCTGCTTTTTGGACATAGCTGTGGGCAGTGTGGATCCTGCCTGTGTTGCAGAGGCATCCAGTCAGCAGCCAGGGCAGCTGCAGTAGTGCAGAAGGCAGTTATTCTGGTGGTGCTGGGGTATAACAAACTACAAAAAGATCTTTTTGGCCAGTGATTCCCAATTGCCAAAGATAGAGAAAGAACCCTTTAAAGTGGAAGTTATTCAGAGGGAGGTAATTGTGGTTGAGTGGCTGTTCCTGTGGTGGGTCTGCACACCACCTTCCGTTTTCAAGAATGGTCACATTACTTAAAATATTTAACAGTTCAGTCACTTACAAGCTGCATGTATGTAGAGGTACACCCATGCAAGTATACAAGAACCTAAGTTAATGCTATGAAAGAAGATACTGAAGTGGCATAAAATGTGTGAGAAGTTTCTGCAAATACTATGATATGGTTAAGCAATAATTGTTGCAAAATATTTATGAAAAAGAAGTGATGGGCACAACCAAGAGCAAGAAAGCCCTCTGTGTCTTTCTCCCTGGAAATGTGGTGAGAATTCTTATGCATAGGTTTTTTTATCTGATGTTCTTCCTTTGGGAGAAATGACAGTGAGACCAGGGAACAGGAGAAACTGAAGCGTGGAAAGTCAGATGAAAGTCTAAAGGTAGGTCATGTTAAATGTCACTGCAAAATACTTGAGTCATGAACCCATGCCCCTTTATGAACTATCTGTGACAGGTATCATTTGAATTGACATAATTCGGTTGGTTTTTATCAGGAGTTGGAGCAGAGTGATCCACAGGGGAAGAAAATAATTTCAGTGAGGCTTTTCACCTCTTATTAATGCTCAGCATCCAGCCATGAATGTTGTCTGGCCTGTTGTCTCCTCTCTCACAATATTAATCTCTCTGGTAATTTCCATGCCTGAGTCTGAGACCTGTTCCCTAGACTCTCCTGATGGTCAATGAAGAGAAGGAACAGACCCTTCACAGGAAAGTCCTCAAATGGATTTCAGTGTCCCAGGCTAGAAGGGATGCACTCTAGAGTGAGCACTGGGTTTTTTTCATATGGAGTGAGAGAGAGCTTGCTGAGATATCACTGACTGTATCTCATTAGGTAAGTCTCACCCTCTCCTTCTGAATGGTCCCACAGGTAATGTGGACTTGCAGTATACTGACTAAGATACCTGTACCTGTTTTACTAACTCCTAGTGCCCCAAGTGAAGAACAGCTAACTCTGCTCGCATGTTCATTTCCAAATGCACTGGATCTGCAGTACCTTAGAGGAAATAATTAGCAGTGTGTTTCCTGAATTTTGGGAACATGTTCCTAAGTAGTTGGAACTGTGGGAATATATTCCTGAGAAGTTGCAGTGTTTGGCTCAATCCATGGCAACTTTATGTGCTCTGTGACTGTGGGCATGCACACTTTTTGCTAGGGAATAGTGTACTATGCTCTAACATATATGTATTCTTTTGTTGACGTAAGGAAGAAACAAGTATTTATTTTAGTCCTCATTTCATTCTTCTTTTGGTTTTACAAAGTCAGTTACAAAAGGCCAAATTCTACTATTTTGTTTCAAAGTAAACTGGAAATTATTGGATTCACTTTGGATTAATGTTAAAGTGAATTTCTAATCAAGTTAAGCTCACTGGACATTTTATGAACAGCTTCCTTGAGAAAAGAGTACTCTAATAAGACTTAACCAGACTCCTGGTTGGTTTGCTGGGTTTTTTTTGTTTTGGTTTGGTTTTTTTTTTTTTTTGTTTTTTTGTTTTTTTTTTAATATAAGCTACATATGACTTTACGTGTAAAATACACTGAACTGGCTTGTTTTTATTCCAGCTGTTAGGCAGCAGTCCTGTATTGTGTACAGGGAATTTAGCTGGGCTCCTGCACATGGGGGGTGGCTGTTGGAGCTGCAGCCCTGTCAGATAAATTGAACTCTCAGCTCAGTTGTGTGGGGTTGTGACAGGAGCAGCAGTGTGGCAATAAACAGTTTGAAGATTCCCAGGGTTGGACAAAGGTCTTTACTTCTATCAGGTGTCATTGCAAGCCCAGAGGAATAAAAAAGCATTGTGTGATAGTGGCTACCAAAGTGCGTGGGATGTATGCTCGCTGCATCCTGCAAAGTGCCTGGTGAAGGGACTCTCTTGACAGATTGTTTTCTTGAGTCAGATCCCCACCCATCTATGGGTGATAGATGCTACCTGTAGTTCTCTGCAGTCTTGCAAAAATTGTGTCTGCCATTCCCAGTACTACTGCTGGTTTCTTGGGGGATCTTAAGGGACTTAAACAATACTACTTTTGTGTAATATCTAGAGATCACATATTTATTCACCCCTCTTTCCTAATCCACTGGTGGAGGTATCAGCAGTTATCCATAAAGAGCTAGAATAAGATTTAAACTGATTTTTCTTACATAGGTCCAGAATATTGCTATCTTTGTCTTCTCCCATATCCATTTTTGCACAAGTGGGGTGTGCTGCTGTCAAGATCTGGGGCTCTGAAGTCCAGAAAAGTGGCTAGGGAGACAGGGCAACTCTAACATCATCATGATGAAATATGAAATAAATTCTGAAAACAACAGTGTCTGCCCTCTTCTCTTACTTTAGGAGACTGCTAGCACACTCCAAAATGTTGGGTTGGTTTTTTTTGCTCCATGAAACTAGGGTGAGGTTCATGTTGAATTGGCATGTGAAATAGGGCTTTCTCATGGCTTGGAGGATGCTTAGACATCACAGGGGAGAGTAGCCAGGGTCACTAGAGGAGGAGTGAGCAGTAGATAGTCTCTTAGACGTTCCTTGTTTTAGGTGGTGCACTGAGCTCCACCTTATCTTTCACTGAGTGTTGTAGACAAAGCTGCCTCCTACTCCTGTTTGCCTGTTCAGCTAAAGCTTCCATGCTGAGTGATGGTGGAAGTGCAAGGCAGTGTGCCCATCTTCAGGAGCGCAGGAGCCCTTTGACTTTCATTGTTTCTCATTAGATTTTCACTTGTGTTTCCTTTAAAAGGCAGGAAGCAGTCTGTTTGTATCTTGTACGGTGTGTTTTATTGCACAATGATATTTAAACATCCCCTGTTACCTGAATATCACAGGTTTTGCATGATGATGTGTTGATATGGTTGTGGAATAAATTTATCCCACCTGTAAAGTAATAGGCTTAGAAATAAATAATTGCAGCTCACTTTCTTTTGCTTAGTTTGATTTTTCAAAGTAAGTTGCTATGCTTAGTTTGATTTTTCAAAGTAAGTTGCTATTCAGTCTTGGCTTTTTGTCTATATCTGTGAATACTAATGGTTGTTTTAGTTAAATCTGCTAAAAACTTTCTCAGCTGACTAATGTTATTCATATTATGTGGATTTTTGTTCAGATTAGATAGATTCAGCCAACATTTCAAGATATATTTGTATATTTGATAAATATTCAGATTGCAAATATTTTACATATATTACACAGATTATTGTTGCCTTGGATTAGAGTGAAAGATATTGGTTGCTGCAAATTAATTTCCTCAGTGAATGTGGCAATACAGGAGCGCAACGTGGTTTAATTTTTTTAGATTGTGTCTGCTCTTACTCTCAAAAAAACATTGCCAGGCTCTACTTGATTTCAGAGAGAAGAGGATTTGTCCCTTGGTGCTCTAACATACAGAGTTTTCTTTTGTTTGGATATTTTTTCCAGTCTTAACAGCTTTGTAAAGAACTGTGTAATATATCATAGGATGCAATAAATGGAGCAGAATTGCCTGTTCTAGAAAGACTGTCAATGGAGACTCATCACTGAATGGAAATGCTTCCAGTCAGATTCTACAGGGACCAGCACTGTAAAAGTGCTGTTAAGGATTTTCAATAGTGTTTTGAAAGTTCATATAAAATCTCTGCTCTTAAAATGCCTGTGTGCCACCATTTGGAGGAACACAAACGAGGGCAATGAAGTGCTGATACTGAGTGGTCTATATTGCTTATAAGCAGTCTGTTTGTGTTATATTTGATCGTATTGAAACTTATTCAAAGTCACTTAAGAATAAGAAATAGAGGTCCTCTGTCCATGCAATGGGAACCTGTGTGCAGTGGCTGAGATGAATTTGCAGCTTGGCAGATGAGCAAGATCTTGTAACCTCTAACAACACAATGTTAGGGCAGAAAGTGAGAGACCCTTGGGTGTATAACAACTGGGTAAAGGAAAGGTGTGATTTTACTTTGAAATGTGACATGACAGATGCTGGGAAACTGCTTCTCATGTTGGTGTCGATGTTGGTATAAGGACTTCAGAAACTGAGGAGAGGGCTGAGCAGTGCCACCAGAATGACATCGGGTTGAAAGAAGTCTCTGTCCTGGTTAGCATGTCAAAAGGACAGATCTGAGAAGCCACTTAACAACCTGAAAGAACCTTCCCAGCATCAAATACTGGATGACCAAGAATCCTACAGCCTTATGGAAGGGAGATAATGAAAAGTCTGGGAAATGCCTGAATTGAGGCATTTTTGGGAAGTAGAAGAGACATTTTTCACAATGAGTTTAATTCTTTGAGCTGCCCACCAAAGGAATCAAGATCCCCATTTCCTGATGGCTGCATATCAAGGCCATGTGACTTTCTGGAAAATATATCTAAGTTAAACTTAAGTTAGTAAGTTTGTTATTTGAAAATGTAAGAAATGTGGAGGCCTGGATATCTGGAGGGGTTGAAACAAAATTAATAACATATTAAATTACCTTTTTTTTTTTTAATCCTTAGACTGAGTTTACAAATATCTAAGCTTTAATATTTTGGCCATTTTTGCATTTTCTCTGCATTCCTTGAATGGTAACTGGGCATACCATGCTGTTTAGTTAGTCATTCTTTGCATAAGGAATGCAGATTTTTTTGTACTTTCTGCCTTACGCATCTGTCCTGACAACAAAAAAGAAAAACCCCTCATAAACATTTCATATGAGTATTTAGGGATCAGCTTTTTCTTAGAGAGGAAAGACCCTCCTTCCAATGCTATCAATTATACATACACTTTCAGAGACACTTGTTTGGTTTTCAAGGATCACTAAATTGGTTTAAGCTCTGATTCTTTGAAAGACTTGCATGATTAAAAAATCTGTATGTACCAATAAACAATGCCTTTTCAATTACTTGGTTTTACTCTGCTTTTCTGAGCGTACTCAGCTCTTCTATCACTATGAAAGTGAAGAAATGTAAGAAAACTTCTGCTCTGGGAGACGTAAAGGAGTATGCAGAAGCACTGAAAATGAAGCCTTGTATGTTCATCTGAACTGGTATAAGAAGCCTGGAGGAAGAGGAGAGGTTCTCAAAGAATCTTGAAAGGCAATGGTGTTTTTACTGCTCCTTTTATACTGTTGAAATCATGACCTTTTAAAAGTAATATTTTCACTGCTTTGATGCCTGTCTTTTGCTTAGGTTAGGTTATCATTTTGAGCTCACAGTTTAGTGGGTAGAGGATAAGGTAAATAGAGAAGGGAAACAAAAACATAGCCAGAGTTTATATCAGAAAGTGACTGAATGACTGAAAGAAGCAGAAGTTTCAATGCATGTTGAAGCATGTATTAGAGTCCCAAATACCTCTCAGAAGTGCAGAGCATCAGTTGCCATTTCATAGTGGCAAATTAGTTACCTGCATCAGATTTCTCATGGCTTTGAGCTGTCTCTATGTGAAGTACAATATTTCAGGATGGACCACAGTACTGAAAGATAGAAGTTTGATTGTTCTTGTCTTTTATTTTCACAAATACACTAGTGACTAGAAATTAAAACACAGACTGTACTCTAGCTTCTAGGAGGAGAGAGTCCCCCAAGTAAGAAGCATAAAAGCTCAATAAATGTGATTGGAAAGCAGTAGCATTCTGCATATGTTGACCAGAATATGGTAATATGGTGTGCTGTAGGGGACAAGAGAACACAGGTTATCCAGCTGTCTGACTATGGGGTATGTTTCTTATTTAAGCAGTTACAGAACTCATCTTTCATTTCTTTTTGCTTAAACACAAGTTCAGACAAGAAGCCTAAATGAACAAAGAACTTTTGTCTTTTGCTGTATACTGTGTCAATCATTATTAAACAAACCTAATTTCTTGGAACCTCTGCATTTTTGTGAGTCAGTCAGACCCGTGGAAGTGATCGCTGTGGTCAGACATGCAGGTGCTGCATTAATAAACATAGGATTGTTTTCCCTGCATCTTATTGTTATGATTGGGAAGCAGTTAATTTTGGAACTTTACAGCTGCATTTTGGCTTAACGTTGACAAGATCTTTAAGCTTTTTGGTGGCTCAGAATTACCTTATTTTTCTTTGCCAAGAATACTGCTTTTTATTATTTTTCTTACATAAAAGACCCATAGAGATTACCATCAATTTTTGTGAAAGAAACTATATTAAATAGTTCCTGCAAGACAGTGAGGGAAAAGGGGCTGAAGCTAAAGGCCCTGGACATCCTGCCCTGTCTGTGCTCCTTCATACAAAATATCTTTGCCTATGTTCGTGTCTGCTATAATGCTGAAAGGAGCCATTTACAAATAAAAATTGCATTATAACTGTAAGGAAAGAGTTTGACGTGACTAAAGGGACTTGAGGGACATGAAACATTGTGCACTGTCATGTTGGTGGTGAAAGAAGCAGCATTGTCCTATTAGAAGCCTGTCCTGTGCCTTTTTCTGGCTCTTTCCACAGAAATGTGCCTTGGGAGCAGCCCTGGGGAGCAACAGCTCAAGTATTGCACCAGATTTGCATCACCAGAGAGCCCAGGCTCATTAGAATGCTCCTTCTATGCATGGCTTTAGAGTTTTGCACAGCTTTTGGGTAGTGGTGAGGAACCTCTGGAAGAGCTGTGAGTGCCAGAGAGAGCAAGCGGCTTGAACATTCTGCTCCTGCATTAGGCTCACTGTAAAGATGATTTTGCTGGCTACTCAGGGTTACATACATGTAATGTCATAATAAATAACCTAAAGAATCAAAGTTATGGAAATTACATATTTAGGTATCAAACCCCACAACGGAAGAACATTGTTCAAATTGCTCAAAAGCAAAATCCATTAAAATTCTTGCTGCTTGTACAAAGCCTCAGCAGCATTTTGAATGAAAACATCCTACAATCAGAAACCTACATGGTTTGATGAGCAAATATAGAAAGCAAAGTTTTCAATGTTTCTGATTTTTTCCCCTCATTTCCACCTGTCAAATTCATTCACTTAATCCAAATTTGCAAACGTGTTTTTTTTTCTTTTTATTCTTTTTTTATCTCAGGAAGATGTTTCTAAGTGATTTATATTTTCTTTTGCAAACAAAGCATGGAAAAGAAATCTCAACAACAAAACCTCTGTTGTATTTTACCTGTGCTCTCATTATTTTTTCAAAGTCTCTTAAGAAAATAAAAGGCTATTTCTAGTTCTTCATAGTTCTTAGATCAGTTTAGGAGAGCTTATGATAGTTTCTTTGCTGGCCTTAAGAGATTCTATTTTCAGTCTGTAGAGCTTAATGTTGAAAACTAACGGGAAATTTTACTTAGTCATAAGTGTCAGTACTAAAAGAGCAAACTTAAGGTTAATACACCTGCACAGCTTGTATGGTGGTAAATAAAGGAGCTGTCTGCTGTATCTGCATATATTGTCACAAATCTTAAGCCAAGGTCAAAACGTTAATTTTGAGCCTTAACACACTTCCATTTGCCTTGTTCAAACACTGTATATGTGCAGGCTTATATCCTGCAAATGGTGGTGTGAGGCTTGTCCAAGGGTCAGTCCTGATGAGTGAGTTAGGATTCAGGTCAACACATGGTATAACCCTTGCTCAAACTAAAACAAGACAAAAGAGCAGAAATCTGCAATTCTGTCAAAGTTTCTTTCCTTTGCTTCATATCTACTCCTGAAGCCTGGCCAGGGCACCACTGATCAACTGTTCCTAATTAGAAATTGAAAAACAAAAAGTCTATGGGTAGGACAGGCACTGGGGAGTGCCGGGTTTTCTTTGTGGCTCTGATGTGAGCTTAAACCTGTCTCAAGCCAATCACACTGCCTGAGCTGTGACACAGTGCAAGTTTTGGGAGTGTCTTGCAGGTAAATATTGAGGTTAGTTCTCAGGATGGGAGCATTAATTATTCGAAATCACAGGCAAATATAGCTTAATCTTTTGTAATATTTTAAATTCCTGAGGGTATAGTTAATCTGTAGGCAGTGCCGTTTCACATGTGTTTCTCCTCTAATTTTAGAAATGTTAGTGTAAACAGTCTGAAAAAATAAGTTGACAAAACAGCATGCTACATGTAGTGGTAAATGGAGATAGTCTCTTAACAAGGCTCAGGTTTTCTAGCCATATGCACAAGATATGAGAAGCAAAACGTATTGTGTAGGAGCAGCTGTGTTCCCCTAGCTGTGGGTGTACCAGTGTGTGCAGCAGCCAGATAACTATCCTGCAAAGCACACTGCAAAGGGCAGCGCCTCTATCTAACTGCCACATCAGCAGCTCTGCTTCCTCCCAAGGGTGCATCGTCCTGCAGTCTGCCCAACAAAGCCTCATGGCTTTTTTGTGTATTTTGTTGCTTATTTGAGGTTTTCTTTTTGGAGAAAGGATTTTGTTCACCTCTTATTACCATGCACTGAATAAGATCACCTGGAATTAACACTTGGAAGAATATCTGACAAACATCACCTCAGAAATTCAGTCCTCCTGACACAGTGGGCCACAAGCACACCAGATATAAATATGCCAAAACACTTCGTCCATTAACCTCACGTCACCAGTCTCTCTTTTTGGGCTGTCTGAATATGAAATATTAACTAGGAATACACTGTACCTGGAGACTCAAACTACAAAACTATTCCAGGCAACTCTCTTATTCCTTTTGACTAAAAATTTTATTCTGGACCTGAGCAACCATTTTTTCCTCAATACTTTAGCAAAAGTAAAACCATTCTCATCAAGGTTTCCATTACTATAAATTAATGTTGGAGGGGGTTTTTTTGTTTGTTTGTTTTGGTGCGGTTGGTTTGGTTTGGTTTTTTTCCCATTGTGGAATGAACTTCCATTTCACACTTATTTATAACATTATGCAACTCTTAGCCATTTGAGTCAGCTGGTACCCCAGTATGGTATTAAGGAAGTCAGCACATTCTTGTAGATTTGATACATGGACTTAGAAATTTTTTGTCTAGAAAGCATTTGGTTCATTTTCAGGTGACTAACTGGGGCTTCACTTCCTTTTCCTTATATCCTGCTTTCCATTTGAAAATAGGAATATTGATACTGATCTCATTCATAACATGCTTCAGAATGTACAGATGGAAATGCTGCAGATGTATTCTATTTATATGAAATGCATATTAGAAGGCAAGATTGTCTATTGAAGAGATTCAAAGATTGAACTTTTCTAAATATTTCATTTTATTGGCATTCTTAAATAATTGAACAACGCAGAAGAGGTACATTTAGCTGTCTTGCTGGAAACAAGGACTTGATCCATAGGACTGCATCCCTTACAGGTCCTTTGGTTTTTGCTTGGAAAATGGCATAGTTTATCCTGAAGCCAGTCCTGTGATATAGAGTAGGCATCTGACTTGAGACAGCTCTGCTAACTGACCGCATTCAAAGGACAAATGTATGCCTGTATGTCTGATCTGTGTCAATCTTGCTCTGATTCCACTCATAGTTTTGTACTTGTATCTGTTTGCTGCTGTAAAGTGCAGCTTTGGCTGCAGTGAAGGTGAGGGGTGAAGGAGTGGCTGTCCCATCAGTTTACATTAATAGATGATTTTGCCCAAGAGTTTCCCTCTCCCTACTCTTGTCTCTTGAGGTGACACCCTATGGGTGGTGTTGACTGCAGAGCAGTGGCCCCATGCTAATGTGCAAGGCCTTATGCAGGTATTGGGCATTGAAGTATGCTGACACTGAGCACTCTCAATTTTTTACCTATTTATGTATCTTCCTGAATTTGGGAGCATGTCCATCTAGCTAATAAAACCCCCAAAGAATGGCTTTTTTATATCCTGACAAAAAGGTTTTTTGATTGATCTGTATTAAGTAATATAATTTAGTTTGTTGTAAATGTGTACACATGTAAAAACCATTGGTTTGGTCTGTGTTTTGGGTTCTTTTTTTTTTGTTTGTTTGGTTTTTTTTTTTTTTTGTTGGGTTTTTTTTTTTTGACATCTAAATTTCTCATTATCATTTTTGACTATGTGTTCATTCTTTCCAGACACAGGTTCTGTAATTATAGGCATTGATTTATCTTTCTTTTTCTCTGATAAAAAAAAAAAAATCATATTATTATGACATCCTGCAGATCTCTGATGTTTACATAGTATCAGCACAGGGAAATACTACTTTCAGTTTGATACATAAAGCCCTCCTTGTCTCTTGTGTCTTTTGTCTGCAGGCTATTATGCATGTGACTAAAGCCATGCATGACTTGAGCAAATGTTTGAATAGGGTTCTTGTGTAGTAGGACTGTATAAGCCATTAGGCATACTCTCTTTAACTTGGTGATGAAAACATTATGGTACATTTGGTCACACAAAGTAGAGTAAAATTGCTTTTGTGGCAGCAGAATAAACAGCATTCTAATCGGTGGGGCTTTTTTATTGTGCACGTGTGTGTGTGCACTGCATACTTGTGGCAAAATTATCAAGCAGGACTGAACATGAAAAGTGTCAAATTTATTGGAGTTGTGGAGTGAAAGCTGGGCTTAAGAGAGGGAAAATGTATTGATTTTTCATTCTGAAATTTGAAATCCACATTATTCTGTCATATTTGTGACCTGAGCTTGAAATCTGTTAATTGATGTGTGAGGCAGTTGTTAACCATCTTTGTCATTTATAAAGCCTTTTTAAAGGGTATTGTTTTTCTTTCTTCTCTATATGTGGTGAATACTGGAGTAGAGACGAATTTTTGCTGTGGGAATGTGAAAAACACAGGAAGCTGCT
Organism: Donacobius atricapilla; assembly: GCA_013397315.1. Lineage (NCBI taxonomy): Eukaryota > Metazoa > Chordata > Aves > Passeriformes > Mimidae > Donacobius > Donacobius atricapilla. Next base: position 416,098 of record WBMY01015886.1, read on the forward strand.
CTCTGCCAAGCTATTTCCCCAAGGATCTGCTTTACATACTGACAATCAATGACCTGTCAGGTGTAGTTATGCACCATAGCAATGATATGAGGTCAATCAGATGAAACCAAGGTATGTATTCCCAGCAGATCCCAGCTATCTTTTTAACACTGTCAAAATAAGTTTTCTTTGCTAAAGAGCATGCTCTTTCAGTTTTGTTTCTTTTTCAATTTGGTTAACTCTGGATTTGCATCTAATCTATGAAATACCAACAATGGAAAAAATATTAATTTATTTTGCTTTGTCTTGAAACATACTATACTACGTTTTGTTATTTTGTCTTTTAACATAAACTCACGCTTGCTATATACCTTCCTCTTATAAAGAGTGTGTATTTGATGCAAAAAAAATAAACTAACGTTCTTTGCTGTAATGGTCAGGAGATATTTAAATAATCTGTTTCACCGTAGCACGAATTTAGTGTCTCCTAAACACATAAATATATCCTTAGAAAAAGCCACCTTACAGATATAATATATTTATTTTGCCTTGCAATTCCATATTTGTGAAGCAAAAGGTGTATAAATTTGTGTTAAATACTGTAAATCAGTATTTTTATATGTAATCACTTCTCATTGTTTTTTGGAAATCCTGCATCTTGTCAATGTTTCCAACCTCTTGATACCAGAGGAGCAAATACTTTCTTAAAATGGATACTTACAATGGATACAAGGATTTTCTATATTTTTCCCTTAAAAAAATTCCCAAAATAACAAAACAGCAATAAAAAAAGCGCTCTGTTTTGTTCGCTCATGACAGAATTGTTAAGGATTCAGAATAAACATGCACTTGGTACACTGTGTACTGCATACAGTGTAACAGTACAACAGCATTTTTAGCTACTGTGTGCATGGTATTGAAAATAGAAGACAGCAATGATAACACAAAGACGAAACAACTGGATTAAAATGTATTTATTAAGTTACAAAAAAAAATACAGAAAGAAAAAGAAGCGCTGCTTTTTTGGGGAAACAAGACAACGAAGTAACAAGAAACTAAACCCAGAGCTTTTAAAAATATATGTTAAAAATATCTCATTCAGAAATGCAGATTAATCCTGTCTGAAAGCTGCTGCAAGATTTTATGAAAAATCTGTTTTGTTTTCATGATGTTGTAATCCATCCTTTATTTGTTGTCTTGCTAAACATAGTTCAAGCACTATCATTTGAGCACAAGTTAGTGTACGTCTGCACCGTGATTCTTTTTTTTTTGTTTTTTTTAGATATTTTAAAGTCATCTGTTGATTTTCTGTGCTGCAAGGCCAGCATGTGAATCATGTCAGCAACTATATTCATGTTTCAAAAACATGAAAAAAACTTACAGTTCTTCAAACAGAAGAAGCAGAGATCTGGATCCACAATGGAGTGCTGGAAAAAGAACACAAAGGTGGGATGTAAGATGATACCCTCATCCTTTCATGGGGGATAATTTGTAGCTAACTTATGAAGTTGGCACACAATTTGAGGAAATGAGCATCCCACCCATTTTTTCTTTGTGTGCTCTGTAGAATTCATATCCTTCCATTTTTGTTTTTTGTTTCCTTGAATTGTGCCTCATAACTTATTGTCATTGCTCATTAGCTGTTGGTGTTTTGGGAGGGTTGTCCAGACAGTGATCCTGCATGGTAACAGCTGAGCAGTTCAGAAGAGAGTCATAATTCATGGTAACCTTTAATGAAATATAAATCTGAAGAAAGCTACTTTTACTCTACCATATCTGAAACAAAGTGAGAACTATTATTATCTTTAGTCTTTGCTATCATGGTATTTAAAGATACTCTGAAGCAGTGGGATACTTTTTCTCATGGGACCCTACTATTATCATTGCTTTGGTGAATGGGATACATACTTTAAACCCCCATTTTCCTCTGACCATCAGATTTAGGACCTGGTTGGCCAGTTCTCAGCCAGGGCTGCTGTATGCTTTGACAGGGAATTCTGAGAGCTGCAGTATGTTTGCACGTTCCCCTTTCTCCTGGAAGGACAGGTCTATAGGTAACCTGTGAATGCAGTGTCATTTGCATTTTCTAATTTCTCTTGTTTTCCCAATGGCAGCAAGGAGGTACCGAATCCAGTTGCTTTTCTCCTTCCTCTCTGCTGTTCCACAGTCTTGCTGTAGTAGCAATTTGGGTTGCTCCAAACCAGCTGGGAAAGAAAAGCACCCATTTGACAGCTGGGCAGAATGGCAAAGGGGAGGTGGAGGCTGGAGAGGACCATGCTCCCCAGGGGAGCTGTTTCTAGCAAGCTGCAATCGGCCCTCATGTGCACCTGCCTGCAATGAGGGTTGAGGACTTCGCTGCCAGGGACACCCTGCAGGAGGGTGGAAAGAACTGGGGGCCACGTCCTCAGCTGCTCCTCTGCTCCAGGAGGACAGTGAAAGATGGTCCTGCTTTCATCAGGTGAGGAACTGAGCCTGAAGGCTAATTAAGTGATTTTTTCCCTAATCCAGTTTAACAGAGGGTGAAATTAGCCTTTCCCCCCAGACAAATGTAATGCCAAGAACAACTACTCACCTCCCCAGAGACCAAGCCCCTCCTGGAGCCTTTCCCTCTACTCTCTGGACTGCTCAGTGCCCCGTGCCCTGCAGCTTCATGCTACTCCTCTGTTTCCCTCCCCCAAATCCTGGTGGAGTGGGATTGTGCTGGCTGCCCATCTCCCTGCAAAAAACACTACATGCTGCCTCGCTGAGTGGTGTCTTGCCCAGGTGTCATAGCCCAAACAACAGCTTGTGGGGCCACTGGGGTAACATGCTGCCCATCCAACCTATCAAGGGACACTGTTTTACCCATTTGGTCCTGAATAGGGAATAAATGTTCATTGAAATGACAAAAGATGTGCCATCCTATTGCCTGAAACAGATGGGGAACCTACTTGCGTTGGCCATATTGCTTTTGAGCAGTTCCTCGTTCATCCGCATAAAAATATCTGTCCCGTGAGCCTTAGACCTCCTGTGGGCAGCTTATTTGGGGTACTACACAAATCTGTCTGGTGAAGACATACTGGATACATCTGGCTTGCTCATATTTCTAAAACTGAGCAAAGGACTTATTTATTTGTGACTGTTCTCTCCATTTGTGTGGTGCAGGGTTGGTTACCCAAGAAGGGATGCCTGCCACACTCTAAAATGGGGATGATTATCTGTGTGCAGCTTGAAAATAAAGCTGTGTCACAGCACCTGTTCAATCCCATTACAACGAAAGCCAGGATGGCAGGAGAGGATCAGGAGCAGAATATATAAGATGCAGTTTTATTTTAAGTGAAATTCAAAATGTACCACTAGGAATAAACTCTTTCTTCCTAAAGCAGTAGCAGGGAAGGGAGAATACATTTTCCAAGCAAATTGCAAAAGTTCAGGAAATTCTTGTCTCACTATTTGTTCTAAGTGATATAAAGGAGAAGGAAGAGACTCCATCCAGCACAAATCATATTTTTAAGAATTTCCCAATATTGCTTCCTGTCTTTGTGCCTGTGAAGCAGATTGTATATAGAAATAAAACAGATTTACTTTATCTTTTCAGAAGAAAGTGTCTCCTATATAATTTTCTGGCTCTCGTTTGCTCATTCATTGAAAAACAGCAGGAAAAGGGCTTTTGTGTTAAGAACAGTCAAGGTCAGGGATTTTTGTTTTTGATGTTGGCTGCCAGTAGCTTGCTTTCTCTGACAACTGTTTCCAAGTCAGTTTGGATAGCAATCTAGTTGCTAGCTTACAGGGAGATATTTCACAGCTACAGGTCATCTGCAGTGAGTACAAACTAGAATGAGATTTGAGAAACAAATTAAATGTCTTGTACTCAGTTCCTATTCCTGCCAATATCAAATTATGTTAATCAAGCCTACTAAAGGACATGCAAATTTGTGACCCTGATGCTGCAAACCCGTCTTTATGGACACTCACCTTTAGAAACTGTGTGAGCAAAACCTTTACCTGTATGACTTGGTTTACAGAATCAGAGCCTTTCACACAAGAATTCACTATAGCAAATATTTATTTTCAGGATATGCAAATAAAGGCAGAAAACAATGTCATGATTTCATAAAAAGGAGAACTAATGTTCAGCAAGTGGACATTTTTTAAACCACGGTACCTTGACATTGCACAGTCAATTGCCCTTACTCATTCACAGTCAAACTACTGTATTTCTAAAGTCTCAAGTTAATGGTTAAAGGAAAGTAAAAGAAATCGTTAGACAAAATATCTATGTCATAAAATGTCAGCATGAAAGTCTGGCAGCAGGACATTTGGGTGGCAGGCAGGCATCAAGTAGAAATCTGCTGTAGTTTATTTCTTGGTCTGTAAAACCAAACCACTGTGTAGGAGTGCAATGTAATCATACGTCCACTGGCAACTCTTGTTTAAGCCACTCACAAACAGTCTGTGACACATAGAGAGATTTCACTTTTTCTCACATTTTAATGTAATTCTAAAGATTTTGTGAACATATCAAGTAGAGGTTTCCAGTAATGGAAAGCAGGTTTTGAATGCTGGAGAAGTACAATAAATCATCAGCCATATGGGCTTTTGTCATTAAAAGAAGGCCATAGTAAGACAAAAGCTGAAGTAAGTTAAAACAGCTGAACAGTGATTTTAGGCGATCTTATGCAAAACTCAAACTACCTTGGTTTATTCACAGGAAACTTCTTTAGAAGACTGAAAGAAAATCTTTTTCAACTCTTTATTTCTTGGCTACATCAGAAAGAAAGCAAAAGCCGTCTCAGTGACGCTTTTCATGCTCTGCCTACTTTGTTTTCACATGAGATCCTGTCTGCTACCTTTGTTTTTTTCCCCCTGCTTTTTAGAGGGCTCCTTGTACAAAACAATGAAGAGTTCTGATAACAACAGGCAGTTGCTCCAAGGCCTAGTTGTTCAGCAGGATTCACTCCAAGAAATTGAGCGGGGTGTGTTCAGTCTTTTTTCCATCACCAGCCTTTACAGTTAGTGGGCCAGATGGCATGAGACGGGCACAAAAAATAACGACAATAAATAATACTGCAACTTACAGCGTGGACCAAGCTCAGTTACTTCCACTTCATCTCACTGTTTGGAAGTGCCTTTGATGTATAAAAGCACCCCCTAAGATAATGAAATGCGGTGGCAGCTGGCTAATGGCTGGGAAAGTGCAAACCCTGCATTGAACTCTTCCCACCAGGCTATTCAGCACCCAGGCAATGTCAGTCTCAAGGAGACAAGGAGACGGGAAGAACAGAGGCTTGTTGCTGTGCAGCATTTGGGCTTCTGGGCAGGCTGCTGTAGGTGGGGTGTTATTTGCCTTGCTGAATAGAAGTGATGTGCCCAAGGCAAAGGGAAAGTTTTTAGTGTCTTAATACATTAACCTTGCAGACTCTGACCTAGAAATATTAAATGAAGCCACAGGGTCACACTACTTGTAGAGACACTGCTCTTGGGTAAACTTTAAAATGGACTTTTTTTACACTACAATCCCATCAGTCACGCAATCAGGGTTAGTTTCCTTTCAGGCAGGACTATCTCATGGCTCAGTTCCATGGGCAATAAAAAACTAAACACATCCAGACTTTTCTCTCAGCTGCTCCAGGCCTAAATGTGGTCCAGGGTAAATGACAAAGTTCCAAAATAGACAGCAGACACAGACAAATATGAAAACCCTATTTGTTCAGGAGCTTTAAAACAGTAGGGGACCTATTCCTCTGACACAAAGAAAAGTTTCTGGTCTCTCTGTTAAATGATCCTGTGTTAATAATATTATAATGGGGTCTGACCTTGCAAATACTTGATTAGATGTGCACTCATCTTCATGCATGTCATTAGCTCTGCTAACCTCAGTGCTGAGGTTTGTCACCAGAAAGTTCAGAATACACACAGGTTTTACAAGTTCGGGGCCTGCCCCTGCCAAATGTGGCAACAGCCTGTCTCAGTGAGGGAGGGTGCAACAGGAGATTTGCAGCAGGGTCTTGTAAAAAGAGTAAGTGGTAAAAGTCAAATTTACCAGAATAAATATTTAGGCAAAAAAAAAGAGATCAGGGTTTTTTTTTAATATTTGGCAGAAAACTTTTTTTTTTGTTGTTGTTAAATTTTGGAACATTCATGCACAAATTATAAAGTTCAACTTGCCAACAGTCTAGATTCAAGGGCTGGAAATGTTCTGAAATATTACTGTTGTGGGTGTTATGAGAAGGGTTCAAGAGAAGGCGAGGGTCTTGTATGACCAGATGATCACATTGTGACAGTTTAATCCTCAAAGTATAAGTCCACAATTGTCTGAGAGGTGTAGTAGCCTCCAAATCTCGTTGGTTTAGGAGGATGCAGAAGATTAAAAAGAGGACATTTTGCATACTTTTCTCAGATGAATACGCAGATCCACAGTCAGGGCAAGGCTGCTGAATCTCTGTGTATTTTGATTGACTGTATGCCAAAGGTGTATTAATTACTGTCACTTGGGCTAATGTATACTGTATCCCCCAGCAGAACTCCACTGTATTTCATAAGAGTAAATGTAAGTCAGTGTCACCAAAATTTTTCAGTTCCAAGAGGGAATAACTGTTTAATGCTAAAATTATGGAGCAAACTTTTGATCCATTCCTTATGATCCCTCATCCTCACAAAGTGTACTTTCTTTTAAGGAAAAGTCTTTTTGTTTCATTAGGTTGGCACTCACCAAAAAATCCCAGCCAGGGTGGAAATATTGGCTCCATCAGTCACCCTTTGACCATTCCCTCCACAGAGCTTGTTTTCTAAATCTGGTTTTGAGAGCTGTTTGCTTGACAGACTGCTTTGCAGACTTATGATTGTTTGTTTCTGGCTCATTTTGATTGCTCTGCTAATCTCTAGACTTTGGCCTTGAGGCTATTATTTATTTTGTACTTTTATTGGTGTTTGTTATTTGAAACTTTGTTTTCAGTAGATTTGCAGCCCCTTTCTAAACCACTTTTCTGATTAAATTTTGTTCAAGAAGTTGGTGGATTACTTTACCTATTTTCCCCTCTTGTTTTTCCTCCTCCTAATCGTTCAGCTGAGAACTCACCTGCCTTTTATTTGTGCCTGCCTTTGTGATTTATTCTCAGATTAGAAGGAGCACCTGCACATCTTTTACTTTTATTAGTTCTCAGTGAGTCAGGCAAAATATTAACCACCCTGAACTGCTCTCCCAAAACCTTAAGTGAATTGCAATAGAACTTTTGGCTCCACAGTTCAGAAAAAAATATTTTTATTCTTTGACTGTCACCTCGCACAGGCCATTTGTATGTGTGTGTGTATGTGTAGATATATCTGCAATAAGGATAAAATTAAAGTATCAGAACATATGAAACTAGGTTGGCCTTTCTGACAATTTGTATAACATTATTTTTTCAGGAGTCAGAGCATTAATTTAAATTCAAATTTAAATTCATATTTAGGCCTCATCCCTGCAATGCCAGGAGCTCAGTGGCACGAATACATGCATCCAGTGTTTCCTGAGCATACTGCTTTCTAAGGCATTGTGGTTCTTAGCTCTCTGATTCTTTATGTTTTATCTACCACAAAATGCAGTTTGGTCCTTTTTATATCTGTTAATAAAGTGGTTTCTGTCTTGATTTGGATGATCTACAAAGTTTTATTACTTCTCAGTTATTGAGCATTCTGCCTGTTTACATTTATTTACTTTGTCAATGCCTTAACCTTAATGGGGCAGTAGCTTTCTACAACTTCCATAAAATAGTCTCTGATGTGGGACTTTCTTCCTGTTAATACATTTCAAATATATATTTTGTTTCTCTTTAGGGCTCAGGGGTCAGTGGGAAAGAGGGTGAAGGGGTCGAATATGCCACAGATTAAGCTAAATTCCCCAAAGACCACTTATTCATAGCAAATTTCAGTTATTTTACAGAGTTTAGGTTACTGCATTTCAATTTCTCATACTTGAGGCTTCAAGACCTTGGCCACACAAGAAGCTGAATGGCCACAGAGACAGCTAAAGCCAATGGTCTCTCCAAGCATTTTATTTTTTGGGAATAGAACAGGATGTTCAAAACAGGAGCTTCAGTAGGGAAAGGTTTAAGTGCAGAACACTGCTGACATAAAAGCTTCAGTGCCTAAAATATGGGATCCCAAATTAACTGATGCATATTTAGTGGGTTATTTTAAAAATATATTTCTTGGCAAAGAATGATAACAATATCATATGCTAGCCAATACTGAATTTGCCCAAGTCTGTGTCCACATAATATGTGCTGAAGCTGATAAAGAAGACAAATATACTGGTTTCCTTGTTAACCATTGCTCTTTCTTTGTATATCATTTTGAATGGTTAAGTATCCCTTGGTGGGACCATGGTTATTGAATTTTATTCTAATTATGACATGTTTCATAACAGACAGTATATTTGTGTGGTGATTGTGTTCATCTCCTGAGTGATCCCTGATAAACTAACCCAGGTTACAATTTCTCTTGCTTCTTCACATTTCAGCTACCACCAATGGATTAACCTTGCTCCTTTTTTTGCTTGCAGTGAGAGCTTAGGTTGTTCCCTCAATTCTACATGAGTTCTTTTAGCTTCATTTCTGTCCAGTTATGTATAAAAGTATTTGTCTCACATTTTTCAATGTCACATTAGCATTCATAATTCTCCTGAGTCATGCTTTCTAACCTTCTGACTGAATGGCTTTCTGGATTCATTTCCATTGCTCATATTTTGTGATTTTTTTGCCATTTCCATTTGCACTTTTATTGGTCCTCTCAACCATCTTTACTTTCTATGTTTTAAGTGATTTGTCTTTTGACATTTGGGAATACTGAAGTAATGCACAAGGTGGGTCCAACTCTCTTTTTAGGGTGATGTAGTGATGGTCTCTTGAGGCCTGAACTGCAGTCTGAGCTCATTCCAAACTCCATTTTATGCTGCTGGAGGTTTCTTTGAACCACTGAAACTGTTATATTAATAACTCGATTATAAGCATAGCTGGTTGTTTGATCCTTTGTGTCCTTTTGATGCTAATTCTACTTTAGGATTTTGTGTTATTTTAATGTGAATACCTTAAATAAAGTTAGTTTCCTAAACATTTGATATGTATTTTCTTTCTCTCAGGAGTGAAACTCAGCATCCACTGTAGGACTGACCTCAAAGTACAGCCTCTACGGAAATTTAGCCTACTTGTACCAGGAGATCTATGAGTCACTATATTACAGTATCTTATCTGCTGGAGTCTACCAAGCATTTCATAGTCATCTTCACAAGCAACACATTTAGGTGGTTCATTTCCAAAGGAAAAAATCTGAAAAGCATAACTTCTAATGTCCATTAAAAAAAAAAAATCCAATCCAAACCCAAACCAACAACACAGAATGGGTTTTTTTAAAATATTTTTTTAAATTTTACTTTAAAAATGATCCTGAATGCCTTTTTACACCAGTGTGATAGTGTACCTTTGTGCCACCAACTCAGAGTTTCTTCTGGAAATATGTGGTAATTGCCTTTGAGCTATAAGTGCTCCAGAATAGACCTGCCCTCTCCAAAAAATGTCTTCAAGGGTATTTCTGTTACTCTAACCCACTCAAAGTGAGTTGCTTAAAATTTCTGGACTCTCTGAGAGATGAAATGGGTTTGATTGGAAGATGCTCTGTTCTGCAAGGAACTCCAAGCACGGTTCTTTGAAAGGACCAGTAAAATGTGGGCACACTCAAAGCAAGAAAAAAGTAAAACTACCAGCTGTCAACTAGAAGGAATAAATGAAGAAAGGAATGAAAAATGTAGTGTGTTTTTACAGGTAATTAATCTGTAAGATGCTGCAGACTCCACTTAGCTTTTATAGTATCTAGGGAGAAAAAGATGTTCTTCACCATGCCGCATTTTCCTCTGTTTTTTCTATCAAAAGATTGTTAGGCCTCATCTCTTCAAAGATTTGTGCACATATTTAATCTTCTGACTTTACAAATGGTAAAATTAGGCATGTAGGTCAATCTCTGCATGAAAAAGATGTGTATTTTTTTTTCCACAAAAGCCAAAGAAAACTGTAAGAGAAATCAGGGCAGCTTTCCAAACCATTGTGTTTAGACTTGCTTGGGGGGGTTCCTAAAGTGCATTTTCCCCAGATTTCTCTGTTACTCCTGAGTATCAGGATTTTGATGGATACACATGATTTTATTTGAGTTATCTAAAGTGCTTTACAGTGAATTTTTCTTTTCCAGTAACTGAATTTTCAAGAGGAAGAAGAAGTTCTCACATGTAAAAAAACCCACAGAAAACACACTCATTTTGGAGCAAAAACGAATTATCTGCTTTGATTATAAAACCAAAGCATTCTATTACTCAGATACTAATTTTCTACAGATATGGCTTGTGCTTAGGGAGGCTCTGCAGTACACCTTTCCCTTTCAACCCTTGATATTTCATGTATTCACTTCATTGAACAACAAGGAACTGAAACATTAAAATATGGAGTGAAGAAAGCTTTTTAATACCATTTGATTGTTTGCCAAATATTTTGCAAGCATTCCTGTTAGGACAGAGTATATGAGCATATATACTATATTACATGTATACAGAATATTTATATTCTTACAGCATGTTTAAACTTCTCAGTTATAAATTTCTTGCACGTCTAGATTCTCCTGGGAAAGCAAACCTGCGCAACCTGCCCTCGTCCTTCTTCCTTGGCAAGGTTAATGTAGCTTTCGTCATGTTGGGGGACCTTGAAGACAAGGTCAGGACTCCACAACAGCTTGCAAATGGGTGTGTTTCAAGGGGAATGGGAGAAAATCAGAGAGGAAAGCTGAATGGGTTATGTGTGATGAAAAGATAGAGAAGTGATAGTTAGAGATCAAAGTATTCTGATTCAGTTGTATAATTTAGCCTCACTATCAAACACTGGTTACAGTTCACCAGCGGAAGTCTTTCTGTTTGCCTGTTCTCCTCCCAAACAAAGAGGAGGGAAGAGGAATGGAAAAAGGAAGCAATTCTCAGATCTAACCAATTGTTTTAATTTAACCAAGCTGTGGCAGAGCTCAAGTTGGGAGGATTCGGAACATTGCTGAGTGACATGTTCCCTGCCTGTTTGTCTTGTGAGGGGATTTCTTTGGCTTTGGTTTAGTTTTGGTTTAGTTTGGTTTGGGTTTTTTTTTAGTTTTTTTTTTTCCTTCCTTTGGAAACAGTTGCAGTAAACTCTATAAAATACAAATGTTTATCACACTATGAATTTTGGATTTTTTTCATTAAACGTGAGGTGAGTTCTTCAAGATGTTTTTCTTGGTAAGAAATGACAAAGAGTGCCAATGGGAATACTTACATGATCCTTTACGTTTTCCTGCTTGAAGAATGTGAACAGTGAAATTGCAGCTGAGAAATGCTGCAATATTTCAGTAGGAAAGCACTTCATTTCTTCTTCCTCAACAAGTTCCTACTTGCACCTATTAGTACAGAATGAAGATTTCCTTCTCATGTCTTTGCCCAAAACTTAAAAAAAAAACCCCACAAAAATAAGGCAAGCAAAAATACTTCCCACATTAAGTTCAAGACAAAAGGAAATAAGTTGTCTGTAGGGAGACTGATGCATACTCTCTTAGAACCCTGTTCCTGCTGAAGTCTCTCTGAACTTTTTGATGCTATAAAGCATGGCCAAATTTTCTTCACTGGTGATGGAAACTTGGCCTTCTATTCCTTTGGAAAGTCAGTTTTATTCTTTGCATAATCTCATCAAGGGGCTTCTAGAACATCCGTGTGCTGAAATATTATCCAATATTTTTTTATGATGTGGACTCATAGGGCCTAATGATGTTTTGTCCTGTAGTATTTCCAGCAGCTGCAAATGGCTAAGGAGCATTGCCCTGAGGCAGTGAAGGTGTGCTACACGCATGGACCCTGCATGCACTGTTTACAACAAGCACAAGGCAACAGGGAATTCAGCAGTGTTTTTCTCACAAGTAGAGCTTTTTCTCTGCCTGTGCTCTTGAAGTACCACCACAGTGCAGACTCATCCTTTGTCATTGTTCAAGCAACATGCCTGAACAACAGATAATTTTGTTCATTGGCTCAAATCTGAAAAGCTAGAGGGGAGGGGAGGTGAGAAGTGAGTCCAGCAGAAGGGAAGCTACTCAAATTTTAAGCTAAATTAAAAACCTAGAGTTAAATTTGTGTGATCTTCAACATCTTTTCCTTGTCAGCTGGATTGTTTTAAAGCATAAAATGTTATTTTGAAAGGAACAGTAAGAATTTCATTCAGGAAAATATTGAAATAAACACCTTGTCCAAACAAACCTTTCAATTTTAAAAATAACAGTCATGTTAATACTCACTATTTTAATGTTTTCCTGTTAATTTTTGATCTCTTCCTCTGTCAGATTGGTAAAATATGAATTTCTTTCTTCCCTTACGTTGCTTGGGATTTGTGGGGAGATAGAATCTTTTAAAAAAACTCTGTTTGCAAAAGATGGGCCAAATAAAGTATTTTTATGCCTATTGATTTGCATTCTTCCTGGGTAAGCTGTAAAAATATCTGGTTTTTTTTCCACAGAAATTCCTATTCTGTGAGATGTATTCCAATCTCCCTTATCCAAAATAGTATTACTAATACCTTTATCTAAAAATGCTAATTTAATTTCTGTGAATCTTCCTTCCTGTTGTAATGGAAAGCCCCTCAAGTATATTACCATGCCTTCTACTGTTTGCTGTATCAGTTCCATATGCTAATGTGATTTCCTGTAAGAGGAGATGAATATATTTGTTCTGTGGTGAAATCAGGGGAAAGAAAAAAACCAAACCAGAAAAAAGCCTGGCCAGTGCTTTAAAGAGAGTAATCTCAGTGGAAAATATCAAATTGGTTCTATAATATGAATGTTAAATGTAAAATCTTGCTCTAGCACAGACTCCAGACTTTGTCTTCTTTTCTGGCCAGTGACGGATGTTGTTTCTGCCACCTGTTTGGAGACAATTGTGCAACTGGGACTGTGGAATGACGTCCAGTTGCCTTTTTTAGAATATGAATAGGACTTTTGAAATTGGCTATGCAGAGGAGTTTGGGGCTGAATCACTCTGTAGACTTGCCAGAGAAAGCGTTTAGCTGATGGACGTGAGCCAAAGCCCACTGAATCTCATGGCAAGGCTGTTTTTGGCCTCAGGAGGCTGTGGCTTAAGCTCTGTATGAATGACAGTTTCTTTTCTGGAATTATGAAAAAACCTTATGATTTTTAGATTCTGACTTCATTTTGCCAAGGTGTTTTACCTATGTTTTTTCAGTTTGAACCATCACTGCCTGGTTCTGCTCTCCCCTCCTCTGAAAGGGGTGTTAGGTTTGATAATAACAAGGATGCTTCATCGTGAACATGTCAGGGGTACGGAGCAATCTTAGAGCTCAGTTGGCTGAACTGCTCAATACCCACTGTCCACTTTTACTCACTTTTCATTTCTGAGTGTGTGCTACTTTGGAGTACCTCAAATACTCTCAGACTCCAAGCTATTTTGGACATGAACGTGTCACTTCCCTTCTTTCTGCTGCAGTCACAATTGGATCGTGAAGGCACTTCCCATAACAGGCCTCAGTTATCAATGGCAGGAGTTTCAGTGTATTTCCCTTCGCAAAGACTTTTGTTGCTATATGGGAGTTGTTAGTTGTTTATATCAGGCTGTGAGTAATGCCCTTTTGCTAGCATTGTACACAATGTTTTTGCATTTCTTGACATTTATCCCTCCTGTTGTTAGACAACGTTAGCTCTGCAAGTTGCAAAGAACAATCTTTTCCCCTCAGGTGTAATTTTTCTGCATTTTGCTCTTTTTTTTTTTTTTGAGATTCTTTTCCAAATTTAAAGGTAAGAAGAATAGACAAAAATAGAAAAAGTAACAAGCTTAGAGGCCTTTCTCAGTCTGCTACTCACTGTTCTGAATAGATGTTAAACATAGATTTGTGTGTCCACTTTCAGGCTTCTCAGATGCCATTTCTTTTGAGTCGCCTTTATATCTGTTCGGCACACTTGCTTTCATGCTATTTTCCTTGGTTTTGTCAGATGCAACCCAAAGTGTACTAGCCCCAGCATTTCTGTTGAATGGTAGGATGAGCCCTTTCTCTGTAGACCTCGCTCCATCGTAATTCATATGATAAGACCTTATCTTGTGGGTCATTGAGCATGTCCTATGAGAAGAACACTTAAACCATGCTTATTTTGAATATTGAATTTCAGTATTTGGTCCATCACTCTGAAGTCATAACTTGATAATGAAATCTGTCCATGATAACTTTAGCATCTCTTTTATTCTTTTTCATTTCACAGAGAGATGAAATTTTTTATCCTTCCATCTGCTTGCTTCTGAACCTTTTTCTGTGCTTTTATTCCAACAAAGTTTGCTTTATCATGGCTGTATAGGCTGTAAGGCAGTATACATTGCTGTAATGGTGTCAAAACTGTGGAGACACCTTCAGAGCCAAATTATCATACTTGTGCTATATTTCTACATAGAAGATGGACAGCCCATGCCTACCAGACTATTTCCTTGTGTTGCTTCTTGTACATAGGTGTATAAAAATCTGCTCCAATAGCCCACTGTGATGAAATTTTACATGATCCCTATGGACCAAGCTCCCTGTTGATGTGTTAAGAAGATGGGTGTTCTTGATCTTCTACACTGGCAAATGCAAAACTCTCTATTTTGTAATATTATGGTCCTGTACACCTTTCCCACCTGAACTACATGTCCCATTGCAGTGAATTAGAATCTCCCTGGAATGCTCTTTCTTACTTCAGTTATTTTTCACAAACCTCTTTAAAATAACCCTTAGTCCTAAATATATAGGTAACATCTGCACTGTGCATTCTACAATGATAGTTATTTTAGGTGAAACTTGTCTGAACTTCTGATCAGATTCTAATTTTATGGTTGTTCTTTTGTCTTTAGCTACTTCTTTGAAGTTTTCCATCACTTAGGACTGTGAAAGGGTTTGTGAGAATGTTCAAAGAAACAGATGACTGTTGTTAAGACTCTGCCTTCTCTCTAGAACTAATTCAGCCATTGAGAAAAATAAAGGAAAAATATGCCCTCAGGCATGCCTTCCCTTATGCATATACTCATGTCCCATGAAAATATTTATCTTTAAATTAGCAGCTTGGTTTAGTCTTGTCTCTCAAGGTTATCTGGTTGCAGGGTATAGCATGCACTTCATAATAAGTGAAAAACAAGTTTAATCACTAGAATTCTGTTATTTTCAGCTGCAATAAGATGCAAGATCAAGGTAACAAATTTTTTGCCAGCTGGAGCTGCAGGGTAACAGGCTGCTGCTGGTTTTCCCCGTAGACAACAGCAAAGAACACATATTGTGTCAAAGTAATTGCACTAGCAGGTGCCGTTGAGCAACTGTGTTTTGGTTGCGACACTATTGTGGCTCATTGCTTACCACAAATGTTTATGTATAAAAAAATTCAGTTCTGCTTTTAAATTCCTATTCAACTGACAAGGAGGAATAGGGTAGACAATGGTGAAGCAATAACTACAGTTTAAAAGGGAGCAAGTCTCCTTCCCATTTCTGGTGGGTGAATACCACTCTTCTATCAGAAATCCTTCCTCAGGTGTTTATCACAGCAACCGTAAACTGACATTTGGTGCTGGCAACATTAAGAACTATAAGAACTGGAAGAGAGTGTTGCAATGGGGTACATGCTGATATGATTATGTCACTGGTTTAGCGAATAATGTAATTTCATGCACCATACTGTCTTTGCTGTGGGCTCCCTGTTCAGCGGACCCTCTTCTTGACTGCCTTCCTCATGTGCCCCACCACAGGGCTCGCCAGCTCCTGCCGCAGGAGGAGCAGTCGGTGAGAGGTGCAGCGAAGGGAGGGCAGGCAGCCCAGCATTTAGGGTGTAGAGAAACAGTGCTAAGCTTGGTGCAGGTTCCTCCTAGTCTTGTGAGTCCATGTAAGTTTACTTGCTGAAACCACCACCTGCTTGTGCCATGCCCAAGACAATGTTTAATTTGAGCTTTTCAAGGCTGTGGACAGCTGCGGAGAAGGGCACTTCAAAGAAATGCATGAGCTGAAATACCCCATGTCTGAGCTGAAAACCTTGTGTGAGATGCCCTGAGGGTGTGTTAACGGGTTGCAGGTATGTACACTGGTGTAAGAGGACAGGTATAAGACCTCCTAAAGATGGATTGCCAAATTGAAATTTAACAATCTAAAAAATGGGACCAGTGGCTTTAGCAGTCTCCTCAGTGTCCCCATAAAACCAATACACGTCTTATACTATCTAACCTAGATATCTATATCAAAATTAGTGTGTATCTCTTTTTGGAAGCCAAACATTTATGCTTGCATCCTGTCACATGCATGCAGTATAAAGACATCAGCTCCTCACAACACACTAAGAACAGTCTGGGGGCAGAGCAGAAATCCAACAGTATTGTTCTTTTTTTTTTGTCCAACACCTCCACCTCTCTCCAGCCCCGCCTCTACCACAGAGCTGTGAGGCATCCCCATGTCCTTGGCTGTCCCACTCCCAGCTCCTTTGTTTTCATGCTTGTGAGAATGAAAAAGACTGTCATGGTATGGGAGGATGCTTCCAGTTTGGGCTATATTTGTAATTTGTTTTTCCAAGGAAACATCCCTGCACTTTTGCTGACAGCCCTTTATATGCCTGGCTGTAGAAGAATTTCCTTATTCTTGTCTGCTTGGCATCTTTGCTGTCCTTAGACCACTCTAGTTTGATGTGATTTCCATTGCTTGGTACTCTTCAGAACACAGTATTTTACAGTCTCTTCATCAAATCATTTTCTTACACAATGTCCATGATACAGGTATCAATAGTGTTTGTGTTATTATTTCTTTATCTTCCTTTTTTGCCCTCCTTTTAAACAGCTCAGTAAAACTGCCAAAGCTGCCATGTGTTTCAACTGAATAGCCACAATATTGTGGTGCTGTGCAATGCTTTCCCTTTCCTCTCTTCCTACCCCAGATGTCATGTTCCCTTACACTGACGCACCTCGAATGTGGCTGGAGGCTCCTGGCAGAGATTGACATTGGTCTACTGATGGGAAACAGCTGAGAACTACTTTCCACCAGGACAAAACTACTGTATCCAAAGGGACACTAAGGGCATTACTCATCTGCTCATGCTAGTGTTTTTGACAGAAGACATGGCTGACCAGTACACTTTGGTGCTTTTGAAAGGGATTTCCAATTCTGGGCTCTCTGAATGATTTTGAGGCAACATTAGACTAAGAACACCTCTGCTATCTGACGCAATTTTACTTGATCATTTTTAGGGTGCTTGTTTGGTCTTAAGATATTATTTTTTTGTATATATTAAGGCTAAAGTGAACAAAACCTAGCATTGGTTCTTTTTCTAGTTCTTATGACTGCTCTTGCTTTCAGTTTTGTAGAGGAAATCTAATGCTTCATACTGGGCTATTCTATTGAACTTCTAAAAATTTCTTGCTGTCAACAAGCATGAGCTTGGGACCTGCCCTTGGGTGTCATTCTCAGGGCTGAAAATTTGCCCTGGGCAAGCAAGGAAATCTCAGCTTGCAGTATGTGCATCATCAAACTGAAAGCCAGGCCAGTTCACTAGGCATATAAAATCTAAATTTTCTGAAATCTTGCAAGACATTTGGATAAAACTGGAGGCATGGAGTGACTAATAAAACTGGATGAGAAGCAAGTGTATAAATTTTATAATCTAACAGCAAATTTCATAAAAAGGATCAGAGGCATTATCTGAATGTGAAGATGAAGCTTAAACTTGTGCATTGTGAGACTATGAAATTAAAACAAAACCAACCAAACACACACAAAAAAGTGGGATCATATACTTGGGGTGGAATAAGCTGTTTCAGACCCTTATGGTATTTCCCCATACCAAAAGCATTTGTTCTCTGTGGCAGTGGGGCAGCAGCTGCCATCTCACTGCAGAGCGCAACAGATGGTGAAGAGCAGAACTCTGCGCTGCTTTTGGTGAGTTTCTGGGCTTTCTTCTTTCTGCTATTTACTTAGCATGGGAGATAAAACATCCCAATAAAAGGGCAGCATTTCTATCTACCATTTTGTTAAGCAAAATACCCACAAGATTATAACTTATCTGTTTTGTTGAAAATGCAAGTGAAGGACAAGAGGTAATTTATTTTGGTGAAATCAAAGGGGAACTGTAATTTCCTGCAGCAGGAAACCACCATCTACAGAAAGAAGGTTGCAGGGTAACATCTTAGCCGGAGCTGGGACTACGGACACTCAGAAGTAGCGGGAGGTTGAGGAGGGAGGGAGCAAGGCTGACCTAAGATTTCCCTGTTCTCATGCCTTTCCCCTTTAATTCCTTCTCTTTGTGACCAGTAATTTTCTCTTCTTTCGGATTGGTGTAATACCCACACTGCTATGCAGGTATCTTTCTGAACGAACTATTTTAGCTCAGTTTTAGAGATGGAACTGAATTGATCCACGATCCATGATTTCAGATTACTTAGGGGAAAAAAAAAAAAAGAAAAAAAAGAAAAAAAGAGGACTCTCCACTGTGTGTGGCTGGGCTGCGCCGCCCCCGGGGCATCTCCCCTGTGCGCTGCGCGTCCCCCCGTCCGCGGGGCTGGGCAGCATCGCTGGGAGCGGGGCAGCTGCGCTCCGGCCCCCCTTGGATGAGCGCTCCGGCTCTCCTTGGCAACAGCTGCGCTTGCTGAGGGGCTGCCCTTTGCCCTCAAATCCTGACAAGGCAGGTGCTGGTGGTAGAAGGGAAAAGAAGGAGGGGAGGGATGGTTTGCCCAAAAGAAGATAGTTAATGTTTAACTACACAAAATCATATGCTGCACGCCATCATGTAAGAAGTCCACTGTTTTCCTGAAAATTCTGCTGCTGAGAAGGGGGAGAGGCTGCTTAAAGCCTGTTTTTCTTTTTGGCTGCAAAATGAACATTCACCATTCCCTCTTGGAAGTACTCGTTACCTGACCCTGAGGAGAAATATTTGTTTCTCTTTGTCCTGGACCAGCACACATGGCAGTTACTTTTTTCAGCCCCTTCCAAAATTTCCTTGGATGAAGCAGGACTTGACCTTTACTCAGGAGTGGATCAGCACTTTTTAGACCTGTTCTTTGACTCAAAGACTTTTTCCTATCAGAAGATATTTTCTGGCCGACACTTCTACTTGCAGCCTGAAATAATAATAAATGGATAGCTCCAACATTTTGCTTGTGTCTCCCGATAACCATAAGATTTTTAAAAACCAGCTTTCAGTCAGGAACTATTGAGATACTAACATGTACACAGCTATTTTCCTAACACTTTCTAAGTGCCCTTCCCAGTGGTTTATTCCCACAAACTGTCTGCTTTCATTGTTGCGCAGGGTGGAAACACAAGCTGACAGACAGCAGTCTGACAGTAAAACATCAACTGGAACAGTAACAACCAGGTAACCTGGCATGATGCAATCCATAGAAATCACTCTCAGATATGCATGTGACATTTAAGATTTTAACTGTTTTCTTAAACTGATCTCTTATTATGTTTTCTAAATTTTAAATTCAGGACAAAGACATCCTTGAGCTCAGAAGAGACAAATAACCTTCTCATCATAGTATAGGAGAGATGCATATATCAGGGGTTTTTTTATTGGTACAGTCTGCTCAGCCCTCCTCCTTCCTCCCCTCCTGGCAAGTATGCAGCTACAGAGAGCGATGCCAGGCTGGTATGGCAGGTCTGTGCTCATGGGCAGTGACAATGTGTTAGAAGGAATGCTGTGAGGGTCTGAAAGTCTGCACTGCTCTGGAAATTAAGTTGATGGTCTATGACTGCACCTGGATTGTGGTTCTTCCTGAAAACTGAAACAGTGGAAAGCAATGAACACCGATGCTAATTTCCCGGGAAAGAGGGAGGAGCTTTACATTTTTATATGTATAGATGTGGGGCAAAAAGCTCATTTGAAGTATGTGAACATCCAGAAAAATGTTTTTCCCTTCACTCATGCAAGTTCTTCTGCTAGCACTGGGGGAACTGTTTGTCCCAGGTTTGGAGTGGGAATAAAGTGCACGTAGTGTTGTTTCAGGGCATTTGTGCTCAGAGTTGCTCCCAGCAGAATCAATGGGATTGATGTTGTTATGAAAGCAGCACTGAGGCTGGCTGCTTCTCATCAGGTGATGATACAGAAATCAGGAACAAGTCCCATTTTCTCTTCTTACACAAGAGAGAATGGCAATTACATTTTGTTCTTTGCCTTTCTTTTAGCACAGCTTTTCTTTAACTCTTCAACTTTACTCAGCTCTTTGACAGCTAGTTCATTTTTGACAAATAAAACATTATTTTTATCCTGATCAAGTCAAGTATCTGTATGGATTGCCGGGCTCCAAATGCTACAGGTCTCTGGATGAATCACAAGGAGACAAAAGATATCTCAGATTTCTTGGCTGTTTACAGTAGGGCTAATATCAAATCCTTTATCCAGCAAAACACATTAGCTCAAAACTCAGAGGACTAGAAAAAATTACTTTGCTTGATTAGCTTTAAGCTGACATGTCTGAAAACATCAAACAAGAATCAGCCTGCTTTTGAAATTTGTTTCCAGTTATAGTACATGACCTTCTGTATTCCTAGCAGCATCATATCCTAACTTAAAGGAGCTGCACTTTCCTCTCACCACCAAGGTAACCCCACAGACTCTGCTGGGTTGGATAAAACCATTGGAGAACCCTGCTGAAATCCTCCATCCATTTAAGAGGTAGGGGAATCAGAATGATCTGGTGAAGATGTAGAGCACAGATTCTATGAGGAGTGGGTGAGGGAGATGGGGGTATTTATCCTTGGAAGGGGAGAATCAGAATAGATCTTATCACTCTCTGCAATTACTGAAAGAAGGCCATAGCCAACTGGGTGTTAGTTTCTTCTTGCAAGGGACAAGCCGCAGAGCAAGAGGAAATGGCCTCAAATTGCACCAGAGATCAGGATTGGACATTAGGAAAAATCTCTTCACCAAAAGGATTGTCAAGCACTGGAACAGGCTGCCCAGGGAAGTGGTTGAGTCACCATCTCTGGAGGTACTTAGAAGACGTGCTAGATGTGGTGCTTAGGGACATGATTTATTGGTGCACTTGGCAGTGTGACCGTAACAGTTGTCCTTGATGGTTTTAGGTATTTTCCAACATAAGCAATTCTACGATTTTGTGATTTTATAATTCTATCTCCTTATCACCCTCACATCCAGCCCTTTCAGCAGCAGACTGACCCAACAAAGACACTTGTACTGCTTTGTAGTTGAGATGAAGGATATTCTTTCAGCAGGCATTGCCTTGGCAATGGAATTGTTTGTATTGTTCTGCATACGGGATTTTTCAAATGGATTTTCAGGATATTCTGGCACAGTTTATCTTTACACAACATAAGCCAAAACTTGTACTGTTTACACAGGAGACAGGTAATGAGTGTCCTTGTCTGAGCCACAAGAAGGGGCAAAGCACAGACCTTCTGGCCCAGGCAGACTTATAAACTAAACTGGGAGACACCATCTCCCCATGGGTTTTTTTTTCTCACTGCTGTCTTCATGTGAAAAGACACAGTCCTTTAGCATGAGAGCTGGCAAGTGTTCTCTGCCAGACGTAGAGCATTGAGTATTGAAACAGCCAAGATCCAAGGTCCCAGCACAGAAGAGGGAAAAAGATTTCCCTGCAAGATTTTGTTTACATATCTTGGGCTTGCTCAGGGTCTCAGTGGGGAAAGGA
The DNA here is from genome assembly GCA_013397315.1 of Donacobius atricapilla. NCBI lineage: Eukaryota > Metazoa > Chordata > Aves > Passeriformes > Mimidae > Donacobius > Donacobius atricapilla. The sequence continues at coordinate 437,750 of WBMY01015886.1, forward strand.
GCAGGCAAGCTGTTACACGAGAAGGAGGTAGGAAAGGAAATAACAAACTTAAAATGATTAGGCATTTCTTTTTGGGGCTATGAAACAGAACTGTGCTGATTTAAAGTGGGCAATCTTATCTTCAGGCTGTATAGCACCTTCAAACAGAAAACTATTTCATAGAAGCTTTAGTAGACTGAAGTCATATAAAGAGGCAAGGACTAGGAATATTCCAGCAGTTTACACGCTGTAGAAGAAGCATTCAGAGGGATTTTTTTCCCTTTTTTNTTTTTTTTTTTTTTTTTTTTTTTTTTTTTTTTTAGTGAGTATTCTGTGTGTTTATTTTTCATTCCCTTTAGCAAAAGTATCAATGAACAGAATTTTAGAACCAGGCAGGAATACACTTCTATCATACCCCCACAAGTGATACACTGGTATTTACCCAGTCAGGATAACCAGGTCAATTGTTTTTGGCACAAATCCATAAGCATCAGTTCCTCTGTCTGGCAAATGCTGTTTTTGTAGCAATCGTTGGGACTGCTGTCTAGTCCACTTCCAAAACATCCTAATAGAAAACAAGGAGCAGATTTAGCAAAACAGTCAAGTCCACGTAGAGCAAAAGCAGTCATCTGAGGCAGGTGATTTCCATACACATATGAAGTAGTCCAGGGAACTGCTAAAAATATCTGCATAGCAAATATATAATTCCAGTTTACAACAGGTGGAATTTTCTCCAATGCCAGAGTTTAAAAGTGGTACCTATTTTACATTGACATCAATCTTCACCACATAAGGAAATCTCATCCTATGCACTGCTTTGGTTTTGCCCTTATCCTTTACAATTAATGCCAAACTTAGCTATAACATTCAATATTTGGATGGAATATCTTTGAAAGCAGTTATATGGTATATAACTTATTTATAGATTGTGTGGGGTGACAGCTCATGAGTCACAAAAAGTGCAATGCCTAATGTAATCAATTCTCAACAAATCAATACATTTAATTTTATAATCAATTTATAATCCTTATACAAATAGACATAAAATATAAGACTTATAGTGTTCACCAAGGTTAGAATGAGGTCTGCTCCATATTTTAGTCTTGAAAAGTGAGCAGACCTTTTTTAAAGTGACATGGCGTGCTTCAGGCAAGAATATGCTACAAAATTAAGTTTTCTAAGATAGTTTGTAAACTTTTTCCCCTGAAAACCATTACCAGATTTTAGTCTATAAAAGTTATCAAAGAATGAAATAAATCCATATTCCAAGGATTGGAAAAAGGGCTGGTTTACATTTTAATTTTAGACAAGATATCAAAATATTCTTGAGTTCTGTATTTGCACTAGTAATTTAATAATCTAAATCATGCTTACACGATGTTGACCTAGAAAGTGGTCATTACATCAGGAAAAATGTCTTGGAGTTGCGGTTGCCAAGATCAGCTCAGAGTGCAGCATGGACAAATAAGCCCAAAACATCTTGGGCATCATCAGGAAGGATGTTGAAAACAGGAGATGCTTTATTTTCTGCTGTTTGAAATCTCATGTGCCTTCATCTTGAGTATGGTCTGAAATCCTGATCTCTCCTCTCAAGGAGGATTTAGTCAAGGTAAAAAAGGGCAGCTACAATGTTCAAGAGGTTAGAGCAGCTGCTTTAAGAGAAGAGATTAAATATCTGGGATTGTTAATTTGGAAAACAGAAGGTTTTGTGATAAAATGAAGATAGTGGATACATTGACTGAGGAGCTGTGAGCCTATGTTACTTGATCAAATTAGCAGAAGATCAATCTAAAGTTTGTAAAAGGAAAGATTTCTTTTTTCATTGGGCATCAAACTTCTGGAAATTGCAGCAGATGTTGCCAGCAGATCAGAAAGGGGTAAGACATCTCTAAATACTAGAGGTAATAGCCAAGGAGGTGCCCTCTAGCACCCCCAGCAAGGGTAAAGGAGTGAAGAATGTGTCCTCACTCACATGCACTTCCCAAATCATGTCTGTTTTCTCATTGTTTAGAAAGAATACCATGCAACATGGGCCAATGGTCTGACTCAGTAGGCACTAGTTGCAGTTTTATGCTGTACAGCTACTCCTTGTGCTGGAGAGGATTTTTGTGCTTGTTGTACAATGCTTTTCTAAACATGAGAGCAAAGAAGCTGACAGTGTGACAGGATGGGTTACTGAAATAGTAGCTGGAACTTTTCCCTCCAGGAAAGGTGAACATTCCTGGAAATGCTTGGAAATTTTTACTAGCAACATATTTTTCCCCATTTTCTCACCATTGTTTTGAAACAATAAGGAGTGATACAGAAACCATCCAAACACAAGGAAAGAAGTGTCACAATACCATACATGCCCAAAAAATACAAATAAAAGTGTAACCTGTATGAGTGAGAAAGTCCTTGTGGCGTATTTTCCTTTCTGTTCTCTTTTATCATTTCATGTACCTGTGCCAATTTTAGGAGGTTAACAGTACTCTGCAAGTCCTTAGTTTTCATTTGCCATCTTTTGTAAAAGCCATACAGTCTCATCTCTCTGAGTCTCAAAGTGGCTTGCTGGAAGGTTTTTGCCTACCCTTGATACGAGATGAACAGTGGAGCCTGAAGAGTGAAGAAGCCAAGCGCACAAGTACCCGTTAGAATCTTCATTGCTCAAATATGTATCCTGATAGCATTTCCAGACCTTTAGCCTTGAATTTCACACTGTCAAAACTGAAGAGACAACAACTCTACTTCTGGACAAAGCAATTCATGCTGTCCTGTTGTGTGAGTCCTGTGGGCAGCATGAGAGTTTCTAGAGTGTGAATTGTTTGCTCACAGGCTTGTTTTCATGCAGGAGGTGCACATCGTCATTTCCATTTTTTCCTTTCGTGCACGCTGTGGAGGATGATCATTGTAAAATTTCCTCTGTGCTGCCCCATAAACAATAAATAATAAACAAAGATGTGTGAAGCTAGGCATGAAGGATATTGGTGGTTTGCCATTTATCTTTCAAGCAGTAGCCAGATATCTCCTGCCAGTTGTGCACTTTGCCAGGTAAATTTTATGGTTGTCTTGTTGGCTATTCTGTGTATTTGTTCACATATATGTGGGGAACACTAAGCTCATTTCTGGTGGGATGCATGTGGGTTTGCTGATAGACACCAGCTGAAGGCAAGACAGTGAGCTGCTAGGGCAGATGACCTGGATTCTTAACATTTGCTATGTTTTTCAGACTTTTGCCAAAGACCCTTGATTTTGAAACTTTCTATTTCCAGCCTGGTGTCAGCTACTATTCATTCTTTTCTCTTGCAGCAGAAACTCAGAGCTATGAATCCGCATTCTCTTACTCCCAGTTGCAAATATCCTTACACAGTCTATGGTTCACTGATGCAGAAGTTGTAGTTTATGGTCTATGTGGTAAAGAAATATTTGAGAAATTAAGTTCAAAATAAATAATTTCACACTTCTGACCCAAAGCTGTCCCAGAAATAAAAGTCATATTTGTAAAGGCTAGACCTTCATATATGAAATTTCTCAAAGTATTGACTCCTCTAGTGGAAGACAGCAGGGTGACCTATGAATTAAAATTAAATGGTCTACAAACCACTAGAATGTTCTTTCTGTTTTGCTGTTTTTTTTTTTTTTTGAGTTGGTTTTTTTGTTTGTTTGTTTTTTTCATTGTTTTAGTTGACGCTAAATAAACTATTAAAAAATTGTTTTTTTGGTAATATATTAAATGCTGACAGATTAATAGACATGGTTAATCTGTCAGTGGTGTGGGGAAGTAGAGCCCTTCAGGAGGCTCTCAGCAGAGCTCGTGCCCACCAACATTACTGAGACTGTTCTTCAGGCTTCCCTGCTACTGCTGAAAAGGAGAATAGCAGCAGGACTCTAAGGTATGTCCATGCAGAGCAGCTGTCAAAGTGTCATACCATGTTTTGCATATTTACTAGGTAGGTCTGCCAAGAGCTGGCACACTGAGGAGATAAATCTGTGATTCTTGGAGCAATGCACGACAGTGGCCTCAGAGGAAAGATCTCTGGGTTAGAGTGGGGCATCTGCTGCAGCCCTTTGCTTTCCAGGTGCAGAACGCTTTTCATGTCACATAGAGGCAGCTGAGAATGTGATACAGTCCCTTCTTGTGCTCGAACTTGTTTTCTGTTTGGACAACACCTACCTTGAGACATGCCTTTGGACAGGCTATCTTAAACTGCAGTAGATCCAATGAATGCAGAAACTGGTCATCTGGATGTTTCAGGTAGATCTTTCTAGAGTCTGTTTAATCCTGGCTATGTAGAGGTGCTCATTCCACATCATCTGTGGAAGGTTTTTACAGCATTGAGGTTTGTTTGTCTGTTTGAGCTTAGTTTTCATTGTTTCTCAGAAGTGTTCTTTTCTCTTTAGGTTTGTCATTTAGCAAAATGATTCATGACCACTGTCTGCATGGGTACAAGGACTAGACCACAGCTTGCAATTTCTGAGCTCATTTCCTAGATGAAGCCACGGATTTTATGCATAAGTTTAGGAAGTTACTTCAGCTCATCTGGGCCTCACTGCCCCACTTTCATGTAGCTTTCCACTTCAGTGGAGATTGATACAGCATCTCAACTGAAATGTGAATATATAACAGCAGAAATCATGACCCTCTGGTTACTGAAATTACTATTTGAAAATGAATGTTGTTGGTAATGACTGTGTAAAATTTCAAGCAGTTGAACAGCAAAGGTCAGAGTGCAGCTTTAGGTGCAGGCTTTGTGCAAACAAAATTGCGTCACTGGAAACTGTTATAGCTCCAATATGTTTGTCCCTCAGCCTCTTTCCCAGTTAAACCCTAGAAGTTTGAACCAGTCACTGCAATGCAAGCTGCTGACAGAACAGCAATAATGTGTCTGTCCCTCCTTGCCAAGAGCAATTAGATTCAAGTGTCGCAAACATTTCCAAGAGAATTAACATGTTGGCACTAAGAAGGGGTTCACAAGAATTGCACAGATGCAGCTGAGGCCTTTTTAAGTGCCATGGCAATGTAGGCACGTGGCAGTGTGGCAGGAGAAGGCAGGCATTCTGGGCCATATGACACCAGGAGCCACTGGAAGAAATGTCTGTGGCAATGTGCCAAACTGGTGGTGTTGAACCTGCTAGATAAGATGTTTGCAGTTTGCCAAGATGCCCTGTTTCCTTCTCACTTTGTTTGTTTACTTTTCCTCCCTGCTGGATGGATCTGGCTCTCCCTGTCTCTTCCCTTGCCCAGCAGTAAAGTCCATACTCCTGGCACACGCTGCCCACAAGTCAGAGATGGTTTGTCCCTCTGCAGTTGGCAACATGGAAATGTTTGGCCCTCAGCAATGCCATCCAAAGTACATCCTCCTTTTAGCATCTGCAGCAAAGTGCACGCTGCATGTGTGGAGCAAACAAGTGTGCATGGCCAGGGAAGGGATGAGGAGCCATACAGACATGGGCTTCAAGTGGAAGTCATTGTCCTGGCTCAAAAATCCCTGCTTATTAACTACACCTTTGGGCCCTGGTGCTGTTTGTGTGGGTGCAGTGCAAAATCCTGCTCATGAATACCAGCAGCAAGTCAATCTCTGGCCTTTCTGGAAGGAAGACAGGGCCCATCTCACTCAAGTCTTTGTCTCTACCTATGGAAATTAGAGGGTTTGGACCGTGGTGATTTTTTCTGCCCCACAAAAGGCTGATCTGGGGAAAATACACAGTCTTCAAGATATAGAGCAACATCTTTGAATACTTTTGGTGGAGGGAAGGAGTGAGGATTCATAGCTAACAAAATATTTCTAGCATCGCAATTTTGAGAGACACTTTCCTTTAATGGATTCCAAATCACTCCACAAGTGAATTTGTGAAAATTTATATGTAGGGAGAGCTCTATGAACAAGGACAGAGAATATCAGAGTTCTTTTGAAACTTACTGCATGTGCCACCATTGATCCATTGGTGGGAAAAAAAGTCACTTTTTAAGTATTTGGCATTGAAAAACTTCCCTAGGAAAATCTAAAATTTTGTTAATATTTTCAAAAATGCCTACTTATTTGGGATTTCACAGTTCTGTCTAAATCCAATGTGTAGTGTGAGCAATGCCTTAAGAGTCCTGATTGTCCAAAAATCATTATATTCAGTCTCTGAAAAAATCTGTTTTGTTGTCAGATGTACAAAAGTGTGGAAAACAATCCTTCTTGATTAATGCTTTGAAAGTGCACTCAGACTGGATAAGGCATTGCTGATAAAGTGTGACCTGTAAAGCAGCAAGAGCAAATCAAGATAATATTCTACATCGCTTTTTATGAGAGGTATGATGAGTAGCTAGAAGCAAAATAAACCATAGAATTATGCCTCTATGGTATGAGAAACGTTGCCCCAAGGAAATTAAAAGCTGCACATAATTGCAAGTGTTAATCCCCACCTTAGACACTGAAAAGACCCTTGAGCTTCCCCTTGGCAGAGCTTCAATTTCTAAGGAGTTTTTGTGTGTGCACAGTGGTGCTATGGTAGACACATACAGATCTGTGCCCAGCCTGTACCTGCTCAGCAGGAATGTAAACAAGACAGAGAAGCTGCTCCTTTTAGCAGCTTGATCGCTTGAAATCACCCAAGTAGAAACCATAAGAGTGTTTCTTGTGTCTCTACACTGTGTGTGCATGTTTTGTGGCAGAGAAAGGAAATTATGCTCCTTGCAAGTGAGCCCAAGAACAGAGAATAAACTCCTTGTGACTCAGAGAAATGAGAAGTAACACAAAGTAAAGGTTAAATCTGCAAAAGTGTCATTCATTCACTATACAGCAAATGAGGCTGGAGCAATCCCTGAGCAAAAGCATCCAAGACAGATGACGTGACTGCAATCACGTATATTGGCATTTATCTTGCCTGGTTAAATCTCTCACGCTATCCACATTGCGCAAGAATTGATATGGAAAGGTCAGATACATTGCAGAGCTGAGAAGAGAGCAATGCTGGGGCATTTCAGCACAGTGCAAATGCATACCAGACCAAAAACTGCTCAGGATTCCTGGGGAGCCCAACTCATCAAACCCATTTAATGCTTACTTGCTGCTGCCACACTTGCTGTTTTTTGTTGTTTAAACTATGTCCTAATGTTCTAAGGAAGGGTGTGAAAGAGGACGTCTGTAACTCATTTCTGGTTTTGGTTACTGTCTCATCTTGAAAGACCTCTGATTTCCTTGTGTCTGACCATCAGTTTCTCCCTAATGAAAGAGGGACACACACTGTATATGTGTGTGTGTCTATCACAAGACTTAAATCACTCTTTGCAAAGAAATTTTATATTTCTTCCTTTCTCTGGAAGAGCTGAAATCTATCTGGAAGAGCTAAAAAACTATCAGGTGGTACACCTCTTTGACAGTAGGAATAGTGCCGCTGTCAGCTGCTGTTTCACAGCTGTGGGTTTTTCCACCATGTCAGTGCTATGGTAATAATTAAAATGGCAGATATAGAGCATCCATGTTTGTTTTTCAAGTCTAGCATTGAGTAAACTCTCTACTGACCATTTTGTAAGTGCATGAACTCTGTTGACCCTTACCTGTACCACTTGAGAATGCAGTGTACTTAATTATTATTATTTGGAGCAAAGGTTTGATCATGCATGGTTAGTGAGAAAAGTTATGTGTACATATGTTGGCATAGAACTCTATTCCTATTCCTTCAAAAGCACAAGAACCTGGTTTTCTCATGGTGGGAATCCTGACATTTTTAGAATTACAGGCAGAGTTAAACCCTGCACTAGGTCAAACTATGAAATTCAATAATAAAATTCAATACACATTTAAGCATTTTCAGGTGTGACGTCTAAGTCCTTGGTGCACTAGTGAAACACTCAGTTTTTGAAAGGGCTGGGGGGCAGGAGAAAGCATGTGTGGCTTTGTTTCTCCAGTGCTGCCACGTGACAAGAAGTGGCTTAGTTTATCCTGTCAGGTGGAGAGCAGGTGGTCTAAGTTATACTGCAGAACAGCTGATTCCATGAAATGCATTTCAAAATTAGTTTAAAAACCCAAGACAAGCACAGCCTGTGGTTTAATTACAGCTGAGTGAAGGTTTGCATTGTACTGATAACATCCTGTAAGTCTGTGCTGGTGTGGTGTATGCACACATACTGCCAAACAGCCAGTAACTTCTCAACAGATTTTCACACTGGCTAATTTGACTGTTATTTAACAAGTTTATTTTCCTCTTCCTGCCACAGCTTTGTTTTTGTTGCTGTTGCAGTAGTAAAATAGTCCCTGATATTCTCAGAAATTCTTCATAGCACTGTTAACGTTTTGATTGATGTTTCGCTGGAATAGGTTTTGCTACGATTTTTTTTTTAAATGTCACATCTGTTCTTAAAGTGCAGTTACTTAATTGGCGTACATTTCTGGATTGGATTCAGTACCTACACATCTATTAGCAAGGAACAAAACTGCATGGGTTGTCAGAACATGCTTGAAAAAGAAATGGGAGCTCAGCTTCCTATGGCAGAAAGGTGACAAGCTCTGCTGATGTGGGAGATAGCACAGCAGGGTAATACCCAGAACAAATAAAACACAGAGACCCTGCTGAGGGCTGCAAAACATGGGCAGAAGCCAGGAAAGATTTATTTGCAGTGGAAAGAGTCATGCTTTTGGAGACCGTTCCATCTGAATAAGAAAAAAATCAATAATATTGACATCTCCTATAACTTGTCTGGCATCTTCTCATACCTATCCAATTTCTTATACACAGGTAAACACTTATGTATAAAATATATAAGTTATACATAAAATACATAAGTTAGATATAAAATACTATATATTTTATATATAACATACAGTTAGTATGCCCCAGTTTTTCCACAATGCCTTTGTAATAGATAACAATTTACTTAATCAGTGAGATCGTGCATCATTCCCGTTTCATGGCCTGGGGAATGGAGAAGCAGAAATAAAATGGCTTGACATAGAGGCCAGAGGTTCAGAGGCAAAACCCTTCATTGAACTGAGTTTCATTTGCTGTAATTCACCAGTCTGTTTGCTAGGAATTTTTGCCTCCATACTTTCCAGTGTGAAAATGCATATTAAAATACCAGAAATAACTCAAAGAAAAAGAATAGACAAATGTAAAAAAATAATTGGAAGTAAATATTGTCCAAGTAGACACACAAAATTATCTATTCAGTTGTTACTGTCACTTTCCACTATACTTGTTTTTCCTAAAACAATATCTGATCTACATTCTTGAGTGTACTTCCAGTATTGACAGACTCCTATTTTTCCAATCTAAAAAACCCCAAAACAACCAAACCCCAGACCAAACCCTTGAAATTTTTGACTAATTTCACTTGCTCTAGGAGAGTGAAAGGAAAACATGAAAATACATCAGGCCTCCTGAAAGACCAGATGTTTGGGGGGGTGTGTGTGTGTGTGTGTGTGTGTGTGTGTTTTCTTTTTTTGTTTTTATTGCTTTCCTTTCACTTAGTGCAGTTTACAGATGTGCTGTAGGCTCAGTTCATAGTAAGAACACATCTTATCTGACAAATAGTAATTGATACAATGTGATTTAAAAGTCTCCCTGATCATGCAGAAATTAAAATCCTCTCTCCAGAGACATTCCTCAAATCATAAAGCAGAGCCTTTCTCCACATTTAAGGCATTTTGTTGTGTGAGAAAAGACAATGAGCCATAAAATCTGAAGGGAAATGATTACTGAATGCTAACATATGCCCCAAACACGTGGAGGCTGTCAGCTGCACTTCAGGCCTGGGAAATGAAGGTCTTGATCTTGTCCGGGTGGAGAGTAATTTAAAGAGATGTTGGTAACAGAGTACTTAGGCCCTGAAAGCCTGCTTCCAAAATAGCAGCAGCAGATGCAGCAGCCAACAATATGAAGGTGCCAGCTTGTTTTGTTTGCAAATGTATGTCTTATTGTCCCTTTACTACCCTGGCGTGCTCTTTTCTTAAAAGAGATGAGAATAATTGTCTCCACCATTATTATTATTATGTATAAAAACGGCATAAAAAAGAAGACAAAGGTTGCCTACTCAGGCTCTCAGAAGTTAAAAAATAATGGGATTACTGTTGCCTTGACAACATTTCTCTCTCTTTCCCCTGCCCCCAGTTTCATTCTTGGAAATGGCTAAACCATTTTGCTGAAACTCTATCAAATAATTAAATAAAAGATTCAGTTGTGGGGACCCAAATAGCACCAGAAACTCCCTCTTGCCTTTCCCAGGGCATGACAAAATTTCTAGCCAGCTGAAAAAAGGGGTTTTATGATGAGAAAGATCAGGTATTGCCACATACCTTGATGGCACTTGTAGGTCCACCTGCATTTTCTCCTTAATTTACTTTACACAGATGCCCGAAGACCACATTTGATGTGCACCCCTATTTGCTGCGAGAGGTGAGACCATGTAAGCAGCAGCACAGGGACCTCAGCTCCTTTCAGCTAATCACGGGGGGTGGGCTTCCCACCCCAGTAAAGTGAAGACTAGGCGGGATTGAAGTGGGATGAAATGATGAAGGCAACCCATTCTTGGGTAACCCAAAATCAACCCAAACTGATATGCTTGGCAAACGGAAAGAACTCTGCCCCTCTGGAGAGCACTGGAGGGTCTGCAGAGGTCCTGAGCTGGCAGCCTGTGTGGGCAGATGACAGTGACTGGTGACATCAGGTTCCTCTCTAGCTGAGCTTGGAATGAGGTCAGGCAAGAGACTGATAAATGGCCCTGCCTTGTCAACACTGCTCTCATTGGTGCTGTTATCACCCAGCAAATGGGAACGTGAAGGAATTTGCATTCTTTCCCTCTCCAAAACTGGAGAGCAAGTGGCAACAGGAGCCGTGGAGGTTTCTGTGTTTGCTCATACCACTTACATTCTCCTGCAAAGAAGCTCAGTGTTTGGTTTGTAACCAAAGGGTCTTTGTAGATGATTATAAAATACTATGCCATGGTTCATTTTTCATGCTAATTGAATTTATGATGAGGTTTCTTTCAAAGAAGGTGCAGAATGTTTCAGCACACACTGGCATGGATGAAACATTAAGAAACCACTGACCTGGTGCAAAGCCCAGAAATACTGTTATACTCCTTTCCTGAGCATCTGATCTAACAGGGCATCCAAAAATGTGAAGTAAAGTAGCATGCATAGGGGCTGGAAGTGGACCAGCTGACCAGCACAGTCTGTGACAAATGATCTGGCAGCACTGTGATGGGGGGAAGACTGTGGTTTATTTAAAAACTGATTTCTCTGGGGGGAGGGGGGGGAAGGCATAACTAAATTTGCATTTAATGATATGTATTTTAAAACCAAAAGAATTACAGCTTCATTATGTTTTCTTCCTTTTCTTTTGCCTGGAGCATAGTCAGCCCTTGCTTGTTGCTTGGGATTCCTGCTGAACGCCTTTCTGACTCAAATCAGAGCCCTCTGGCAGGCAGCTCCTCCGTTGCCTCTGTGCACAGCCAGCATCACTGGTGGTGTTTCATCAGCACCGAGGCTGGTCCATCGGGCCCATCAAGTCCTGCTCTGCAATCTCTACTCGGCTAAGGGGTACCAATGATTAGCCCCACAGGCCCCAGCTGGTGTGTTTGTGAAAATTTCACTTGAAGTCACAAGAAGAGTCGTCCAGAACTGACTCACGTGAGGTGTCTGTGTGGCTCATTCCTGCATCAGGAGTGCTGGGTGATAAGGCCATCCATGACCTCAGATGGAGGACTAAGGCCTTCTGGTTCAAATGCATCTTCTTCAATTAGATATTTTGTTAATTTGTCAATCTTGGTATTCCATAGTAGGTGTTTTCTTTCAAGGGAGGACGCCTAAAGGAATTTGATATGGCTTGTTTCTGCAGCTCTGAATCAATCCCTTTTTGTCAGGGGGCTTTTGTCAGTGCTCAGTAGTACTTTAAGTTTAAAAATCTAAAATCCTTGGATCAGTTATGCGTGGATGCAAGAGAATCAAACACTGTGTTTCCCACTGGTGACTATTTGTCCTCCATCCCTGCCCCTCTCATGCACTCATGTAAAAAAAAAGACAAGAAAAGTTCTTTCTAAGCGAAGTATTACAGAGTACACTTCTCTCTTCCAAATACCTTATTTATAAGTGTGGAAATGTTAGGAAACGAGCGGTATATTAAGGTTGGATTCCAACTTGCATAATACAGGAGAGCAACCTCAACAGAGCAGTCCACATGTAAGCTAGTTAAAGATGTGGCCTATAAATCGATGGTTAATAAATGTGGAGTAACAGGTCTAAGAACACCAGATTACCAATACCTGCTATAAAGTGGAACTGGTTTTTCAAAATCCTCCAAATACACTAATGTACTGCTTTGCATTTTATTGCAGAGATGGATGATTGGTCCTGCTGGCCAAAACCCAATTCTTCCCACAAGGGAGAATGATCTGCAGCTGAATTACCTCTGATGTTGGTTTTCCATATTCCTTTCAACACGGCAACCATTTTGAAAGCATAATGCAGTTTGGTCATGCATGACAACAATTCTTGCAGCAGAGCTGCACATGTGAAAAATCTAAATCATGCTGGAAATTTTACAGGAAAATCCATTTGATTAGGATATATGGCCTGGGAAATGCTCTCTCTGTTGTATTTCACATCAATAAATGCTTCTCTTGATTTGATTTGTGTGTAGCAAAGCTTCACTGGAGAGATTACAGTAAGTCTTGCTGCCGAATTGAAGCTGAGACTTAGGTAGTAGATCTACAAGGGTAGAGAAGCATTTTCAACCAAAATATTACTGAAAAAATGGTTGGTTTTGCTAAAATGATTTTTCTCAACCATGACTTCTATCAGGGAGAACAACAGAGTAGCATCTGGGGACACTCAGCAGCACAAAATACCATCACAAAGTAAAACACTCTGTACACTGAAGGGGAAAAAATAAATGACCTGGTTAAAATTTGGGCAGAAAAACAGGTGTCACATCCTGCTCTGCTGAAGTGAAAATGAGAAGAGCTTTGATGCACAGACAGTACAGAGGGCTTTGGCTTGCTGTCTCACCCAGGTACCAACACTTCATGCCATACAGTGAGTCATCCATCATGGTCCAGCACAGCCCTTTCTTCAGTCCTGGCTCAGGGGTGCAATGTGGTGCTCAGAGTCACCCTGCTCCTTCCTGCAGCATTCCCACCTCCTGTGGGGAATGAGTTGGCAGGAGTGAGCTGTCCATCCTCTGACAAATCACCAGTATTTCTTCTTCTTCTGGACAATTTTCTTTTCCACATTCCACTGGTCTTCCCTTTTCTGTTCTTTTAGTTTTTTCCCACTTTCAGGTTTTGTGATCCCTTTTCATGGCTAGCCCATCGTCTCATTTTTTTCCCCCTGATTCTCCAGTCAGGGTTCCGAATTCATGTAAGCAAAGGACCCGCTGAGGGGAATGAGCACCAGACAGCTGCTGCTGCTACCCTGTAGGACCTTTGCTCAGGGTGGGTCCCTGTTTTGCTGCTCTTCTCTCTAAATTTCTACCTGAGGCTCCCTGTCTGGAAGAGCCCAAGTCTGTTTACTTAAGATGGGGCTAAAGTCATTGATTTGCACTTTTCAATTGAAGGGATTTGGGAGTAATTGCCCATCTGTTGTTAAGTCTAATGGCAATTCTGTTTTACAGTCTGTTATCATTTGTACCCTAGCTCTTATCATAACTGTAGAGTCTGTATCTGGTCTTTGAACTCACAGCTGTTTGTTACCATCTCCCAGCTAAGAAGCAGCTATCTGCCATATAATCACTCACTGTGTCTGAGAGTCATGTCACACAAACTTAAATTGCTGCTGAAGGTTTGCTTATTTTATTTTGTCCTCACGGGGGCAAGGAGTGTTTGTACAGTCAGTCATGCCTGTCAGCTGGGAGGAAGTAAACACCCTCTGGGAAACAGTTGGGAGCAGATTTCAAGCCTCTTTGCCAATGGCGTGGCTGCCTGACTGCTCCATATTGCAAGGTCAGAGAGGCTAGAGTGGACACAACCACTGTCTGCTGTACTTTCCACAGGGCGTGGGAAGTGCTGTAGGCACCACTGCCCACAGCAGGGAGATGCTCTGGGAGGCTCTTCCTTCCTGCATCCATGACTTTGGTCACGGCCACCTTTGGGAGCTGCCACCATTTGGGCTGTAGGGAGTTGGAGCTCTGGCCCAAGAGTCCTACCTTTGTGCAACTCAGGAGAACCTGGGCAGCCCTCAGGCACTCCTTGGGAAAACAGGGGCTGCGTGGAGGCAGCAGACCTGTGGCTGGCAGAGGGACCCTATTGCGGTGCGGCTCTGAGCAGCAGCACAAAGATGTTTCATGGCTCAGACTGGCTGTTCCCTTCTTTCCAGATTCTGCAAGCAAAGCTCCAAGCTGAGTAACACCATGTCCTGATGGGGGCTGGCAGCCAGAGATAGGCATCCCTTGGAAAGGCAGTTAGGATCAGCAGGTAGGATCACCCAACAAGTGTGGTGACACATGAAAAAGGGTAACTCCAAATATGAAAGGCAAATGTTCATTTAACATAGTTATCTAGGGTCCCAAAGAAAGCTGGAATAGTGTGAGCCAATCTTTTAGCTATGAGTTTAGCTTCTTGAAAGTTACTTCAAGGATTTCCTCTTGAACAGGTGCAACTGTTTTTTCAATAAAAACTTTTCATATGCCCAGCCTGGTTTTGCTGCAGTGTGCAGTGTGACTTGCCTCCGTCTTTTACTGTCAGCAGTCTTCAAGCACTTAATTCTACTCTGACATCTGATTTCTTTAACAAAAATATACAAGTATACATCTCATCTACATCTGAGGAACAAACCTTCCTCAACTGTCAACAAAGAAATTATGATAATCTAAATAAAATATAGATTACATCATTTGCTTTACTGAAATTCAAGTGCAAACTGAAATTCTCATATCAATTCAAGCAAATTCTTACTTTCGTCACAGGAACCAAAGGTTTGAAGAGCATCAAGGCCAGTTATGTGGTTCTTCAGAGCACTTTGAATTGGTACTGCAAATAGTACCATTAGTCCAAGTGGCCCAGGCATCTCTTTTATCTGCACACCTTCAGCATCCATCTGCATTCCTATGATGATGCAAGTTTAGCTTTGCTCTCATTTACTTTTGGCTGAAAGTGAGATCACAAGGTATTTATTTTTAGATGTTATGTAGCTACATCAATACAAAATGTACCTTTTGTTTCACACAAATATTCAGAAGAGGAAGTGAAGTACTCTGCCAAACACACTGAAGTTTCTTGCCATTTAACAGCAGTCTGAGAGAAGAAAAAAATTTATTTTTTAATTTAAGTGTTATCTGATTTAGTTCTCATCTGTGATGGTTAATTACTTTAAAAGAATTATACTTCCAGGTCACAAAATTTATGAATAAAGGATGTTCATATGCACTGCCTAGGTCAGGTGTCACAACTCAGTGCAGATATCCACACAATAAAATACTTCTGATTTTAATTACTGTATGAATGGATATGCTGATTATGCAAAAAATCAATAAAATACTAATCAGGCAATGCAGAAAGTAGATGGTCTAAGATATCAACAAGCTATATGTCTGTACAACACAAACCTCTCCCTGCAAAGAGGTGGGGCGTGCTCATGTTATCACCAGATATTCCATGTCACTGAAACAGCCAAAGTCACCAAAGTGTCAAAGCAAAGCTGTTTAATTTTTAAACAAGAATAGCTATGTTTTCTTTTTAACCCCTTAGTGACTGTATTCATTCATGTATTGATTCATCCATGGTTTATCTTCACACCTTCCAGAAAAGCACTACTTCCTTTCCGGAAACACACTTTCCAGGCAGGCCAATGGAGTTTCTTTCTGCCTGAGGTAAGAGATTGAAGTCACTGAGGGCAAAGCACCATGTGATGCACACCAAACCAAACCAAACCAAACCAAACCAAACCAGAATTTATGCTTCTTCTCACTTCCTTATAGTGTATTATAAAGGACTCACACTTTTTTTTTTCTTCTCTTTGGGAATATCAGAAATACCAGAAGATTGCATGCTCTTGTACTGTCTCCCAGACTGTCTGTGCATGGTTGTTGTTTAACTGCTTCCAAAATCCCTCTGTGGTTACAGAAACAAATATAAAAACTGTGCTTGACTTAGCCAAATAAAATATGCAGTTTCTTACTTCACAAGCAGATATAGAGCAAGCAGTCTTGACCTCTTAGTTACCATTGCCATTTGGGTGACTGACAAGCAAAACTTATTCATCAGTGACAAACCAAACATATTCCTCAGCATCCTGCACTCCAGGACTGGGCTCTGCTCAGAAATCAGGCTTCTCAGAACAAGGAGGACCTTTCTGTACCCTTTTGGCACCCTGGGTACAAACTGTCATACAGGCTGAGTTACTGGCCTGGAAATATTTCCCTGGTAATATTTTGAGCTTTGGGCCCTTTCCTGTCCTGTGTTTTGCAGAGGAGTGGGATCTAGAGTGAGACTGGTTTTGTTATTCTCATGTGAGCTCAGCTTTTCTCCCATTTCCCTTCACAGATCCTCTTGCAGGATATGTTTTTATTGCACCCTTGCTCACTTTCGTTCAAGCAGAGTTATTCATTTCCTGACTGTATGTGACCATATGCGTGGCTGTTGTCAGTGATGTAAATCCTCAGCCTTCAGATGAACTAAAAATCAGCCCGTGATGTTTGATGTGCTGTGTTAATGGGACACGGCTGTTTTGAGATTTCGGAGTTTAACAAAACTGAATGTTTAACCTGCGCCTTTAGGAAATAACAATAACTCATTAAGGCCACGCTCCAGTGTTTCTTTTAAAATACAGATGTTATTTAATGTGGTGCTCTAGACTGCTTCTGAAAATGCATTTTCTGTTCCTGCACTGTACAAGACTGAATAATGTATCTTTGAGTCTCTTTTTACTCAAGCAGCAAAGGTTGCTCTGATGTCAGCTGCATGGATGAGATGTAATGATAGTTGTGAAATCCCCTTTGACAGTAACAATCAAAGTGAAAATATCCTTCCAATCCAGAAAAGTCTTTCCTCACCTATAGGCTTCTACTGTTTTGTAATTGTAGCTGCTAAATCTGAGCACTTCAAACAAATACTTGAGAGATTCCTCCCTGGAATCTTTTAAAATTCAGAATATAAAAGATATATATTTCCTGGGAGAATGCAACCAAGAGAGACAATAGAAACAGAGTTGTCCTACCAGAGGCCAGTGAAATCCAGACTGTGGAGGCAGGTACTCTGTAATGGCCCCTTGTTTCCACTGGTGCTTGGGAGAGGTGTAAGGTGTATTGGTGAGGAAAGGGAGATCATGGAGGAAGAATACCACTCCCTGAGGAGCTCTCTGGGGGAATCTGGCAGGCATTGTGTTCCCATTAGTCCTTGTCCCTGTGATATGTCAAGAGAGGATACAGAAAAGAAAAGGGAATATGCTGGTAATAAGGGAGCTTTCAAAAAATGTTCAGAATAGTTACTGGGACTGCTTTTTTGGCATCAAATCTTGTGCTCTTTAAGGTTGGTGTCAGAGGACAATTGAGTTTAATATCCAAACTCAACCACTCAGACAGCTGTGGTCCCAGAAACTGAATCCTGGCTATCTGAGGGACAACCCCAGGAGCTGCAAACCAGCTGAATGTGGGAGGTCTCTCAGTGCATTACAGGAACCTGGAGCCAAAACTCCCCTTGAATTATGTCAGACCATGTAGAGAAGCCAAGAGGCTGGTGATCCTACCAAACTTAGTCTTAAAGTACTGGGATACCTTGGTTCTTAACAGCATCTATTTAGCAAAAAGCTTTAGGTGTTTTCAGCCTGCTTAAGCAATCGCTACAAATTAGCTTTTTTGGAATGTGGAACCCTATTGGACTGTGTAAACAAGCCTCATTCAGCTGAATGCAAAGCCCAGCTCCAGTTTCAATTTCTGTAAATTATGCAAGAATATAAATGATGAATACATCAGTAAGCTAGACCAGAGGCTGATTCATTTATGTATTGATTCATGCATGGTTTATCTTCATGCCTTTCAGAAAGAAAAAAATTAAAATATTTACGCTAAGCTATAGAACTTGAAAGTGGTGGTTGAGGGGAAAAATGATTGTCTGATGGAAGAGTGGCAGATGAAGCTGTAGTTTGTGTAATAACCCTTTTTAATAATTTGCATCACTTTAAATGCTTCTTAGCTCTGTGACCAAAGCAGAAAAAATAATAAGCTTAAAATATAGAAGAAATTCACTTGATATTTTATTACTTTAATGCCATGCATTTGTTCAATGCCTTTCTTCCTCACTGCCTCAAAAAGAAAAACCAGAAAAAGATGCTTCTTTTATATTTAAAAAAATATCTGGGTAACAGAAATAATAAAAAACCCCAAAATAATAATAAAAAAATTCCCATGGTCTGGGAATGTTTACAAGCACTTTTGGTAAAATCCCATTAGAGGATTTGGATGGAAAAGTTGGAAAACCAAGGAAAGAGGGTATTCAAATTTCCTAAAAACAAGAAACAAAAGAAAGGAGAAAGAAAATATATCTATCTCTTGGAATCTTCAGCCAATCAAGGTGCAGGAATGACAAAATTTTCTTCAGTGTGTGGGTGAGTAAACCATAATTCTTCACTCCCATTGTTTTTGATGATAAAAATGTAACTGTATGAAGGGGTTTTTCTTTTTTTCAAGAAACAAAAGATCACATGGACAGATAACATACGGGCATTTTCTTGTATTATGCACTGTTTATCTGTAAGCTTGAACACAAATAAATCCAACTTACATAAACGCAAGTCGTGTAATGTATCTGCTGCTGATTCTTTCAACTTTTGTATTAATTAGCTGATACAGACACCAAGCACGTTATACTGCTTGTTTTTAAGGATACTTTAGTCATCTGCCATTTTTGCACTTTTTTGATTGGCTACTGCTAAGAGCAATGAAAGCTCTATAGTGGTAGTACATAAGAAATATAACTTCAATATAATGGTCTGAAAAGGTATTCTTTTATCTAGCTTCATCTTTTCCACCCCTGCATCATTAAATTCTTCACCTCGGCTGAAAGTTTTAAGTACATCATTAGTAATATCTACTTTCATGTACGCAGTTTTCACAGTTGGGAAATGCACATGGACCTCCCAGTCCTTGCTACCCTGAGGAACAAAGCATTCTCACAAGCATTGTCTTTGTCAATGTTTGAAATGGAGGTCTCTCATGCCAGTTAAGAATATTTTTTTTTCTTTAAAGCCCAGAACAGCTTTTCAAAATGCCAGCTGTCCACTCTGAATGCATGTACAGATTTTTGATAGACAAGGAACACAACATGTCTTTTCATTTAACCTAGCAAATGTGTATAAACAGACTACGTGCCTAGAGTGGTTCAGTTTTATCACTCTTGTGAATGGTAAAAGTGACACGATGGCAGCCTTTCCTTTCTCAGCAGTGTGGCTTCCAGCCGTAGGTGTCTGTAAACACTCTTGAAAACCATCACTGTATTTTAAATGATACAATGAAATAGATCAACCTCCCAAAACATGAGATAAAGTCAATTAAGAATATCCCCAATTAGCCTTTTTCCCTCAACTTACAGGAGAAAAAAATCAATTCAATCTGGTAGTCAGTGGTTTTGCAAATTTCTTATAATTAGAGAAAGAAAAGAAAATGCCTGAAGAGCAAAAAAATCTGAACACCAATCCTTTGATCCTAGATTTGAAGCTAAGCTATGCAATTAACAGTGGTTTTGTCACAAAGGGAAGAGTCGCAGGAAGAAAGGATGGAACACTGCACAAAGAAGTGATAGGGTAAGACTGTGGAAATGATGCTTCAATCATTTACAGAGTCACACAAATACTTCCTCAAGAGTAAACAAAGCACATGAAAAAAAAGAGAAGAAAAGGAGACCAGCATCAAACAAACACAGGAACTCTTCTAAACAATTCCTCCAGGTTATCTCACCAGAGGCAAAATTTAACGCCATCACATCTGGGAGGCTGTGTTCAAACAAGGAGCTTCCCAGTGTGTAGGAGCCATTATAGGGCTGGCAATATGTCTTCAAGGTGTTTTTTGGTTTCATATTAGAGATTAGTTACAGCCTCAGAGAGTATTTGATGGCTATTCGATAATGCCATTCCCACGGCCCAGAAGAACATTTTTGATGTGGTGACACAGTTCATCACACACACACACAAACACACACTCACACTTAGATCAGAAGGCATGAACTAAAAACTGATTTATTGAAAAGTTTGACGCCATTTTATAGTATTTCTGCAAAGGCCAGAGATTGGCGGAGAAGATTGATACCTCTCCCCATCCCATTGGTTAAGACAACTGTCCATCAGCTGTCCATATCTCTAAGAGCAAGAATGAAAACTTTCCTTGAAACTACAATAACATTGGCTAGTGTTTACAGACCAGAGCATGAGAAAGAACCCAAAACACAAAACTGTGAAACAGAAGAGAGGGCTGAAAAAATCAGGGTGACAGTGTGGCAGACCCAACGCAGCCCTAGATGTGGCCAGAGGAGACAGTTCAATGCGTTTTCTCTGATGGACTGTAAACACCCATGTAAAGAGAAACCCATGTGTAAAGACCTGTAGGTACTAATAACTTTTTCTTATGCTGAGAGAGGACTTACAGAAACAAAATCAGAGTCTTGCAAGGATCAAAAAAACCCCACCAAACCCCAAAACAACCAAAAAAGATGTTTGACTAGCAAATGTCCTTGGGTAAGTAACAGTCCTCTGACACCTTGAACCAATCAACATTGCTTAGCTGATTACTCACACTAAGCTTACTTAGTGAGCTCACTCAGTTTCGTCATTTACACAGAGGATGCAGTAAATTATTGACTGTGGATCATTGGTTGGGAATTACCTACCTGGAGAACTCCACCATGTTGTACTAAGTTTGGCAACCTGCTGCCAGCAGCAAACCACAGCTTCACATTACTAGACATGATCAGGTGGCAGGGAATGGCTTGAAATATATCCAAAAACATTTGTGTGGGCATACCTTTGCCAAAATGGTCTTGTTCAGAGTGCTCCCTGTGTAAAAAAAAGATGTGTCTGAGGTGGCACAGAGCGAGAGGAAGATACCAGCTTTTCATGATTCACGTTGGGTAATGGGTAGACAGACCTTTGTGCTGAGGCTGCCTCTTGGCTGGCAGAGCTCCTTAGCTGACAGCATAACGCAGCCCATCGCATTTCTGATGCCAACATCTTTCTTCCAACTCCACAGCTTACCAGCAAAGGCTTTGTGATCTCCTCTGCACTACTGTGAAACCAATGAATCCTGCAGTTTAAGATTTTCTGGCAGTTCTCTGCTCCTACTGAAATGAGGATTGGCTTTTCTGGCAGAGGTTACGGGATGCATGCAGTGGGAGGGAATAGACTACAGGTTTCCAGAGGCAAGTTAGTGTGCCCAGAGATGAGAATCTGCAGATGAATCCAAACTGTTCGAAGCACATTTAGGTATCTATGTACAGTTCAGATAAAGGATTGAAGTGTGCCTCCTGGGGCACCATGCTGGTGAAACCATAGTGGCTCGAGGTTACAAGGGTTTTTTATGCATTCTGCACATTTAAAAATGGATGAAGCAGATGGCATTCAAAATTTTCAATATATTTAATCATAACTCTAAACTTCCTGGCTTTAAAAATTATTTTTGAAGAACTGGACCAATTTGAACTAGGCTATTTGCCACTGTGTCACTTTTTTGTGTTGTCTAGTGCATTACAGCTTAATGAAATTTTCTACGTACAATAGAATCATAGCAGAAAATCTAAAATAACATTTGGGATGTCTTTTTTTTTTTTTGTGTGTGTGTTTTTTTTTCTTGTTTTGTTTTTAAACTGGTTTAGTCAATGCATTTTTTTGTTTTTCTCCCACAATGTGTTTAATTGAAATTTCAGTTTTAACTCTACAGAAAATTAAAAGTGCATTTTCCAGTTGCAAAGAGATTCAATGGACTTTTCTTGACTTACTCATCAGGCCCACTGCATTGCTTCTTGTATGAGGCAATATCGAAGCTAGATGAAGCTTTTGAGGACGGCTTCAATAAACCATGGAATGGGTCTCAGCTTTATGAAAAGTAAACAGTTTGAGCTGAGGAACTGACTGAATCAGACACAGACTTACCAGAGGCCTGGGCATATCTTGACTACAGCTGGAGAATGTGGATAAAGTGTTCAAAGAATGAGTGGCTGTGGCATCCGGGGACCTATTTTAGTGACAGCATGATGGTGATGGGTAAACAGTTGATGACCTTAGAGGTCTTTCCTGACCTTAAAAATTCCATTCTTCTATGATTCTATGTAGTAGCTCCTTCCTGCATCAACACTTTGCTTGCTGCGGCACCCAGGAGCGGTAGCAGAGATTCTCTGGTGGTCCAAATCTTACCATAATCTCAAGTAATCACCTCTGTTCCTTTGTCACCTCCCAGGAAGCAAAAGGAACATGAACTGCACTGGCTGCCGCTATGTTCTTAGCTATTGACCAAATCTACAGGATGCAGTTTGATCCATCTTTTGAACAGTTTAGGCTTTCTGTAGTTGGGTCAGACTGGCAGCATTGTTTGAAATGAAATCAATGTTTCAATTCCAAGCTGTGGTCATAGCCAGCAGAATCCTCTGCATTGTTCTTAACAAGTGATGCAGCCAGGGAATAACATGTGCTGTCTTTTCTGCTCATCACCTGCAGAGATTATTTTCTTCATTAAGCCTGAGGTTTCATAGCAGCGAAATCAATGACAACAAAACCAAGGGTTAAGAACTGTTTGGTTTTACCTTTTCCCCCATGCGTGTTCATTTAGCTGATAGATAACAAACAGTGTAGAGCAACAGAACAGGGACAGAGCAGTTAGCAGGAAAAATTAAAAGGCTGCTGTCTACTTCTCCTGCATTTCGTACCAAAATCAGTGAGTGCAGGGTCTAGTTGGGCGTAAATTGAGATGCTATGTCATAGCAGAGGGAGATATTTTATATCTTGTTTATGATACACAGACAAGAAGGTGCAAAGGAAGTGTCTTCATCTTTGTAGAAAAAAAATCACGTAAAAATGGGAAGTCAGTGAAGAGGGTAGGGTGTGATCCCATTTCACATGTGAATAATTGGCATGCTTTGGAAGGGAAATCTGCAAAGATGAACTTTATTTATGAACTAATCTCCAATGGAAAAAAAGAGAACCTTATCTAGGGACAGTCTGAAGGGTCTCTTAATTAGGGAGTTCTGAATCTTGCACAGGAGAAGTCAGTCTCTCTACTGGCAAAAGAGAAAGCCCAGCAGCACTAGTGCCCTGTGCCTGAAGCCAAACTTTGAGAAGACAGCCTGTATTTCTGAGCATATGCACAGTCAACACAGTAGTTGGTGCCTATGTCAAAGCCTGTACAGTTTGCTGAACATTTCAGCAGCATTTGCATTTAAGGTATGTAAATAATGTCAGAACAATGAAGCAATAACACTTCCTAGAAATACAGGGGAGAACATGATTCTGGTACAGCCCTTTATTTTTAAGGTTGGAGAGTGAGTTTTTTTTTCTCTTCTATTTTAAACCAGCTTCCAAACAGTAATTAATGCCAGGAAAAACAGAGCCATTCTCTCAATGACAACAATGCTTATTGTGTTTTCTATAACAGATGCCAGGTTTTTATCACCAGACCAGACATTAATCCCCTTGCTATCATTCTGAAAGGAAGCATCCGTGCACCCCACTGACTTCCATTCCCTATGGGACTTCACTATGCCTCCTACCTTTACAGCTTTGTGCGTATTTCCATGACCAATACATCAAGAAGATCTGCAGAGCTGATCTTATTTTTTTCCTCTCCTTTTGAAAGGTAGAATTGGTGCTTTCTGGTTTCCCATCATACCTGTGTAATAAAAAGAACCAGACTTATATATTGGGATTTTTTTTCTGTGGTTTTTTTTTTCTTTTCTCTTCTAAACAAAATGAAATAATTTGGATAATCAAGCTTTAAAAAGCTTTCTTTTTAGTGGACAAATATCACTAGACCTTGTCCACAAAGCACACTTTTTTTTTCACAGAAGTATCTATTCAAGTGATATCTTTTCCAGTTAATGGATTTCAACATGTGGAAATCTGAGACAAGCAATTATATATTTATGGTGTGGGAAGACTCACTGGAAGTGCTCCTGACATCCCTTCAGTGTTTAAGATAGTGCAGTCACACAGTCTCACAGAGACGTGCAAGGAAAGTCTCTGCTGATAATTCCCCAAGCACCACAGTGAAGAAGAGAGGCTGATCCTCCCTCCAGCTGCCAGTGGTTTCCAAGTGACAAGGGTGTCCTCCACTGACTGCATATTTCCCTGTGTACTTTGCAACAGTGCATACACCTGTATGACTAATTCTGAAAATATTGCAATGGCCAGCACATGCAGCTACTACTGCTTCCCTGAATGGGATTATGTTGGGGATTTAAACCCAGCTGGAAATGAAACACCATGCAGCCTTCTGACATGCAAAACTGCCAGTCAACACTGCTAATTCAAGAGAAACTTGTGTAAGACTATAGTGAGGTATTATTACAAAGAGCAAACTGTTGTCATTAGTTACTGTTATTACTGTGTCCTCATAGAGTGCTTTAATTTCAGCTGCAAAAAGATAGATTAGACCTATCTGGGTTATTGCTGGTTTTGAAAGGAAAGATCTAACGGTGTGATCTCTGAATAGAATTATTTAATTACACTGTCTTTTTATTCTGAGGATTAAAAAAGTAAAAATGGATGCCATAGAGGTATATTAAATGATTTATATTATGGAGGCAGTAGAGGACAGCAAGAACCATCTTGCACTACTTGTGCAAAAAACAGAAATACACAGAAAAGAAAAATGGATGAAGCTGAAACATGCTCATTTAGATCCACAGGAACAAAACCAAATGCAACACATTAGCCCTGGGAACTAACAATCACAGGGTATTACTGAAAAGAAGTAATCAGTAGGATTCAG
This sequence comes from Donacobius atricapilla, assembly GCA_013397315.1. Taxonomy (NCBI): domain Eukaryota; kingdom Metazoa; phylum Chordata; class Aves; order Passeriformes; family Mimidae; genus Donacobius; species Donacobius atricapilla. The sequence continues at coordinate 462,590 of WBMY01015886.1, forward strand.
AAAAGAAGGCTCAGGAATTAAGATATCATTTGCAGTCACACTGGGTAAGATAACAATTATCTGTCCTCATACTTCAATATATGTGAGCTGATTATCTACTGGAAAAATTTTAAATTTTCCCTCAAGCAGTAATATTACACAAGTGTCAAGTATACTATAGGGAATTTAATGTTTTCCTCTGGAACATCTGCCATAGAGCACTGCCTGAGAAAGGATATTAAACTAAGCAGATCACCAGACTATTACAATGATAATAAGTCCCAAAATTATTCTAGCATGATTATGTATACTACTGCTTTGCAAACTCTTGGAATGAGATGGGCCAGATATGGACGTGAATGTGCACTGTGATGTAGATGTTTAAAAAGGCTCAAGAGGTTACTTTGAAGGACTATATTTAATTTCATTTTTATTTTCCTTTTTTAAAAAAATTAATTAGAAGATATTTTGAGCTTTCTTCAGGCATACAAAAGGACATTAATATGCCAGGTTAATATGAAAATTCAGATATGCTATCTTAGCTGTCATTATCACAAGGAGAAGAAGGAAAGATTTTAGAAATTAATAACTAAATGAGCATTAAACTAATATAGCTGCTGATTTTCCATAATTCTATTGATATTGTTACTATTGCTCTTAATAGTTCTACTTAGACAGATTGATAGTAGCTTTTATCATCCTTCTAAGTGTCCTATCAAATTCTGGTATGTGCAGCAGCGCTGATAAGAGATGACAAATGCCACCCCTGGGACCATCATATATTATATTTATGCATGGCTGTTCACTGACAGCCAGTCACAGAAAAAGGAATTTTATTGTTCTGGTGGGGCAGCTGCTATTCTTCTTCCACCAGCTGAGTAGAAAAGGATGCACCTGCCATTGTGTTTGAAATTGAAATTTAATTTCTTGCAATTTTAAAAGTGCACTGGTGTGCAAAGAGGCCATCATCAGGGGATCTGGAGGCTGATGAAGGGAAAAAAAAAGGGAGGGAGTAGTTAAACTCCAGCTTTGGAAACTGATGCTGAAATAAGAAGTAGGGAGCACACAAGAGAGCAAGCAGGGGCCTAGTGGATAAACAGTTCTCTGCCTGTGACTGGTGAGAAAGCACAAAACAGTTCACTAATTTTGTTTTGTCTCAAAGAGCTTTCATGGACTCTCCGCCTGCCAGGTGGGAGCTTCCTGCCTCCTGGTGAGAGAGGTGTATGTCAAGTGCAACTTCCAGGCCTGGCAATGGAGCTGAGCAAGAAAGATCTGCCACACCTTTTCTTCCCACCCTAAATCCCTTCTGATATTCAGCCTTGTTTACTGTCACTCTTCTACTTAAGGAACAGAAAGCAATTATGATTTTTACGCTTCCTGCTCCTGTCTGTACGGTAGTGCCAGGTTGCCTTCTATTACCAAGATTTTGCTTGAATGGGACTTTGGGAACAGCTGGGACCACTGATCATTTGGCAACATCTATGAATATCTGTCTTTTCACTTCTTCATTCTTCCAACCGCTCTTCTTCATTTTTTCTTGCCTTTCTCTTTTAAAGCATTATTCTTGCCCAGATGCAGTAAAGATATCATCGAAATGTGACTCACATATCCTCAAGGCTCAGCAGCCATGAGACAAACAAAAAGAACCCAAAGCATATTTGTTAGAAAACAAAACAAAAAAGCCCAAACCAAACCCAAATTCATGTAATGGTCAATGAATAGTCAATGAATGTCAACTCATGCAGTGACAACTTTGGTTCTATTTTCCTACCATATTTGTGCTGACTTTATGGATAGTCATATATTTAAGCAGACTCATAGATGAACTGCAAAGAAATTTCAGGAAAATGAATAAAGCAACAGTTTAAAACCAAGTTTGTAATGGGTGCAAGGCATTTAGCAGAAAGGTAGAATGTATATGACGCTGAAGAACTTAATTAATTGGTTAAAAAAGAAGCTGGACTCTTTATCTGTCTCTATATTTAAAATTAAGAAACGGTCACGTAAGATAGTGTGGTTGGATTCTTGTGAATGTTATGAGCTAAAACTATATTGCACGCTGGTTAGTCTGAGTCCTTGCTTGATTGTATGTAAGCAAGGCTGATTTCCATTTTTCTTTTTTCCTTTTACTTTATTACAATGTAGATGATTACCTCCATCTATAATCTGTATTGTGATTATTTGTAAATAACATTTTTAAGCCATCAACAGCTGTACATAATTGTGGTGGGTATGTCAGACAAATCACATTACCTAGCAACTGTTTTTATGTACAGTCTGGTTGTTTTTGCATGACCCTAGCTGGCAATGTGCACCATGCAGCCTCTCACTCACTCTTCTCTCAGTGGGATGGGGTTGAAAATCAGAAAAGTAAGTGAGAAAACTCATGAGCTGAGATCAAGACAGTTTAATAGGTAAAGAAAAATCCACATGTGCAAGCCAAACAAAATAAGAAATTCATTCACCATGTCTCAGAGGCAGAGAGGTGTTCAGCCACCTGCTGGGAGGCAGGACTTCATCACACATTCTGAACAATGACTTGTCATCCAGCTACATCTATGGAAATGTGGAGAACTGACCCTACATTTTAAGCACTGAATATGTTTTAGAGAAGGGCTGATGAGTAGCATTTGAAGGTGAATATTTTCCCTCCAAGGAGAACTTCCTAACTGTTGGGATAGAGAGGCTCCAGGGACTGAGTAACTGTAAAAATATAAAATATGTAAACTCATGAGAAGGCACCGGGATGTCTCTCTTCCCAGAAAACTGGGCAACTCATTAAGTGACAGGTTATTAGAATATGTGAATACTGAATTGCTGCTCAATAGGTTTTAGGCCAGATTTTCCTTTGACACTTTAGTTATCTCATTTCATGACTGTGATGCTTGAGATTTAAGTGCCTGGCCCCAACAAATTGATTGCCGCAGTCTGAATTAGACATCTGGCTATCTTATATTGATATCAGAGATCTGTGCAGGGAGAAAGGCACCTCCAAGGGCTGGTTCAGTGTCTTGAAGTGAGTACTCTTTACCTACTGTGCTGGGAAACTTTCTCTTGGTGCCCGTGCAAACCAGGCTGCCCATCAGCCCCCTGGAAACTTTGTGTTCCATGTGTTTAAATGAGTGAGTGGCCAACAAGCACACAACTTTTGCATCAGTTTATTCAAGAAAAAGAACATAGTAAAGGACAAGTGTCAAAGGACCTTCTTTAGGGAAAAGGTATAGTGGCATGTGTGTGGAGTGGAGGCCTTGCAGGCTGGCCTTCGTGACAAGACTGCCTTTTCTGCAGCTGGTCTTCTAATAGAGCCTACTTAGTCATATATCTCATGAGTATTTTATCTCCCTCATTGTCCCTTTAACAGAGTATCCCCACAGGACCTGTGTTGCTGCTGTAGGCAAATCTGATTCCCCCACTACTGTCATCTTTGTTCACACTTTCCCTACCGCCACCCATTGGATAATCCTCCAAATGAACAGATAAAGGCATTCAGAATATGAGTGATAAATTATGTTGGAAACCAGCAAGGTTCCTAATAGTCTATGTGGAGTTGTAGAACTGAGGCTCAGCAACAGGTGATCCGTGATGAAGAACAGGTCAGCTCTTTTGAGATGCTGGTTATCTTGTCAGGTAAGACGAAGAATTAAAACCACTCTATTTTCCCTCTTCTCTCTCAGTATTACGAACAAAATTATTCTTTCTGCCTAAAGCCACTCCAGGGTGCAATACCCTGCCATGTCAAAAATACCTGCATCTCTTGAAAATCCTTGTAAATTCAGTCTTCTGGGGTAATGTCATTGTAAATAGATGATCTCATTCTGATCAAAGGACATCAGAGATTTTCTGAGAATATGGAATTTGCACATATAGTTTTTTTAAGGTGAATGAAAATTGCCCATGGTTGGGTGAAGGAAGATCTTCTGGTTACAAATTTGATTTTCATTTGTGTTATGCAACTGTACTTTTACTTATTTCCTATGAATATGGAGCAGTACCTTGAACTTAAACAAGACATTTCTAATGTCTCCAAGATCAGCATGTATGCATTTAAGCTTTTTTTCATGAATCAAAGCAAACTGCTGGAAGGACTCTGCTATCTCTTTTTACAATTGTTGGTTTTCTCTCATAATGGAGCTGTCCCCTTTGGCCTAAATTAGATAAAGCCATACAAACATCAGTCAAAGGAAGTTCATACAAGAAATACAAGACATGCAAACACGCAGATTCTTGCATTTGCCTTTATAAGACAAGAATGTTTTAATACTAAAGAAGAAACACTTTGGAAAGTTACCTAAGCCAGATAAAATATTTTATGTGAACTCTGCTGTGGAGAAATACCTTATGAAACAAAAGGTGGCAGCTGAAAGGTAAAATATAAAGTAATAGGTTTGTTGGGTTTGGATGGCACATGTAAACCATGCCTTGACTACAAACAGCATCTGGTTTGGGGGAAGATATGATTGGAAAAGTTTATTTGAAAAAGGGTAAAATTCACCACTTTCTGAAAACAAAGAAACTTTCCAATTTTTTTATAGGACCATTTCCAGCCCCCAAGTGATGAGCAGCCAAGAGCTGTCAGAGGGCATGCTGGGTGGAGACATACAGCTGGGGGAGTGGGCTGTAGTCATTAACCATTTGTTTCCCTGTTTCAAAGAGGACCAAGTTAGTACTGCTGTTTGCAAGCAGAAAAAAACTACACACAAAGGAACTTTCAAGTCAGTGTGGGAGAGAGGCACAGAGCAGCTTCAAATCACTTCTGGGCCATTCTCAGTTGCACTCGCAGGTGGCATGTGTTGTGTGGTGCTCTGCTATCCTGGCAGCACTGGCTTTCAGAAGCCAGTCACTTTTTGGAAGATCATCAGCTTCCATGACTTCTAGAGCAGGGAAGTGCCAGAACATCCAGAAAGATGCAGATACTGCTTTTTAAGAAATGTGGTAATGTTAAATGAATAAACAACAGAAGAATGGGTTTTCCATTGAACAGAAATTTTCTTTATTTGAAGGAAATATTTTTCTGACAAAATAAACATGTTGAACAAAATGGGGAAAAGTACCAGGAAAATGGACTCCTTAAAATCAATGTTATTTTACTGAGAATATTCAAAATTTGAAATTAAAACACTATTTCCATTAAAATCTAGCTTCTTTCTGAAAACACTTTCAGAATTTCTTGACAATATGCAGTGTACCTAAAATGATGTATATATAAAAAAAGGTGATTTGAGTTGAGTAGAAATGTTTGTAAAGTGAAAACACATTCTGCTGATCAACTGTAGCTGCCATAAAGCTCCTCTCATTTCTATGACTCCTCTGCATTAATGTAGCCTTTTTGGAAATTCTGAGGAGGCAATATGTGTTCCCTCAGAGAAACACTAATTTTTTCAAAGACTCATTCTTAGAAGAGAGGAACTTGAGTGTTTAAACTTGTAGCCTGTACCTAAAAGCTCAAATACATTTCACTAACAAGTAAACAAGTTATATTTCTGCAGCTGAAGCTTTACTTGTCTTACATCTGAAACCCCAAATTACTTCTACTTTTTTTTCTTGTGGTATAGAAGTAATTTCACAGGATACCTGTTTTAATTTTCTGTTGACTACAAGTAAATAACCAGCTAATTCTGAAAAGTTAGGACTTCAAAACATGAGTGCTTACAATAGGAAATCTTGTAGTATTTCAATTTTAAAATACAATTAATTTAGAAAATTCAAAAAGAAAAAAGAGAATTTTTTAAGGAAACTGGAATAGAGATGATTCTAAGGACTTTTTTTATTTTAATAATGGAATTTCAGAAATACCAAAGACTTGAAGAAACCTTGCTATTCAAAAATATAATAATAATTATTCTTCATTTATCTACCATCTTCTTTAGATCTCCTGATACATAAAATGCTTCTGTGTTTTGTCTGGAGAAGACTGGAATCACTAACCACAAGATCAAGAGGAGCTGTAAAAGGGTGAGGAAATGCTAGATATTATTTTTGAGCCCACATATTCCAATCAATCCATTGCCATCTCTGATGAATCACCCTTCACTACCTCTTTCATTTCATTAAACAATAATAAATATCTTAAAATGTACCTTGTACTTCATGAGTACTAGTTCAACACTGTCGTTTCTATGGAGACAGGACAATTACCTCATTGTGTTTATTTACTGCTCTGATTTTGTTCTCTCCACTTTTGCAACACCCCAAATATTTGAGAGTTTCCCAGATAAAAATTCTCCATTCTACACACTGGATTTCATAGATGTCCCCATAATTTTGGTTTGAGTTAAAGGAGCCCTTGTGAAAAAGGAATCTAAGTTAAATTAGATTTTAAAGTGATAGCAAATGTGCCAAAATATTAGGGAAACAGTTGCAATGTTTGAGTGTGGTCACTAGTGTCATATTTATTTTCATTTTCCAGCTAAAACTGGTTCAAAGTTTTCCTTTTACAGTCTTCTTTACCCACACCTGCTCTCCTCATATTGCATAAGATAGCAAATAATGTCTCTGGGGACAGTTTCAGACAGTTGTTTAAGTACCCTAGGGCAAATTTCATCTGAGTTTGTTGATCTAAATCAATTCAACTTGTGTAAATACTCTTCTCTACTCTTCTCTTCTTTCCCTGTTCTAACCTGAGATTTCATTCCTGAGTTACTGAGGTTTAAGATGATATCTTTATGATTGTCATTGACCTTCTTATTGATGAAGGAATTAAACATTTCAGATTTCTTAATTCATCTGCCACCTTTTCATCTTCTTCTCACTCCTGATCTTGTTACTGAATGACTATGACTCACATCTCTCTGTTCATACTTTACAGCCCTTTCTTCTCTTGTCCCCACATGCCTGTGTTCTTTCATACACATCCTTGTTACTCTGCTTTGTTTCCACTTTCTTATTGTAACACTTGTGGGTTTGAGATTATTGAAAAAACTGATTTTAACCAGCAGGTCTCCATCTAGGCTTTCCATTCTCTCTCCTCACTGAGATAGCTCATGCCCAAGTCCTTCCTGTTCAGGAAAGTGCTGTTTGTCCTTATGTATTATTGTTGTTGTTGTTTGGTTGTGGTTGTGGGGTTTTTTTCGGGTTTTTTTTTTTCTTATGTCTTTTGTGGTTTTATCTTCTAGTCTCCGAATGTATGAAGTCTGTGTCTTGAATTTCATTGGCATTTTTACTACTCCCTTCCCTTATTTCCTAAAAATCATGAACTTTACAACTTCACAGTGATTTTCACCTAATTTGCCTACATTTTATTCTCATCTATTCCATCTTTCCTTTCCTTGAATTCTTCCTTCTTGCTGCTTCCAGCACATCGAGAGTTACCACCTTCCATATCATGTTGCTTTATTTTCCCAAGGACAAAGTGGGTGACTAAAATCCCTGAGCAGACTGTTTCTGATGGGCTGCTTACATACAGCTTCATCCTCTTGTTAGGTATTCATGGTGATCTGCCTCCTCCTTCATTGTAGTCCCCATGTTTGCTCCCCTTTCCACTGCTAACCTTTTTCCATCAGGTTAATGTGGTGATTTTAAATCACCCTTCCTTATTTCCCCCACTTGTCTTTAATCAATCAATATTCCTTCCAGTAATTTTTTAGCATATCAATACCCCACTAAGTCTTTATTATACCAGGAAAAAAATTGCATTTTTTATCATGTTGCAAGGGTATAATTTCTTTCTCCTTTTTCTTGCAGTGTCTATGCACATACAAAGTTTTCAGTTAATTGAAGCACTACGCTTTCTTTGTTCCTCTTATGATCCTGTTACCATAAGTGGCCAGTGGGTTCTTAGAAGCCTTATTCCATTTATCCTAAAGCAATCTCAGTAAGGTTAGAAAAGTATATATTCAATGATAGATTCCATGCTTTTCCAAGCTGGACCGCATTGTTACCACTGTGAGGTAGAATATCATATTGAGGAAATCAAGGTCTTTATTGAGATACCAATTTTTAACTATACACTAAATTTTGGAGCACGTTTTTATTTTTCTGACCTTTTATCCATGACAGAAAGGATTATGAGGGCAGATCATAAAGGTAAATTCTCTAACAGGATCTAACAGGATCTTTTTTGGCTCCTTTCATTATCTCCATATGGATGAAGTGTGTGGGATAGTTAACACATGAGAACACTTTGACAGAAGGTCACAGAATAAGTTCCTCAAATGTTTTCCTTTCAATTGTGAAAGAGTAAGAAGAATAATATGATTGGCAGCACTTTTAGGTGAAACATGGTTCTCAATTTGTTTACAGCTCATGGTGTCACACACTGAATCATTCTGGAATTATTGTTGGTATCAGTTCATAAGAAATAGCGGCTTAGCATGCTAAAAATTAAGAATTGCATTTAAAAAACTGTTAGGAGCAGGTGTGAGATCAAAGCCGAACCTGTACTTTGTCACTTGCTCTCTCTCATTTTTATCTTCCCTGCTTTTTTCACAGGATCTTTTTGTCATGGTCACTCTCATAGCTCACGATTTCGTTCTCTTTAGACTGAAAATTTTTCATACTTATTTGTTCAATGTTTAAGGAAAAAAAAAAAAAGCCAACAAAATAAACCAGCAGAAAAGAAACAAGCCCTGGTCCCAACTGGAGCCATTTGTAACTACTGTAATGTAAATAATATGTAGCCCAGATATATAACAAAGTGAGGGACTGCCAGTACTTTCTGGGCCCACACACTTGGAAGCGGGTAGAGGGAGCAGGAAATGATTAGCAGAGGGGAAAGGCAGAGCTCCACCACGCAAAGCTGAGGAGGCTCTGCAGCTTCGAGGGCTGCCAGCCCTGCTCAGGGCTGTCTTTGTGCACATGTTGAGATGTGGAAGCTGCTTGAGGTCAGCCAGCAGGGCTGTTTCCACACTCACTAAGATTCTGTCTTATTGGCTTGAAAGCACTCACAGGTCAACAATAAATAGTAAGGCCGTAGTGAAGAAAGCAAGTAAAAAGCTTGTTTTGAATTTAAAAGTTGCCAATAGCACTAGCTGTGTTAGTACCAGAAAAAAAAAAAAAAATCATAAATGTCTAAAGCACCTCAGAGTCACTTAAAGAATGGAAAAAAAATAAAATTGGGCTCTCTGCTTGTTTTCATTCACATCTATGAGCTTGCATGCACACACTAAACCCAGCTGTGTTCTTTGTAAATTTAGAGCAAAAAATGATTTTATTGAGTCATCAGCTGGAAGAGGTGTGAACCCTTTCAGTCAGTAGGAGAACAACAGATTTTCCACAGGATTCTTTGAAAGTCTCCATCGTCTGGGCTGAACCACCACATCTGGCATAAACTTACTTCTGCTGACTCCAAGACCCACATCCAGGACATGAATATTCATCATGTTACTCATGCTGCGTTCTGTTCCCTCTGCTGTGTTTAACTCCCAGCACCAGGGAGACACTGAAGAACAGCTGTGGAGATTTTGCCAGGTTTTGCTATTCAGGCTAAGCAGGAAATAATTTTCACATCCCATGAAACTTTTCAGTACGAGGGGGTTCTTTTACTTTCTTTTTTGTTGTTGTTGTTTTGTTTTTGTTTTGTTTTGTTTTTTTCTATCTGGCTTTAATAAAAAATCTTGACTAAATGCAAGTTTTCAGTGAAGAAAACAAAAAATTCCCCTTACCTACCTTAAACTAAATCAAACCAAGAAAATAATCCCCAAATCAAGAAGAAAAGCACATTTTCCATGATTCAGGCTCCAGATGTAAACTGGGATGCCCTGACACCAAATTATCTTTTATTTCAGTAAATATGACTTCAGTTTGTCTCCTCCCTTCATTACCCACTTGAAATTTCAGCTTGAATCTAAGAGTTTGTTTTCCCAATGAAGCTTCACTGAATTGACTGCAGAATTTTCAGATCCTAAAAAGTATAATTTTTTTATATTTTTATATATATAAAAAAATCCTATCTAGCTTTACTTATAGCATTATTTGAGGTCCTTTAAGAACATGCAAGAAAATTTGTGCAAGCACTGCACATCTTGAAATACAATGATTCATATGACTTCTACAGGCTCTTTGTAAGATCATAGAATCACAGAATGATAGAATCATAGGATCACAGAATGTCTTGGGTTGGAAAAAAGTGTAAAGATCCATCACCCCTGCCATGGGCAGTGACATCTTCCATTAGACCAAGTTGCTCAAAATCCCATCCAGCCTGATTTCAAACACTCAATCCCAGGAATGGGGCATCCACAGCTTCTCTGGCCAGCCTGTTCCAATGCCTCATCACTCTCCCAGCAGAGAATTTCTCCCTAATTTACACCTGTTCTCTTTCAGCTGGAAGCCATTCCCCCTTGTTCTGTTACTACATTAAAAGTCCCTGTCCATCTTTCCTGTAGGCTCCTTTCAGGTACTGTAAGGCTGCAATTAGGTCACCCTAAGCCTTCTCTTTTCCAGACTGAAAAATCTCAGTTTTCTCAGCCTTTCCTCATAGAAGAGCCCCAGCAGGTCCCTGTCCTTCCTGTGCTGGGACCCCAGAGCTGGGTGCAGGGTTCCAGGTGGGGTCTCACAGGAGCAGAGCAGAGGGGCAGAATCCCCTCCCTCCTCTGCTGCCCACGCTGCTTTGGACGCAGCCCAGGACACGTTTGGCTTTCTGGGCTGAGAGTGCACACGGCTGGGTCATGTCCAGCCTCTCACCCACCTGCAGCCCCAAGTCCTCAGGAGGGCTGCTCTCCATCTGTTCATCCCCCAGCCTGCCCTGGTAGCCGGGGCTGCCCTGACCCAGGTGCAGCACCTTGCACTCAGTCTTGTTAGAGCTCATGAGATTCCCATGGACCCATTTTTTGAGCTTGTCCAGGTCCCTCTGGATGGCAACGAATCCTTCAGGTGTGTCAACCACACCACTCAGCTTGGCGTCATCAGCAAATCTGCAGAGGCAAGTTGTAGTATGAAAAAGGATGCTTTCCAGTTCCCACAGCTGGAGCTTACAACAGGTGGGAGAAGGATGACAACAAGTTGCCTCTTTCTGAGTAATTGAAGGAGCAGTGGGATCCCCATTGAACACCCTTTGTGGCTGGAGGCAGGACTTGGGGTGCTATGCAAGCTCTGCTTGTTGCATGGCCACCACCTGGGAGCTCTAACATAACCAGAAGGCCTGGCCATCAGCCTTAACAAAAACAGGAAAGGGAGGCCTGTGAGATGATGGCAGCTCAACATTTTATAGATTTTGAATTCCCCAAATGAATAAATAACCCCAGTTTTGACATAGGCAATGAATAGTTAGTATTATGGCTAGGCACAAAGATTAGAAGAAAATGAAGATGCCTCTACAAGATTAAAGGCAAATTTTATCTAAGAAATACAGACAATCACCTCTAAAATCTTACTGCCTAAAGTAGAACCTCTCAATACTGGATAAGACAAAAGTCATAGGTTGATGAACCTATAAAATACAACATAATGCATGTTGCAACTTTTCACAAAAAAAATCAGGAATCTGTACTAGCTTAGCCATGGGCAGGTTAATGTTTACCATTAAAAGAGGCAAGTTTAGTGTTAAAATAGGTGGTTTCTAAAAAAGAATAAGTCTATCCAGGGGAATGGATCTATTTAGCCTTAAAAGGCACTTCCCATTAATGCAATCCATAAATTCTCATGTAGATGTTTGACTCAGTCAAATATTTTGTATGACACTGACATATTTAACATTAAGATATTTGTGTATAACCTGAGCTTTAAAGCACATTTTAATATCTCATTAAAATTCCACTTGGAGAACATATGGCATAGAAAAATTAATTTGTTATCTTGATTGATGGCATTTCAGTGAGCAGTGTTTGAGTTTAGAATCAAAATACAATCTTAGACCTAATGAAGCAGGCTGTGCAGGCTGAACTTTTTGTAGCTTCCCACAAACTGCCTCAGTATTTTCTGGCAGCGATTTTGTGAAACACATCACAAGGGACAGATCAAACATACTTTTAAAATATGTAGTCTGGTAATAATTGTGACTATGTGTGTGAGAGATAAAACAGATATTCAATGACTGATAACATTAAATAATGGAATTATTAGTAAATAGAATCATCAGAGAGAAATGGAAATGTGCTATACAGGGAGAATTGTTTCCATTCTGTCTGGGGCAGAGGGAAGGTGAACCCAATCTTAACAAGTGGTGCAGTTTGAAAAACAAGTTATGCGAACAGTGTGTGAAGCATGAATGTCAGCAATGTACCATTAGGTGGTGGCTGAAGGAAAACAAAGAGGCTTTAAATCTGTTGGCTTATATACGCTTGAGAAAAGCAAAAGAAATCTTATAATCAACAACAGCTGAGCTTCCTGAACTCTTTTGTGAGTCCAGCATCCTGTGTGTATCTTTGTGACAGAAGTCTCCTGAGCATTTCAACAACTTGGCTTACCAGTTGCCGAGATTTCCATTATGGATGATATCCAGACAGCAACAGACCCTGTCTTGTTCAGACACCTGTCTCAGAATCCCCCTACAGAGGTGCCTTTTTTTGCTCTTAATTATAGGGAGAAACCTAAATGTTCAGTGTAAACCAAACAATTGGATTTTAAATGGCTGCATCTAGCAGAAAGAATGTTGAGACTAACTTGCAGATGCACAGAGCAGCAGTAGGAATGGGTGTAGGAGAGTTCAGACTGCCATGTTTAGTTCTATGCTGTTGATTTGGGAGTTTCTCCTCAGGACTGCTCAAATATATACAGCATACATGTAGAAATTTTTACTCCACCTCTGAAATGCTTTTTTTTGAACTGCAATTTTTGTTTATCTTTTTCCTTTTTCCTTTTTTAATTCTCATTAGCTTAATAGACCTGAAATACCTCAAGAGAGAGGAGAAATGTGCCAAACCATCCCTTCCTTTTCCCATCTGCAAGCAGTGCTTTATTTTAGAGGTGAGTTTGAGTGCAAATGCCTGGGCCAGACTTAACTGTATATCAATATTCCATATTGAACCTGGGCCTCCTGCTTGGGTCTTCCAGCGTAACTTGGTCCCTTTCTTCATAGAATATGGCATAATCTTGTGATTTGCTTTTAGATTCAGTTTTAGGATTATAGAATTTTGCCCTGTCCCCAAAGGGGAATAATGAGGTACTCTTTTGTATTGGCAGATAAACAAGCTCTCTTTTTCCCTTGACTGTTAGGAAATGCAGAAGCTGGCTCAGCGAAGCCATTATGGGACTGGGCTCTTTGTACCTCAAAACCTACCATTCTGGGGATGAAGGGGTGACCATGACATGGCCATGAGTCCCTTCTTACTTACTTTAGCCTTGCCATGCTCTTAAAGGAGGCATCACCTTCCACATAAGCCACCATCAACCTTAAAAACAAATTTTCTTAAGTATATGCATATAAAAAATCAGGTGCAAAAATGTCTCATACCTATATTATATCCACAATATCCCCACAGAGACCAGGTGTTTTTTGAATGATGACAATGATTATGATGATGATAGTGATGATTGCATGAGCAGCAGCTGCTGGGAGAGTGGTTATTGCAAAGCAGAGAAGTTCACAATAACAAACCCCACCCTCTCTGCCAATGCACATTAAGTACACAGTACACCACAGGCTAAATTTATGCTTTCCTCAAGCTCCTTTTTAGCTGTTTTTTTTTTCTTCCCCCCTAGCCCCAGCTTAAAGCTTAAAGCTCTTATTTAAGGTTTTAATCCATTCTCACCAGAACTGCTATAGGGTCATGGGATTCGACATGTCATTAAGATGGGCCATGTGAAGTTCAGGACAGTACATTAATGGCTGAGAGTGGGCTATTCAAAACTCTCAGCCTCTCCAACACATCATCCACCACCCTCCTCCCCCTCTCCCACAAGATCAGGCTTAGCTCACATTTGTTTTTAGAAAGCAGAACTTGAAGCCAGGTATTTTGCCACAAAGATTTTGAGGCTTACAAACCAAGCAGCTGTAACTGAATGCTGTCTCTCACATGGAAAAAAAATCTGTACATGCTGTACATTCTCCAGTGCAAAATAAAACCCAGATGGCCTTTATTTAACAAAAAGAGTGGGACCAACAGATGAAGAGACAGAAGTCCTTTCTTACTCACATCCATTTCCAAACCTTGCTAAAAAAACTCAACCAGCCGAAAGCTCTTGTGACTGGCCAAAGGCAGGCAGTTACTGAATTATGAGACAGCTACATGAGGAGAACCATGTTCTTTCTAAAAATAAAAGGATATTACCAGATGCAAATTGAATTAATATAGGTGTTTATCATCTTGCAGTCCAATAAGTCAGTTTTTAAAAGACACTTGGACAGCTTGGCATGTGGGTAAGTCAGGTCTGATGAAAAACATAGATTGCTGTCAGAGAACACCAGGGAAAAAATGGAACAAGATAATTTTTAGTGGAAAATGCAGATGTTCTGTTATTGATAAAGGCTGGATGGAATACTCCAGGACTATCAAGATACTTTCCTAATTTCTTTCAAAAGAAACTTTAAACAAGTTTCCCCTAGTTTTGTGCTGGGGTGGAAACAGTTAACTGATGGTCAGTTGTTGCCCTCTTCCTGCCGCAGCATACTAAAACCAACAAGAAATAAGAAAGAATCCCCATTATCCATTTAAAATTCAGTTAAGATTTTGAGAAAATTCAATGATCCATTTGTACAAATAATGAAGGCAGATATTCCTTTTATTTTTTATCAATATTACAGAGGGGGCTTTCTTGAAATATATTTTGAAATATGTATATGTAACTTTACAGTTGCTGTTTACTTTTATGACCCCCTTCTCTTCCTTGCTGTTTTGCTTTTAAAAAGAGAAAAGTAGAGAAATAACACATTTTTAAAAAAGTATATACTTCAGCCCAAAGAACTTTTTATTATCTTTTAAATCCATTAAAATATTAGACAAAAGATTGAGACTGTTTTGGTTTTAAAAGTTCATATTTAAACAATACCCCCATTAGGGTGGAAAGATTTAGATCTAGATCTTGATCTATTAACGACTGAATATAAGCCAAGCACTCAGTCCTCAGAACTTAATTAAGTAAAAGCACTAAAAACTTTAGTTTGGATGGGAAGAGAAAGGGAGGGATCTGTATGTTTCACTGTGGTAGGAGAATTAAACAAATCAGGAAACTGCCAAGGATGCTGAGGAGTTTTCTTTAGGTTGAACAGAGATACAAAACAACAAAGCAAAAATAATAATAAAAAAATGTAGTGCAGAGAGAGAGCGTTTCCTTCCCGATTTTCCTCTGAGTTCACAAACTGTATCACAGTGTCCTAGGTGCTGTAATAAGAGGGAGCAGCCCTGCCTTTTTTGGATGAAATTTTGTTCAATCTAAAGCCCTGGAGTTTTATCCCTATTTTTAAAACAAAATAGAAGGTTTTATTTTGCTCCCAAAATGCCCACGTGAAATACTGAATCTCCACCCCTTAAAGAAAACCTCCACTAAACCCCGCGTGTTGCTGCGATCTCCTTGTTCTCCTAACCCACTTTTTCTGGCGGTCTGTGAGAGCAGGTTGAAGGCAGAGCTCTGCGGCACGAAGCCCATTGCTGCTGCTGCGCAGGTGAAGGTGCTCGGCCAGCTGTGTGCAGAGCAGCACGCAGCCCCAGGCACCTGTCTGTACGTGCGTGAGGATAAGGAACACCCCGAGTCCCCGCAGGGCTGCTCCCGCCCCTGGGCTGCGCCAGCAGTGACTCGCTGTGACCCGCAGCTCCAGTCGCGGCCGGCTGTGCCAGCTGTGGCCAGCCTTGCTGCCAGGCCGTGTCCCGGGACCGGCAGGGCAGGGCCTGCCTTGGCACAGAGGCGTCCCGCAGCAGCCTGAGGCAGTCTGAGGGCGCTGCGGGGCTCTCCCGGCAGCTGCTCGGCCTTGTGCCCCGCAGGCCGGCCCTGCAGCCGCCGCTGTGGCTCCATCAGCTCCGGAGGAGGGACCCTGGGATGCCGCCGGTAGCCCCGGGGCAGGTACGCGAGAGCCAGGCAGCTCAGAGGAGAGGCTCCAGTGTTTACTACAGGGCTGAGAGGCCTCTTGGCTGAGGGAAACAGCATAAGACTGGACCTAAATGCCATTAGCAGCTAGAAATAGTTGCTTGCATTTGGATCAGAGGTTGCCTATCTCTAAACTGGCTGCCGTGAAGGAGAAAATAAAAACAAGAGCTGTGAGTCACAGGGTCTTAGGGAAGGGACGGACGTGTAAAAGACTGTAATGGATTCCTCCCCGCTGCCGACACCCTCCAAACTACCCCTGGGCTGTAGTTTGAAGAAGGCAATGAAAGCTGATCTTTCCATACCCAGATACTTATTTAGCCAATATTAGCAAACCAGCATAAGCTCAAACACATTGCACTGTTTTGTATGCTCAAATCTGAGACACCATGAGAACAGCACTGAAATGATCTGATTTCATACTCCTTAATGAATTTTCCTGCTGCCAGAGACCTCTCACATGCACTCAGCTTTGTTCCAGAAATGACTACAATTTCACTCAGGGCCAGACCTCTAAAACCAAAAAGAGTTGGGCAACACTTCCTGTAAACTATGAACTATGCAGACAGTTCTTAAACATCTTGTTGAAGTTATGTTGCTGATAAAAACTAGCCACCTTAATATTGAATCACATTTGCTTGATTTTTTTTGTTGTTTATGTATTTTATTCACATTCCTTTCCTTACAAGAAGTCTTGAATTACATGAATTACATGGCTTAACAATTTAGAGAAATAAATGCTACAGCAAAATAAGTACAGCTGGAGGAAAATCCCGTTTTATGTAAGCCAGAAAGCGATTTTTATTTTCAGTAAAAAGTTGTGTGTTTGTGAGTTTGTGTATCTTTATATTACACATTCTCTTCTCATGTACCAGAAATCTATGTTTTCAGTATCATTGTTCATTCATATTCCGTACAAATCCATCTATTTCTGCTCCAGCTTCTTTTGTTGAACATGGTATTCCAGACAAGGACACACAATTGACTTATACAGTATCATTTATTTGATAACATTTCTGTACCATTGTTTACAAGTTGTGTGTTTTTATAAATGAAGTTATGTCTTCAGCACACATATTTACTTGAGCACTCATTCTGACTGATAGGATATCTTCATGGGTGGATAAAGCTAGTTTGGATTTTTGATGTTTCTATGAATACTTCTCAGTGTTCCTTTTTCAATCTTCTGTTTATCAATCCTGAAAAAGTAGTTTGATGACACATTCAGCAACAGTATTAGATTTCCCTAACATTCTACAAAGAAATTTGTGTTGTCTGACAAAGGTATTATCCAATGTAACAGAGAGAAGCAGTTCCCTGCATTTTTTAATTGTTTATTCAGTTTTATTTCAATTACAAATTGTGCCTAATGGAGACAGGCAACAGTTCAGGAAATTTTTTGCCTCTAAATTGTGTTCATGTTAAATATTGTTCATATTAAAAAAGCACAATGAATTTTTGAGAACATTTAGAGTGTCTTTTAGGAGTCAGTGAAATAAATTTGCACCTTTTCAATTCATTTTTTTTTTTTTATTTTACTTCAGTGAACTCCAGGTGAGACCTTGAGACTAAAATTGTCTCACACAGTGAAAAAATGCATTTTTAGATTTAAATATTCTGTGAGAAAGCAGAGAGCCAAGAGGATTAATTAAGTATTTTTCCGTCATTTCCAATGTAACTGGAGCTGCCTTTTGGAAATAATTTTGAAGACTTAGAAAATTCTACATAGTAATAGTAAAGGTTTAACAACACTGCAGTAAACTTATCAAGTTACTGTAGTTCATTCTTTTCATGTATTTTACCTGGAAAGGAACAAGTTATATTTGAAAACTGTAGAAATGTTTGTGAAAACTCACTGACCATCCTACTACCTAGCACTGCAGGTGACAAATAGAAGGACTCTTTTTTCTGTGTTTGTTAGACATTACTCTATGACATGCCCTGAAAAAAACTGATGAAGGGGCCAAAGGATCCTGGGAAGAATCACCTGGCAAAGTAATTGTCTGATTCTAGGGAAACAAGTTCTTATCTCTGTATAATTACTGTCCTTCTTGTCTGCGGTCTACTTCATTTAGACTGTCAGTTTTTACAGGCAGCAAGATGAGACTCATTTCATCATACACTAGCCTTAGAAAAGTAAGAGTCTCATTTCAGTTAGTTTTCCAGTCTCTCTGTACATTTAATAAAGAGAGAGAGAGAGACACTTCAGAGGATGAATCATCTTCCTTGTCTAAGACTGGAATAACACTAATTGCTCTCTGAACATTATTCTCACTACCTCTTCCTGATGACAACACTTAAAATCAGATGTTAAGCAACGAGTAGATAGTTAGGTGAGATGACTCAAGCCCTTTCATGCATTGCCTGACACCTTATCTCAGTTGCAATTTCCAGACGTGAGTTTAGTAGAAATAAATAACAGTATATTGGGCCAAATGGAGTCCTGATGTAATTTTACAGTTTCTTGGTGAAAATCTCATAGACGTTAAATTTTGAAGGGAGTTCTCAGCTTGCATTAGGCAGAAGACCAAGCCATATGTCTGCAATGATTGTTACTTCCCTTATTTATATATATATTACATTCCATGTAAATGTATATATTACATGGAGTGGGGCAATATTGATTAACTCACTGCTTTGTGACAGAGTACCTTGAGGCCCCAGAATGAGATCTGATGAACTTGTGAGCTTCACAAACAACATGCCTTTTTAGGAGCAGCAGAGGATCTCTGCTGACCTGCCTCCTCTGCAGCTGTGAGCCCACCTTGGTGTTTAGGCCAGCTCTCATGTCACTCCCTGGTCCCTTCTTATGCCACAGGGCTTCAGAAGGAAAAAACTGAGAGATAGGTTTATTTCTACTCATGCTAACCCGAAACTGAATTTGTTATAAGAGTGTTTCATCTAAATCAGCTTTAATATAGTTTTATAGCCCTTTAGTGCCATTCTTAAGCTGCAGGAAGCCTAAACTACAAATTTAGCCTGTAATTCAAGGTATATTTTATAACACTGCATCAAAACAGAGGCTGTTTATTCAACTCCTATGTTCTTTAACTTCTCTTAATATCTCACCAGAGCTTTCTAACCCAAAAGGATAGATTTCCAGTTCATATTTGCTGCACATCCCTAGAAGTTGACACAGAACCTAGTCTTTAATAAAATTACCACTAGAAATATATTTTAGAGAATGAGTAAATTGCTAAGAGAGGTTCAGGGTGACTAAATACTGTTCAGTTTGAGGCAGAAGGCTCTGCTGCAGGGCCTTCTGTATGGGCAGCATCTTCTCTGTCAAGGTGTTTTGCCCTATGTGTGATTTTGTGCTAACTCAGCTGTGCTGGACCCTGTGGAGCAATGAGACTGTGAGTCATGTCAAGGAGCTGCAGGCTCTTCACCCATCCTTAACCAATCCATGTCTGGGCCCATCTTCCACATCTCAGTTCACGAAAGATATACCTTGTGAGAGCTGTACATGAACAGAAGTTTTGTGTTATGTCTTACTCCACTTTGGTACCTACATGCCTAGGTGGGTGTTGGTACATATAGGTCTATAGGTCTTGGTACATCTGTGTTGCAAATTGTCTTTTTAGTGAATCCAGAATCACATCTGAAAAATGGCACGTCCAAAGTTTCTGCACAGCAGAATCCCCAAACGTTTCTGTCAGCAGTTGTCTTATCAAACATCCAAATTCAGCTGTTACAGACTTTTGTTTTCACTTAGGGGAAGATCCATCTTGTGAAATAATTGTCAAGAATTCTTGAAAAAAATATGAAAAATGAGAATTAAATATTCATGATCCATATGGTAAAATTCACATTTTTCTATGGTTTGTGAATGTTGATTTCTGAAATGCACATGACAGCAAATGGAAGAAGCTTCGCTTCAGAGGGGATGTTATAAAGGTAAAGAACTTGATTTAGCAGTTCTAACTTTGTTCCTCCTTATAGCATTCTGCTAGGTGGGTTTTCTCTTTTCTGCCCCAAAGTATTAACCTCATTTTAAAGAGCAGCTGTATTTCATCACTCATAGTGTACTATGAAAGCTCATTAGGCGAGACGCCTTCCTTTTCAAAATGTTTTAAATATATTAATTATTTTCTAAAGTGTCTTAAGGACATTCTGATTCAAAGTCAAATAATTTCAAATAAATGCATTATGATGTATTCTTTCACTTGCCAGCATCCAAATAAGAAATAAAATATCTCATTTAAATTCAGTATGGCTTTTGAGTCCTAGAGAAAGAGAGGTTGCAAGATAACAGCAAACAGTTGAAAGTGAGGGTATTTCCCCAACATATTATCCTTCAGAAGAGGTGACTAATACTTCCTAAAATATATGCGTTCTATTTGGTAATATTCAAAACTTCTCATTTTCAGCATAGCTACCTGAAAGCAAATTATGATTCATCTATATCACAAAAACTCCAAATAAAGAAAACTCACAACAAGTGTATCCTTCAGGCAGGCCAGAAGAAACAAGATTCTATTTTCAAAAGTTATATTTGTGTACTTCTCTCTCTGAGACTGTACTGACTGTCAAAGCTGGTCTCTCGGCACTGTTACGTGCCTTTGCATTTCACACCACACTTTTGTAAAGTGACAAAGAAACCACAAGGTGTGAAAGCTATGATCTTCAAATATATTCTGTAAATTCACATATAGAGGGACAGACTTATCTCATTAATTGTCTCTGTCTTCTGCTAAACTTTGACATTCATATTTGTGTATGTTGCTTTAATAAATTATTTTTTTTAAACTAAATTATAAATTTTTTCATGAACTTTTAAAATTCTAGAGTGCAGACTGCACAACAAATATACAACTAATTTCAGGTAAACCGACTCAACCTTTTACGAATTTGTGCATATATAGGTATTATCAGGAGATATTTGTTTCTAAACAAAAAGAAAAAAAAATCCATTTTGATTAAATTAATAAAGTTACAGTAAGTCAGTAGAATAATGCTAAAAAAACACCAGCAGGATCTACCTCAGAGCATAAAGATTGTTTCCAATGTCAAGAGAGCTCATTATTATTTGATAGCCAGATTTTTGTGAAGAAAAAATATACCAAGAACAGCATGGATCTTTATGATCTTCAGAAGTGGTGCTAGAACAGAGTAGCTTTGGAGGGTTGAACCAAAGTCATATTGTAATTCCATGGAGCAGGGTATTCTTCTCAGCCATTTTGTTTCCTGTAGTAATCCATTTCCTCAGCCAAATGTTTTAATACTGGTCACAAAGAGATAAAGGTTCTCTACCTGAATGAGACCTGAACCTAAAAGCCCTCTGGATTCTTACCTCAACCTTGACACTGACTTTTGATTTTCCATAGGTCTCCTACCTATTCTTTTATTTCTTGCCTTGGCACAAGTTCTGCTATATTTATGTCAACTCCTGTTTCTGTTGGCCATTAGGCATTTATTTTGCCCCGTTGTTCTCTAAAATTGTCCTCAAGACCCTGAGCCACTCAGATCCTGAGAAGAATCCAGTTTGCCCATAGAAATCCAAAGTGTCTCAGGAATCCACAATATCCACAAGACAGACTGTGAGCAAGAAATTCTGAGGACAAGAATGATTCTTAGATTTATTTTGCATTTTTTGAAAGATGCCTACATCCTCGCAGAATTCTGATTTAGGGGTGTGAGTAGGCTGAGTTTTTATCTGAGGATTAAGAAGAAAAAAGAATACATTTGCCAATTCCAATGATTAAGCATCTGAGCCTTGTTGGGACTTTCATGAATGTGAACAGAACCCTTAGTAATAGAAGTATAGATACTTTCAAAGTGCATTAGTTGCACAGATGTAAGTATTGAAATGTTATGAACTCTGGGAGCAACTTAATGAAGGCTTTGAGAACCTTGATTTTCATCCTAAACTTAAGTTTCTAGGTCCTTTGTGGCACTTACATGACCAGTCATGACCGATTTGTTTTTGTGTTTCAGGAGTTGTATTGCTCCTTTCTGTACAACTGTGAGTCTGAACGCGGAGGTGCTTGTCGCTGGTGCCTCTCAGAGTGCCCACTGTGCCAGCCCGGGCTAACCCTGGCACAGGCAGCAGCAGGTACAGCTCCGTCTGCCACGCACCCCGGGCTGATCCTGGGGGTTCCTCAGCGCACCCAACTCACGGCACCGGTCCCAGGGCCAGCGACAAAGGCCAGGAGAAAGGAGGGCTCTGCAGAGGGGGTGGCACACGAGTTTATTGGGGCCCCTGACGGGACCTCCTCACCTCAAGGTCTTTCCTTGGCAGAGCCCAGAACAAAGGCTGAACAGCTACTTTATGCCCAGGTGGGAGGAAGGGAAGGAGATAAGGGATTCACCAACCAGGGAAAGCAGGGAGTAGCCCGAGGGGTGAGGGACACCCTCGGGGGCCAATCTCCCTGAAAGGGAGGGGGACCCCTCTGGCTACAGCCCATCACTCGATGCCCTTCAGGGGCTTTCCAGCAGCAGGGAAGGACCCCTGGGCTGGCAGACATGTCCCCAGAGGAGGGGAGTAGGGAATGGATACGTGGCTGTGGGGAGGGGATAATGGGGTACAGCCAAAAATGTATAACAATGCGGGTACATGGACTGAACCACAAATTAACATACAACACAAATTATAAAACACACTGCTACAGACGCTGGTGGCCACTCACCCTACACAGCCAGAGGGCTCTCAGAGGATAATGAAAACCCTACCCATAGCTGCTTGTTCTGTACTGTAATGTATGGACTACCTGCACTTTTGTATATTTGCATCTATTATCCTCTGCACTCTTTTTACTTCTGCTTTTTGGGTTTTGGTTTAATTTTGTTTGGGGTTTATTTGGATGGATTTTCGCCCCCAGTTCCTACCCAGCATCTGGTCTTTTAACTTTTGGCCATTTTTTTTTCAGTCATTTTATTTCAAAGAACTTGTAAAGAAAGAACAAAAACTTCATCTTCCTGAAGACCACACTAACAGACCCTTCTGGTTCTGTGATTAATGGAATAATGATCTGTTTTGTTGTTGTCACTCTAGAAAAAGTACTCATTTCACCATCATCTACAAATCCAGTTACACATATGTCTGTTCAGACAGACGGACACCTCTGGCATATATTGTGTGGAATACATTGCACAGAAACAGATTGTTGCTTGCTGGCACGGTTTTTGCAGAGCAGCAATATTTTAACAGGACCTAGAAGAAGATTCTACCTTTTCGCTTATGAAAATGACTGCAAGGTTTCTCCATGTTTTTGTGAAAGAAAAAAAAAATCCTTGACAATGCTTATTTTACTGTCATTTTAATTAGTTATGCTGCTGACCTCTCAATGCAGCTATAAAATTATCGATATCCCATTTGTTATTTATAAGGCTTTCTGGTTTTGTTTTGATAAATGATAACAGTTAAGACTAAGACATGAAAAGGCATTTCAATTTTGCTATTTAATCTGTCAAACTCCAGTTGTTCAATAACATTATATTTAAAAACATTTACCTGATGCATTTTTCCTCCTTTTTCTGTATTTATCTTGCAATTAATTTACTTGTTTTAAAAGACTATAACAATTTTAGGTATGGAACATCATCTCACATTTTATGAAGTATAACAAAAGAAACCTCTCTATACATCTTTAAAGTAATATATAATGACTCAAGATGAAACAAAACACTTGCCCAAAAGCTTGTTCCACAGGTATGGTGGGGAATGAGAAACCTAATGGAAGTGATAGGAAAAGTCAGTGTCACAGCCAGAGCTAGACTTAGGGCTGAAGCTGCCAGAGCAGCGCACTCTGCTCACAGGGGAACAAGTCACATGTACAAAGGAACACAACACCCCCCAAAAGGGATTATCTATGCCACTGTAACTATATATTCATTCTTTCTTCATATTCAGATAGCAAGAAGGAGAATTATGTGGTATCATGTTATCCATTAAAGAGGCACATTCTTATCACAGAAATTCAGTGATTTCCACCATAACTCCCCCAGTCAGCATAACATTAGACTTCCTTCTGCAGATTACTGATTGCAGGCTCTTAGTGCATGACAAGATTAGTGCCATGATGGGGGCTGTGTGCTCAGATCTGCTCAGTGCCCCATCTAGAAGCTGTTAAAAATATGTGACTTTTACCTGAATTCTGCCATTGAGCTGACACAATAAGAGCAATAAGTTCCAGACTTAG
This sequence comes from Donacobius atricapilla, assembly GCA_013397315.1. NCBI lineage: Eukaryota > Metazoa > Chordata > Aves > Passeriformes > Mimidae > Donacobius > Donacobius atricapilla. The sequence continues at coordinate 486,601 of WBMY01015886.1, forward strand.
CTATACTTACACATCAGGAACTGGAAAATCCATTTTGCACTGCGGGTCAGGAGGGCACAGCTAACTGAGAGAATGCCTGACAACAGTGAAAACCAATCCTGTGCATCAGACACCCTCTCCTTTCTCACAAACACAGAACAATCATTTATTATGCTGCCATGGGGAGTGCTTGCTGTTAGTGGAAACCATTTCCTCTCTGCAGCTTTCAGTTTTGCAAAAGGCTAGGGGAGAGAGATGGGTCTTTCCCTTTCATACTAACTGCAGGCTCAAGATGGACCCAGATAGGTAGTGTGATCAATAATTAAAAGCTATGCTAGCAAGTGACACAGTATCTGCCTCTCCATGCCCAGTTCTGCCCCAGGGTTCAGTGGAAGGTCTGCGCTCTTTAGCTTGCTCAGCTCTCGTGTTAAAATTTTTCACTTCTCTGTTTTGAGTTATTTGCCAGCAAGATTTGGGTGAGCTCTTATTCATTTTCATATTGATTTTTTTAAAAAATTATTTTTTAATTTGTTTTGCTTTCTTCTGTTTTATTTTTTTTTAAGAAACTGAGACAGCAGATTTTATTTTTTCGAAGACATTTCAATTAACAAGGCTGTACTCAAACTTTAGAACAAATCAACACATATTAACCTTCAGACAGTAGGCAAATCAAAAATCTTACTGCCCAAGGACAGCAGTTGAAACAGTTACAGGGAAGGAGAACATGGACAAAACGTGACATGATGGCCATCCTCAGCATTGTCAGGTCTGATTCTGTATTCTTCGGGTACTGTTTTGCCGCTGAGCATAGACTGGACAAAAAAAAAAAAAGTCTTAAGGTTGGAAGAGCTCTCCGACCAATGTATTTAAGCATCCTTCAGGACAATTAGAAGTTTTGAAAAGAGGGTTTATGGACATGTATTAGAAATATGATCACATATCATTGAAATGTGAAGGAGGTAGGTGAAAAATATGGACTCTTTTGACTTTTTGACTATTTTTTACAATCTAGGATTCTTCAAAGAAGAAAAAACTGATTGTTTATGTTAAACACCTTTATGTTGAAATGACCTGAGAAGTGTGAGGAAGACTTTCTTTTTGAAGATGCACATATTCACAGTTTTATTTATGATGATAGTTTTAGGTTTCAATCAACTTTTAAACTGGGTGCAAAAATTAGCAGAAAGCTTTTAGATTTTTAGGATGAACCTTCCCACACTGGGTACTAAGGTTCTTATAGTCTGGTTTCTGCTGTGTATATTCAGGCTTTGTTAAGCTTAATTTTCACATGGGAAGTTTGTCTGAAATTTATATTTATTTTAGAACATTGTTTACTTTGCTCAAATAAACAAAGAAATTGTAGGGCACAATTATTTCTGAATCTGAAATACTTAGGTTACCAATTTTAATTTTCACAATGTTTCAACTATCAAACAAACCTTAAAATTACTTTTTATACAAATATCAAATCATATGAAAAATGCTTCTTGCTATATGCATCACTATAAGTTTGCATGCATACTAGAAATTGTGTTTTAACTTTTAATGTTACAAGTTTTTGGGAATGTGCCTAAAAACACTAAATATTTTTTTTGCATTTTTTTTCAAGTGCTTGAAAAAACACAGCTTGGAAATGGAAGTTGCACATTCCTCTGATTTTTTTTATTTAAAAACTCTGAAGGGAAATTTTCCAGTCCTAGGATCATGTTCACGAGTTTCTTCATGAAGTGCTTTTGGTTAGACCTGAATATTGCTAGAATTCTCTTACTGTACGCTGATGCCATTTCACTATTTCATCTGTCACAGGTACCTCCCCCTTCCCCCCAGTATTGCTCTGTTTAACTATTTCAGGAAAGTATCTCATGTTAATGAGCTGGTATGGCACTTCCAGTGGAATCTCTCCCACTTGGCCTCTCCCTGTGTCATGATACCAAGTGATTTTTGTACCTCTCTGACTCTAGTACTAAGATTTGGCAACTTTATTTGCTGACTGAATACCTGCTTCAGGTATGATTAAAAAGGCCAGCCTGTTGTAGAGATTACTCTCCTCCTAATCTCAGTACAGTTCAGTGATAAATTTCAGGTTATGCCAAATCTTTATCTACGTTGCCCAGCCTCCAGATCTCTTGGCAAAAGGCATTGTTTGAGCTGCATTCATATCCCATTCCTATCCCAGGGCAGCTAGTCAGCTTCTGAGAGATGATGAACAGAGATTTGTTTTATCAAATTTAAAATAGTAAGTCTCACTTACAGGAACTGTAGAAAGGACTTAGGAATCTCCATAACCTTCAGTCATCTTAATGCGTATTATGATCAAGTTCCAAGACTTTTCACTCGTGTGCGTAAAAAGAAATTTCTGAAATTCATCTTTAGGAAGGCTTATAGGGGCTAGATTTCAAAGGGACATCAGCATTGTTGAAAACAGACACAGATTCAGTAGCTGAAGTAGGAGCCTACAGTCAGCTGGTAACCTTCAAAATTGTAGCCTAGAAATTAAGTTCCTATTTGCCCTACATGGATTGAACTTGTGAAACCACCTGTTATATGGGGAATATGTAAATTTTTTTTTCATTTCCATTTTCTTCTGCCAGTGCTGAATTAAAAAATGAAGTTTTAAAACCAGATTTTTTTCTGGCATTCATGAATATCTCCAGCCTAGAAGCTAGCACAGAGTTAAATTTCAGGCATCAAAAGAAGGCAGAGATGGACATTATGGGAATGACAGGATACATGTGGATTCCTGGGAAAAAAATTATATTTTCTTAGGAAAATTTTAAGCAGGATAATATAAGCATAGTTTTTGTATGTCACAGCAGTCTGGAGTTGACTTTTTGCCTCTTCTGCAGTCAAAAGCATACATATCTAGTGTATATTGTATGCTTTTAAAACCCAATAACAAAAGAAATTATGATCCTAGTAAGGGCAGATAATTTACCTGCTGTACAGTAGCTCCCAGCTTTCTTTAAGAAAAAAGAAAATGAACTTTTCACATGCTGGAAGTATGTTGTCTTATTTCCAGGTCGTGCTTGTGTTTTGAGAACCACTTAGTCATTAGTGGTAAATGTGAATGACATCACTAAAACAGGAGGATGTCTTACCCTGCTCACCAAAGTTAATCAATAAAAAGGTTTGTGTTCAATTTTTTTTTTTTTTTTTGATTTCTGAAATGGGATGTCTGTTTTATTACAGAAACCATAAAGGCTTCTGAATATCTGCAAGACAAAGTTTATGAATGCAACTAATGTTTACTGCTAGGTCAACTAATACAGTTTTAAAGAAATAAGAACAGACCTGCTGAATCTTGAAACATGCATTTTCCCAGCAATATTGGCTAACCTGCTAGAAAATACTGCTTGTAAAGATGGCGTGATGGAATATTTTATCTGTGACTATGACTGGTAGTTCCAGGCTTCCTACCTTGTACTTTGCAAGAGTGTTTTATAAGAAAAAAAACAGGGAACCTTGTACTTTGCAAGAGTGTTTTATAAGAAAAAAACCAGGGAACATATACCGGAGTGAAACTAGTGGATCATATAATAGACAATGCTATGTCTACGTAAATCTAAACTTTGAAGTGAATTTCAGTTTCCCAACTACTATATCAGCCTTTTAGATCAGAAACCAGAAAATCCTGAGGTTTTCATCCTCCTACGTTATCATGAAAACCAATGATCTATTATTGGAATCTATTTTATTTGTAGCACAAACAAATTCAACTTGTACTTGAAGAACAAGTGCAACCTGAACTTGCCTCAAGGAACAAACAGTGAAACATTTTTGTAACGTGTAAATTATCCTTAAATAACAGCAATACTGTAGAACAGTTTTATATATCATGTCTTACTAAAATTCTGCTAAGGGAGTACAAAGTTGGTTGGCTTAATGTGCATTTATATTTTTTTAAGTTAGATACATTTTGCATGAACAAAGGAACTCTGGGATTTTTTAGTAAATAGATGTATTTTCACCCATCTTTGTCATAGCCCAGGTCTAAGTAATTTATATTACTATTTTTATTCTCTATGGGTTGACTAGCTGCTGCCACAGCCTGATCTTTCACCAAGCCAAGAAAAGGTAGACCTTTTAGGGAATTTAAACCTAAACCTGGGAGAGCTTTAAGCTTCAGTGCCATTCATCCTCCATACCTGGAATTGCATTAGAAGGGTGATTGGAGATTTGTTAGAACAGAGGTAGGTGGAAAGGAGAGAAGAATGGCTGTGGAAGGGAGAGAAAAGCATAACTCAGAGAAAAAAGCTTCATGCTGAGCCTTGATGCTGTGAACTCTCATGTCTGAGAAATGAAGATCTATCAAAATGAATGTTAAATTAGGAAATATGGCTTTTGAGCAAATAACATGGTTTCAAGTCCTCTGACTGATGCATAACCATGCCACAGCTTTTACCACTAGCCAGGGAACGAACCAGGCAAGTTATTTAAACTCTTTCCTCTCCAGCTACATTTGGGAGCTGTGTGTCCTCTCTCCTTCCACTTATAAGGTGACCCAACTACCTTCTCCAAAATGTCCCTGGCTTTCCCAGCTGGGATCAAGAGAACTGAGATGGTTGGTGTGAAAGAAGCAGAGAAACATCCAGGCTCCCCATGGCTTGGTGGGATCAGGCCTTCAAGGAAAGAAAAGATGCTGTTTTGTGTTTGTGTACTGTGAGGACAGTGTCCACTCCAGCTTACATGGTTGCTACACCTCTCATCTCAGCCAAACTGGATTGTCAAGGGAAGGAGGGTGGGAGAACATATTTGTATTCATCCTTCTTTCAGTATTTTCCCATTCTTCCACTTAATACAGAGTTCTCTCTAAATTACTGTCCAGCAGTAGTCAGGGACCAAATCTACACTGTCCTCCTCTGTTCTTCCGTCAAGGGGCTGGACACTGTCTGCCCACTTCGGATGGCGCATTCTTTGTTCTGTGCTCATGCACAGTTTCGCCTGTGGAAGGCAGCTACCTATTCTGTTAGTTGTATGAGAACAACTGAAAATACAGGCAAGAGATAATTTTTAACATCATCATCTACCTGGGGGAGTGTAACAGCAAAAGCAAGTGTGCAAGTCGGGGGAAAAGAAAACATACAGTGGAAAGCTGTGTATCTCATTAAAAATTGATACTATGCTGCCTAGAGAAAAATATATAACTTTGTGCTTCATCTTCCATTATTTGGTCACTTATGGGGTTTCAGAGCCTGAAATTACACTTCCATGTTCTATTTAGGCAAAGGGTTTCCCTCCCCTGTCTCAGGCATCCCAGAATGACTTGACAGTACTGCATTATCTTTGTTTTGCCCTTCTGTGAGGACTTTTGCATCTATGAGCTTTCTCAGTGATGCTCCAGCTGCATGCTGACTAGAATACAAAGTTCAGTTTTTGCCTTGAAGGCAAACATGCACTTCTCTTTGGGGAATCTCCATGCAGGAATTTGTCTGTCACTGAGACATTAGATGTAGGAGCTTTAGAACTATCCCATCAGCTATTTGATGAGCACATACAAATCACAATAAAAGGACATCTTGTTTATAGATGAGGACACATGCTGTTCAATAGCAATCAACTCTATGAGAAATAGCTATTCTACCTAGAAACATCATGTCAATTTAGTTTTATTGGTGGGAAAAAATTACCCACACAACAAATAAGGAAGAGAATTAAAACTGAGACCAAACACACAGTTTTGTGGTATTCTTTTGTAAAGCTGCTTCTCTTAGCAGCAACCAACTTCACCGGTGTCACTGAAGTTTCTCTGTCTTACTGCAGCTAAGGATTTGACCCTGTTATTTGAACAATTGTACAAGAGTGGCTGATGTTTAGGAATTAGGGGAAGCCAAACAGCCATGTGGTGTCACATAAGCCGATGATTTGGCCTTAATTTTGTCTGACTAAAATATGTAAAGCAGTGGTCATGAAAACAGTAAATAAAGACAAAGCAGTTTTGTCCTAAAATTGCTTAACGAAGGCAGCACTGGCTGAACAGTAGCACTGGTTTTTAGTGACCTTTCATAAAGAAAAGGCAGTCTGTCTGTCATTATGCAAATGCAAGAACATCTGTTCCATGAAACCCTGTAATAATGCCTGAGGTTTGCATGGTATGAGAATAAAAACTGTTTTGACAAAGGCTACAGAGTACGCTTGTATTAGGCAGACAGCCCTTTTTTCTAATCCAAGTCTACCTCAAGCACAGGGGGCCAGACCTTCAGCTGGATTAATTGTTGTGACTCGGTGGAACTGCTTTCTCAGAACACTGTTTTATTTTGTGAATAATGAAATCTAAGAGGTAACCCGTTTATCAGAGCATTGCTATTTCATTAGTAACAATGGCAGCAACGGATGGGTGACACAATGAGAAGTGTTTGTTGCAGCCTTCCTATGCAAGCCACAAAAGAGGCACCAAGCACTGTTTTAAAAAGTCTGCCAACGACTAACTCACATCTGCTTTGGCTTAATGGGAAAAAAAAAAAAAGACCCAAGCAAAAAAGAGAGCAATATTGACAGCAGATATAAACAGTAAGTGGATGTCTCAGTTCTGTTTCATACTTAATAAACCTCAGGAAATACCTATTAAAATCTATTGATTTTTCCCAAGACCCTTGCCACCTCTGAATTTAAATGATGGAGGAGCTGAGGGTCGTGAGTGCTGGGGACTTCTGCACTCCCGTGGTGACTGATAGAAACATTATGAAGATGAAGAACAGAGAGGAACACAATGTAAAGCTGCTCACATAATCTTTTTAGGAAGGGTGACCACAGACTGCTTTCATAGGCCTAACTAGAGAACAGGGGAATTAGAGCAGAATTTCATCTTGCTGACATACGTCACAGCTCCTTTTCAGCACCAGAAGCAGGAGCCTCCTCTGCGTATGAAGCCAAGAGATAGCTCTCTCCTTGGCTGCAGGGGGAAAGAGGAGACTGTTTGACTTCTCTGCATGGGGGTAGTCATGGGCTAATGTCAGTCCTTGCTAGAGGACCTGCAGTAGAGCAACCATCACCCTTTCAGAGCCTAGCTGAGCAACATGGGACTCAAAAAATGTTTCTGTCATACCTATTTTTAAAAGTAGTTTTTAACTTTCACATCACAGATATTCCCAGATATATACACAGGTATTTGCAAGGGCTCACATTCAGCTGGGAAGTTTTCCTCTTATACTGGTTTTTGTTTGTTTGTTTTCAAAATCCAGCCTGGTTTTTAAGGGTGGGAATTTAGCCAGCTTATCTATAGGAATGCAAACATTAGACATTAGGTCTAAGTTGAGAAGGTGCCTCTGGCTTATCACAGATATTTAATATGTCTGGGAGGGTTCAGCGACTGCCTCCACCCGTGTCTGTTCACTGAGCACAGGGTGGAAGCCAGGACTTAGCTCACATCATCCTCATGGCCTCCACATGGCTAAACAGAGCTGAAACCAAATCCTACCCCAGAGCCTGTAACCCAGAAAGGCTATCATAAATGATTGGACTTAATTTGCCTCGAACAAAGAAAACCAGGCAAGAGTTTGGCATTTGCTAAACAATTTGGCAGTTATTTTGGGGGTGATGGTGAAAATAGTGCAATCTACACTATCTCTGGTCTCCTTTCAGGAAGTCACCACCACAGACAGCAATTGTAGATGTGGATGTTTGCAGGAGATGAGCTTTGTGTCCCCTTTTCTCACTGCAATCCCTTTCCTGCCTGTTGAAAGTGACAGCAGTGTAGGACCCTCTGCCTTACCACCATAGTGCTGAAATGTTTGTCTTGGTCTGGCGTGACTTTCTTGGGCAGAATGACCATCCAGCAATGATTCCTGCAGTGGGTGGCCTTAGCAGAGCTCCCGGGAAATGGCTCTGTTTCTAGCACAGGAACAGTTGTGTTCCTGAGGGTACCACATAAGCAATGGGTTACTTCTGGCAGCTGTCATCATGGACTGGCTCACATCCCATGGATATTTTTTCCTGCACCTTACAGGTTTGGGGGAAGTGTCCTGGGGAGTGCTGCTGGTTTCTGTTCATGTTCTTTTCTGATACCTCTCATGTATTCCCTCACAAATTGGATTTACCTTTGGCAGCGATCCCAGGGCCATATCAGTTTTGAGTTTCTGGCTTTTTTCCCAGTAAATATCTGGGACTAAAATTTTGGGAGTAAGCTACACAGCAGATTAAAGAAATAGATATCAATATTTTTTTTTCCAGTAAAGAATAGGTCACTTTCTTTTAAACAGACTAGGTAAATGAAAATAGCAGATGAATGGTTAAAGCCTCAACTTGTTTACTGCTAAAATTGAAGTGTTTTCCACTCCTTAAAATTCACACAGATGTTTTACCGTCAAAATTGGCATTACTAATTCTTAGGATGAGTGAGCTGAAATACAACAAGAAAAGCAAACAGAATTTTTTCTTACAAGATATAATCAAAAGGTCAGAATTATATAAAGTGTGCTGAGGCTTTTGTGAAAAATGATGTTTTTAATCTGAAATGACCTTCTTGCATTTCTAAATGCAGTTATCGATCAAATATAGAAAAATCTATTGTTTTCCTTCTCTGTGTGAATCATCTTGCTTTCCAAGGTGGAATTGAGAAAAAGAAAAATGTAAGTCAAAGCAACAAAAGCCAAAAATCTCCTAAATCAACTAACACCTTCATATAGTTTTAAAATTCTAGAAAGATAAAATATCCTAAAGCATTCCTAAAATAAAAATATTAGTGAACTCTTCAAGATATTTTATAAAATAGTTATACTCTTCCACCAGCTCTACAATGGCAATGGTCAAGCTAACTTGTTAAAAACAGTGCATTAGTTCTATGTTTCCTGTGTTTGTTATTGCTTTCATTGCTAGCATTTGTGAAATGTTAATAGTCACATCAACCAATACATGCCTGCAGCTTTAGCTTCATCTAAACATGCTATTATTATTGTGATTACTACATAATGCTTCAGAAATTACTTCTCATTATTGCTTTTAATCATGATGATTAACTCAGATGCCTTCTTCAAAAGATGCAATTCTGCATCTTTATTTGAAATCATAAGAGACCTTCCTTCGAACCTGAGAAGTACCAGAACCAGACAGACAAACTATGTCACCAACCCTTATTTTATTACTGGTTACATGACAAGTTTGTACTTTTGGTGAATCTGTCTGTGAAGTAAACAACCTTCTTTGGTCACGTTGTATATGGATAGTGAATAACACATTCAGTTAACTAGCTTTCCAGAGAGGCAGAATGTGAGGAAGCAGAGATCATTTATTTATGGCATGATTCATATTTTAAAGCCATCATTTATTTATAGTGTTGATGCAGTTTTCTTACTACCATCATATCACAGTTGCCTATGCTTTCAAATAACACAAGACCCCATATATTCTACCCAGTCACCATGGGCCATGACTGCAGTTTTCTAGTGTACACGGTGCAGAACATCAGAGCAAAATAATCCTTCATGCATAATTCACAAATCCAGTCTCTGCACGCTTTATGCACTGATGAATTACTTGGTTGTGCTGAGGTAATTCAGAATGAGCTAAAGCAAATTATGGCAGGCATGTACGGTAACATTATTATACTGCAGGCCTGGGTTTTGAAGTTGCTGATTTTGAGACCTGATTCTGAAATATAATGTATTCAGCCTCCATTATATTTCAGCCCAGTGTCTTATGTCTGAGGATGTCCATGGACTTGTTTGAAAAGATTACACTGTCCAGAAACTCTATTTGATTTCTTTCTTTTTCCCTGAAATGGGCCTTGACATTTTAAAATCATTAAATGCAATCTGTTTCAAATGCTCACAAAAGGTCACAAAGACTACGGGACTGCCCCTGCTACGCTACACCACCACAGCTCTGATCCACTTTTGCAGGGGGACTAAGTGCTCAAGGCATTCAAAATTGAGCTCCTAATGTATTAAGTGCATCAGTAATAGTCACAGCTCTGCTAGAATTTCCATTTCAAGGTCTAGATTACTGAGAGGAACAGGCTGTTTGGGATGCAGCTGACTTTAAAAGAGTTTTAGTATTGTGTTGGATCATATCCTGAGCACACACTTGATCTTTTCAGGATTCGTTTTTTCTTTTCCTGCAAAACATGGTTTGCATTGTGGGTTTTTTTTTTGTTTGTGTTTTTTTTGTTTTGTTTTGTGGGGTTTTTTTGTGGGGAGGAGAAAGGGGGAGGTAAAAAAAATATAGTTGGAGCACAGTCTGAAATAAATCCAACAGCATATTGCATGGATCAGCACGTTTACAAGCCTCTCTTTAATTTCACACCACAAGTATCTGATGACAACCAAAGAGAAAAAGGAATAACTATAGAAAAGAGAACAGCTGTGACATGAATACCTTTCTTTCACACATGGCATTGTTGTATATTTGACATCAGAAAGACAATATCGCAAGTTACTTAAAAGAAAAAGGTTCACCCATTTGGAGAATAAGATCCAAAATCCACTAAGTTCTCTAAATTTAATTGGGTTTGTGTAGCACTGGACCAAGTTCTAAGGTGCCTTTTCCATGGATTGAAAACAGTAGTAAGCCCTAAATCGCTTCTGTCAGGTCAGACTGTGGCCAGACATGACTTCTTAAGAAATCCTCACTCCTATTTCCAGCTGTTCCTCCTCCCTCTGGATGCCCCCTTATCTCCATTGTACCAGGGCAGTGTTTTCCTGGCCACTGGTGAAACCCTTTTCTCAGCCTGATCTCTAGTTCATGGCACATCTGTGTGGACAGCTGTGCTGGCACAACAGAAGTGGCTAAGAGGCTCGTGAGTGGCCTGGATGCTCCTCACAGCATTCCCACCAAGCAACATACCCAAGGCTGCAGCCTGACTTTCAGCTGGGTACCCCTGTGCCCCAGTAGCAATATCAGGGTCCTCAATCCCAGCCACCAGAACTACACCAGCAGCGTTGTAGGAGAGAAGCAAATGTTAATAGCACATGATATTTAGTTTATCCAGAGTAATGCTGTCAGTCTGACTGTTTCTCACAGCTCTCCTTAGCTAAAGAGATAAGGCAGGCATTAGATCTGGGCATGCTTACAAACCTGCATGTATCTGTGTAATTACCTGTGCATTTTGGGCGTAGTGAGACCCAAAAGCAGTGCATGGGCAAGCTGAAAGGTCACACACAAAAACATCCTGAAAAACTCAAATGTAGTCTGGACTAAAAATTGTACAAACTCCCCCAATGTTTGCGTTGAAATTTTTTTCCCACATGTATATACATTTGGTCTTGCAGGACAACACTTTCTTGAAAATATTTTGATCAAAGCCATTATAAAGTGCTATCATACAGCTCAGAGAACTCCACCCATGTAAGTAACATTTTTTGCCACATTTGGTCCCAAAGGGATGTAGTTTACTGTATGGACATCTTACTGAGATAAAGGCCACGATGCCCCAGTGCAGACCACCACCGGTCTTATTTGTCAGGTGGTATGACAGTTTGCAGAGATTGCGAAGGGGCACATTCAGAAAAGGCTACATGTGACTAAAGTGAGAATTCAGAAGAATTTAAGGTTGTGGAATCGAAAGTGAGATCCGGGAATCTCACTTAAACCTTTGTTTATAATCCAACACAGTCACTCCTGCATTTGTCTGAGAGACAAAGGTGATAGAAGGGAGGGTCTGTTCTGTATGGCAACTGCCTTACAAATACAAGAATGAGATTACTTCCTCCTCATTTAGAAGTTTGCAGCACAGACTTCTGTCTCTGAGCTAATTGTCTAGACTCCTCTTACAGTCATTGGAATCAGGCACTTCTAAAAGGCAATTTATCTGACCTGTTTTAAATGAGTCTGTGAGGAGAAAATTCACTATACTTTGGAAATGCATGTTCCTTGCCAGAGACCAAAAAGGGTGTGTGGATGGTGACTAAAACACTGCAAGTGAGGCAAGAGGGATCCCACTTTGAATAAAGGATTCCCAGAAAAATTTATTCTGGCATTTCCCATGGTTAGACTGAAACTAATCCCCATTTATCTTCTGCTATGGGTGGGCGTGAACAGGTGACATCTTATGGACAGGTTTCTTTGACCCCTGGGAAGCATTGGGTTTCTTGCAGCCCCTTTGCCCCAACATCTAAGAAGTGAAGCAGTGCAAAATATACTGTCATTCATAAATGGATACTGTTGATGTGTGAAGTGTGCATGTCCTAACATCTCATCAGCTTTACAGTTGGTGCTATTTTGGGCTTCAAGAAAAGATTTTGTAGCAAAGGTCTGGCAGGGCCGGCAGTAGCTGCAGAAAAAATGTCACTTATAAGCTAATTTTGCACTCAAGAAAGTTACCCGGGGTTCTTGTAGACAAAAGCTCCATCTTGTCCCCCGCCTCACCTGTAACAGCTCAGGTTTCTCTTCTGAAACCCACTACCATCGAGTGACTTGTGCAAGCCTGTGACTCTTGCGTGCCTCTGAACCACTATAGGCTGAGTTCTTGGCAGTGCCCATGAAACACCCCCGAGCACAGCATCCTGCCTGTGGGCTGTGTTCCCAGTCCCAGTGACAGGCCTTTGAGTAAGTGCACATGCAACAAAGCCTTGAATGGAGAGACATCCCCTCAGCTTTCATTCCCCCCTCTGCCCCTGAGGTTACCTACACAGAACACATGCCCTGTCCAGATTTTCTCCTTGTTTAACTTACTCTTGGATAGATACTGTCATGAATTTGAAATCTGATGCTGAAGATGAATGTGTCTGTGATCTACAGATAGATAAATTCTACATCTGAATAAGTGTACAGGAGCTGGTTCATAGAAGAGAAAAGAAAGAGTGACATTATCGTATTTAAGATTATGTTTTGATGTCTGCACAATTAATTCAGAAAGTTATCTACAGCAAGATAGCAAGATATTTTTAGCATATGATGATTCAATACTGCTAAGCTTCTGTAATCCTTAAGTAGTTCTTTTACGGTGCACTTTAAAACTATATTTTACACGTATGTATGGCAGTTTGTAGTCTACTTAAAATAAATATTTCCCATATATCCATATGCATGATCTGCGCTTATTTTGTAGTACAAGATGTGCTGACAGAGATTAAAAGATTGCAACATAGCAGAAGGTGTTGTGCTATCTTGCAAGTGCAAAGTAGGTACCTTTATCTGACTCAGTTTTTAGCATCTGTCTTCCGATTCATAACAGCTCTTGTTCCACATTAAACTGTAATCACCTCTCAAGCCTCATTTCTTCAGGCATGACACTGTAGACTCTTTGGGGCCGTAGCAAATAAAAACTTAAATGGAAGTTTAAGTCCCAAGTATGAAACTGCTGAAACTGCAAAGTTTTCTAATTGCAATCTTCAGTACATCCTTTGCACTGGGATAAATCACCAGAGCCTTTCAAGTGGGTTTGATAATACCTAATTTCTGTTTTTGTTAAAAGGATGTAACACCTTGCCTTTTAGGATTGGGCTAGGAAAAAAAAAAAACCTCCTTCCTTTAAACCCCGTATTTCCTTCCAAAGCTGAATTTCCTTGCAAATCTCCTTGTAGAACTCTAGAAGCAGAGGTCATCAGCTTGCTTGTGCTGCATTCTAAAGTTAATCTGATCAGCCTAAAGCTGTGCCCAGGCTGAGCCAGAAGTGAGGCACTCTGAGTGCTGCAGCGAGCAAGGAGGTGACGCGAGGAGGCTTGCTGTGTTTGTGCCCATTTGAAGGGGGTGTCAGTACCCATTCTTGCTGGGAAGGCTGAGGAATCAGGGCACAGGAATGCTCCTTGGCATTGTGCTGCAGCCCAGCATGCCCTTGGCAAAAGTGCCGCTCCTTGCCTCTCATCCCACTGCTGGGGCACTGGTGTCAGCCCTCTTGGCTTGCTTCACTCACCAGCACTCACTCAGTGGATGGGACATAGTGCTGCGGATTTCACCTCAACAAGTCATAGGATGTGTTTTACTCTGCTTAGTTATCTTCAAAATTTTTTGTCCTGGTGGACCTGGAGGCCAGTAAAATCCAGGCTGGCTCCACAGGAAGGGGAATGACGTTGCCCCACTGCTAACAATGTGATGAAAGTGGAATTATTAATTACAGTAACAATTTTTAATCCTCTATTTTGTTCTCCCCCATTGTTTCTAGCACATCCTTTTTGCACACTTGGAAGAGATTTTCTGATGTTTTGACTGACAAATAGCTTTGGATTGTGTATAAAAGGCTCTCTTGTAAGGAGAGCAAGATCAAACAAAGAAATACAATTTAGAAAGAAGTAGTATCAAAATTTATAAGCCAATGAGTGAGATCCTGAACTGTGGTATTTCTATTGCCCTTTCTAACACAGGCTAACAAATAGGTCCTTCACCTCTCAGCTCATCACCTCATGCGCTTGACAAGGGGAAATCCCTGGAAGCTTGCTGCTGTTTCAGACATTCGTTCTGAGAAAGGAATTTGGCATGTAGCAAATGGACAGGATCTTTAGGTGTCTGACCTTCAGGTGTCTGACCTTCCTTCAGGACTGTGGTGGGGGAGGCACACTTCACTGGAATTGCCTGAGCTGAGCACACCAAGGAGAGACTGCAAAATCGTCCTTGTTTACTCCATGCTAATTCTCAAGCAGTAAGTGAAAAGTAAGTTTCATGAAGTATCACTACCAAAGCATGAACTACATGAGCCAAAGGCACATCAACTGTGGAAAGGACTACTTAGGAACATTTAAATATTTTAATTAAATTAATGAATAATATATTAAAAAACCCCAATATAATTTTAAAGAATGTTTTTAGGTTACCAACCTGCTGAAAGAATTTGTTAGAGAAGGAGAAAAAACAATCCTACATTCTCTCCTAAAGCAAAAAAACTCTCTTAAATCATTGCTCATGACATTTATATTTTCTAAACACATTGACAGCAATGGAAAGAAAAGAACCTCAGGTATAGAACCCTCTTACTTTTCATAATTTTCACAAATTTTTCACAAAATCACACTATCTATGAAAGTATTTCACAAGACAGCCACATGATTGGCTGTTGACTTTGTGGTTCAGCCAATATTTTGGAAGACTAATACTGGAGTAGAAAATTGAGTTTGTATTAGTAACCGTGTAAAGAGACTAAAACCTACCCAAGAGAGGAAAATAATCTATGACAGGACACTTATCTAGGAGGAAGATACAATCTATTGTCTGACATTTTATATTTTACACAGCAGCGTGAAAAGATCAGTGAAAAACAATTTGCATTTGATTCAAGTCCCACGGTATGAAAAATAGTCTTCTGAAAAAGAACTTGACAATTTCTAGTGCTTTTGAAATTCCTTTTTCTAGAACAAATAGCCTTTCTAGATAAGTAGTGGAGAAAGAAATTCTGAAAAATTAGAGGTTATAAAGTCAAGCACTGTTAGGTGAAAAAGTGACAACTAGGGTTTCTAGTAATTTAATGTTTAATGTATTATTAAATTTTGCCTATGGCAATTATTGTTACACATTAACTTTTCAAAAAATTCCTCCCCTAGAGTAGAGAAAGTCCTCCCCTATCAGCAGGTATCCTTCAGTTTGTTTTTGTGATTATTTGAATCTAGACCTCATCCTCTATACTATTGAAATGATACTCTTAGTGTTTTCTCATTACAACCCAGAGATGCCAAAATAAATTTATATAGTTGCTACATAAAACGTAAAGAACAGTTGTTGATTCTCTCCTCTGATGAATTCATGTTGTTTACTGAACTAGGTCCTGCAGGAACTAAATGGCAAATGCTACACAGTTGTGTTAATCCCCTTTCTTGGATGAATGTGGGACAAGCCAGGGACAGAATGAGCAAAGGTCACAGCTGTACAATACTCTTGAACCCATAAAAGGAGTACCAGAATCATAACATCTACATACTTCTAATAAAGATACAGTAGTAAACCTTACTCTATACCTTGCTTGTTTGAGGAAATGATACTTTATTCACAAGAACAACTCATTTGAAAGGAGTTTATAATTGCTACTGTTTCAGACAGTGAAGGGAAATATTGTGAGCCTAAAGCAACTAGGCAGAAGGGTGTCATGGTTGAGCACTAGGAAATTTTCTCAGTCCTCCGTTCACACTTTCCAGGTGCAGCAATCCTCCTCTGAAGGAGATAATCCTTTGGTTTTCATCCCCTTCATATCCTTTTACTTAAGAATCTGTGATGAGACATGTCTATAGGGATAGCTGAGCTATTTGTGTTAGATCAGCCACATGCTTATGTTACCAGCAGAGCAAACCACGAAAAAAATTATGGCAAAAGAGATAAAAATATTTGCACGTAAGATAATAATATCAGACAGGGGTTTGTTTGTTATTATTGCTTTTTTGAAAGAGAGATATTAAGTTCTGAGTCTTACCCATGCAATATTAGCAGGTAGAGGTGGTAATTATAAGGCTTCACTCATTGGGAAGAATGCTGAAAGCCTGAGGGACATGGTTTCTTTGTATCATGTAATTGTACTTCCTTTTCATAAAAGGATGGTGCTTATTTCTCATAACAGTCAAGTAAGCATAAATAACTTACCTTTAGCAGACTCAAACCACTGTCCATTCATGACAGGAGAATTTCATGGTCCTCACCAAGTATTGCTGGACTGGGTTCACAAGCCCTGTCAAATAAAGCAAATAGATTTATTGCTCTGAATGGAAATATTCATTTGCTTTGCCCTGCTAACTGACGACATCAAGCAATATCTGTATATCTACATCAACAGCAAGTCAGGCACAAGAACAGAATAACAAATATTTCATTTGGAACCAAAAGATAGAAATCTCCAGCTGGAAAATACTGAGTTGAGGTCTCCACCACATGGAACCCATCCACCTTCAAACCATTATTCAACTTGAGTAGGCTGTTGCTCTCTCCATTTCTCTGGCTTTTCTTCTGTTTTGAGCTTCATTAGTTGCTTTTTTTTTGTTTCTGAAGTTCTTCTAGGCCTTTTAATAAACTGTTTGTGGCTCTCAGAAACCGATCTAACACTCCTCACAAAATTCTCAACTTCAGAGCACTCTTTCCCAAAGCTTTTTTATGAGGAATATTCCAGTTCCAGGTTGCAATCTTACAGCTGTAGGAGACTGGAGACTTTAACAAGGATCCTGTACATTACTTTGAAGAAAAATGCTAAAGCTTTAGTCTTTTCTCTACCCTTTATTTTCCAATGGTCTTTTATTCCTTGTGATTAAGTCTGCAAGGAAATAAACATTCTTTCTCTAGCACAAATGTTATTTTCTGGAAGTCTGGGGTTTTTTTCATTCCTTGATTCAATCTGGTAATTTTTTTTCCATATCTTCCCACCTGCTCTGCAAAAAGAGTAGTCTGAAAACTTCTCTCAGCTTTTTAGAAGTTTTCTAATTAGTCTAATTAAAAGATGATAGTCTGTCCCCAATTGCTCATCTCTCCCTGCTGCTTTCTCTCCAAGGCTCAAGTCATTTACAGGTACAGTCTCCAGGAGTGGTTTGTGTGACTGGACAATCATCGGATTTAATAACTATCATCATTCTCCTAATGACAGGTTTAAAAATTTCTCCTGTCAGCTCCTGTGGTTTCAGCTCAAGACGAAGGAAGCAGATAATGGCAAACCCCCTCCTCTTGTTTATTGTCCTGTTTAACACAGCAGTAGAAGCATCACAGCACACACCTGGGGAAAGACCTCTGTGTCAGGAAAAAGTGATCAATAACATGCTTATTTCTCACATCCTTGCTTTAGGTATTAATGACCAAAATTTAAAAAAAATCCCAAACAAACACCAAGAAAAAGCAAAAAATGTGCTAAATTCTGCTTTATTTGGAATTCTGGATAGGAAAAAGCACAACCCAATGGCTGGAACTTACCAGTTCATTTGCACTACAGGGTTTGAAATAGTGGGGAAAGGGACTTCACCAGCTCAGGCATGGTCTGTCTGGAGCGGTTCAGAGAAGGCTACAGTCACATTTTTAAGCCTGAAGCTAAATGTCACAATCTGACTCTTAATCAGGCTCTTGCAGTGAAAACCTTTTTCCATGGGACTGCATATTTAATAACAACTGAGGGTGGTGTCTCCAAAAATGCAGGGTGTGAGCAGAACCTAAGGGCTCTTCCCAGGTATTCCAGATGACTGACACATTTGAAAGAAAACCTCAGCCTACTCTAGAAAGATGTAGTCAATAGATTTCGTCATCTCCTTTATTCATTCATGTACCAGTGGCCCATGCCCCATGACTCAGAGCCTGTTGAACTCCACAATACTTGTTCTCATGAACCTCCATTGGTATTTTATTTAGCCTCCGCCAAAGCAATTTGTTTTGGAGAGTATTCCTTTCTAACCATTCCTCCTTCACAGACATTTGAATAGGAGTTTTCAAAACTCACAATGTGTCTTGAAGCATATTTGGGGAGGGGCGGTTGCAGTACATAATTATAAAAGTCAGCAGTTTTAATCTGGAGAAGGAGATTATTGTGCTCTTCTGGCTATAACTATGAAGGTGGAGATGCAGAAGAAGAAGCTATTTCAAAATCTGAAGGGAATCTGGCTTTGGAAGAGTCATGGGCAGAGCACAGGATGGCTTAGGTCACATGGAGCTCTGCAAGAACTTTTCACAAGGGCTGTGTCAAAATGGAACCATTGGTAAACCATGCTTTCTTGAGCTGTTGCATTCCCAGAGGACTGGGCTGGTGCAGCTTGTGTGGAACACACACCATTTTCTCCACATGGGCAGTGCACAGCTCCCAGTCCAGAGCTGCAATGTGTGCATCCCCTTGATGTCTGGCAGGGGGTCCAGAGCAGGCTGGCACAGAGGCCACTTGGTCACCTCTGAAGTTATGCCGTTGGTGCTGGACCAGCAGGACCTGTGCCAGGCTGCTCTGGTGACTCACATCCCCCCTCACCCAGAGCTGTGCCTGCCAATGGCAGGAATTGCCCACCAGTTGACCAGCCTAACAGGAAAAGAGCAAAACTGGATGCAAACTGGACATGGCTGGTTGCATGCCAAGGCAGGCTTCAGTCCTGCTTGAAGGCAAGTCTTTGTAGACATAACAAAGGGCAGCTGTCTCCCATTCAGTCACAGTCCTGGCATGGAGCTTACCTCTGTCTGAAAGACATGAGATTGTTCCTGCTGTCTGGTAATACAATTAAAAATATGTTATTTTCCTCAGGAGTCCTTGAAGATATGTGTATGTGTATGTGAGAGACTAAGCATAGGCATGTGTGACCTTTTTAAATACCTTAGCATAGACTAAGTGTTTTATACTCTTTAAGCTGTCCTGTTTTCTAATTCAAAGGACTGGGCTTTAGTTCATTGTAATATTATCTTAGAAGAGAAAGAAAAAAGAGCAGTAAACTTAGGAAAGTTAAATACGTTATAGTCTCAATGTTCTTGAGCAAAACTAAGTCTTTGCTTGGGTTCACAGTCTGGACCTTGTTCAGGCCAGATTGCAGCAGCAATGTGAGCGGGAGCAAGATAGTCCTGTACCTGTGCTTCTACCATACCTGTATAATAAAACTTGAGTGTCTCACCTTCCTTTGCCCCCAAGAGAGCAAAGAGAAAAACACAAATACCCTGGGAAAAATGTAACAAGCAATGTGTAAAATGTAAAGAATTTTTTCAGACTATAGTTCAACTGTTTTGGACTACAGTGTGACTGTTTTCTGAGTGCCAGGAATTTTATGAATGAACTCTTTATGGTGTTCAACCTCCAACATTTAGAGCCTTTATTGCTGTGGTTTTCTTTCTTATTTTGTTTTTGTTTTTTTTAGTGTTTCATTTCACACATCTCCAGCAGGACAGTGTAAATCAGAGAGCTTGGACATTTTTGGAAATTATTACTCTTACATATGACTCATTTCTGTTACCCAACCATAAAATTCAGTGTCAATATTTCTGAGACAATGTGTATTAACTTCTTAATTTTTTTTTTTGGTCAGGTGATAATCTGTTATTCCTCTCCACCAGGACCTATCTGTAATGATGCATAATGGGACTATTTTAGATCACACAGCAAGAGGAAGTACAGATATAAATTATTCTCCCCTCCACCACAGTCTTTTGGGAAGAACAAAATGCACACTTTAATAGTTATTGTAGAGAATACTAGCACTTTGTTGGAGGTACAGTGAAGAAGAAACATAGTTTATTCTCAGGAAGATACAATACTTCAAATAGACTGCTAAGTGGTATTTCTTCTGGTTAGCTAACAAGGTTGGTTTCCTAGGAATAATAGATGTGTCCATCATTCTTAGGCCACGCCTAGGGCAGTGGTTATTGCAGCTGGTTAGGTCTGTTTCTGGGGCTCATCTCCTTGCTTTCGTTCATTCATACAGTAATTAATCTTCAGTAATGTGTTAAGATCTCCCAGCAAGGCACCAAAACTTTGTCCAAGGGACATGAAAAAACCTTTTCTAGTTGGAAAAGCCAGGAGGAGCAAAACTTGTTCTAAACCACCCTCAGCGATGACTTGCCTAACCAGAGTTCTGCACTAAAGGCACATGATCTTGGACAAACAGCTCTCTGGCTTAGACTTCTCTTTCTTGGAACACTCTGGGGATAGATCCAGAAATACTCTCTAGCACTCTATGTTCAAATTTTCCAATTTTAAGTGAATGAGAGCAAACCTGCAGCTCTCCTCTGCCTCTGAATGTACTGGCATGGGAAAAACTCAGCTGCAGCATGTTGAGCATGATGTGCAATTGCATGTCAGAGTACAGTCTGGGCCTTGGAGCTCATTTCCAGAGCTCATCTGCAGCATCTGCTTGGGAGAGAAGGGCACCAAAATGATTGCTTCCAGCAATTAGTGGTTTAGGGATCTCTCACACTGGAGGCTGCATCCAGACTTCCGTGTTTGATCTGTCCTCCATGGGTTTGTCTATGGCGCACCCTTATCTCCCTCAAACATTTCTGCAGTAAGTTCTCATTTCTCTTTCAATGTAGCTGTTCCATAGGCCTCATCATGCTGGACAACCTTCCATGCACCTAAATAGGGCCATCAAAGATGACGTAAGCAGAACTGTGGGTAGTTTTCAAGCTATGGGAACCTCATATATTTATACAATGGCTTGACAATGCTTTCTGTCATGTCCTTTGCTCCTTTCTCAATAGTTCATCGTGTTTTTTGCCTTTCTGACTGCTGCTGAGCACTGAACTGGCACTTTCAGAGAACTATTCAAAATGACTTTAACATCATTTTCATGAATGTAATAAAATAATATTTAGAGCTGTCATAACCTTCTCCTGGACTATTTTGGTTTGATTGTATTTCCCACTATTATCACTGGAGCCTGGAGAACATTTTTGGCACACAGTAAATTTTTTTTCATAGATACTTCCTTTATTACCAGCCCTTCAAGTATCTTGTGCAGCTGGCATTGACAATATTCTTATTCTTGGGATGTTCTGAAACAATATATTGTGAGTTTGTGTCCTGTGGAAGCACCCACTAGCTGTGGTTTATTCAAGAGACAGGTTGTTCTGTGTTTTGTTGCACTATTAACGTGCCCCACCTCTCTAGAATATCTCCTCCTCTCAGCAGAACACCTACATTCTTACCTCATGGAGAGTAAAATGTGCTTTTCAGCTGGGAACCCACTTCATAAATCTGTGTGTGAATATTTCCAGTACTTTAGACCTGATATTTTACAAAAATATGCATATTTACTGCCATATTTTATGCAAACATGTACATACTATAATTATACAAATTTCATTATTGTCTCTTGATTGGGTCTAGACAAAACAAGGATATCTTCAAGGGATACAATGAGAAGAGATCATTATTCATATGCAGTTAAGTGAGATGAGATCCATAAGCAGAACGAATATCATTCATTAGACAACTGGCATAGTTTGAAAAAATCCCCAAGCTCTTGGGCTCCTTGGATATTTAGATCTGAAAGAAAAACTTCAGCTTTAATAGCTAAAGACAAGCAGAGACCAATTGCTCAGAATTTAGTTAAATATGTATCAATTAGATAATCATCTAAAAAATGACGTCTGGTATCAGTGAAGTAGAGGTAGAGTACCACCAGAAAATGTTGAGTTAGGGTTATTTTTTCCTCAGCACTTGGCTTTTATCAACATTGAATTTCATTTGCAATTTTATCACCCTGTCTCTCCAGTAATGTGAAAGCTTTTTGCAGCTCTTCACAGCTCACTGTAGATCTGATTATTCTGTATAACTTTGCCATCAGCAGCCTTTATCACCACACTATTCCTTGCATTCACAAGATGATGTACATTTAGTATCCACACATCCCTCTTTATTAAACAATAATGGCATACTGGCACTCTATGGCACTACAGCCATAGTCTGTGCCGTATTCATCATCAAGTTTTTCTAAATTTCAAAGTAAAAGCAATTTTCATGAAGATGGCCATCATAAAATCAGATAGTTTTTCTAGTACTTGAGAATGTTTAAGGAAGGATTCACTTGACAGCTCTACTTAAAAACAAAATGAAAGCCAGAAACCTTGGGAATGTGGTACAACTCCTCTGGAAAATGCTTGTTTACATCTGGTGAAGATCTATCCGTGTGTGTTTTCTGCTTTTAATTATGCATCACATTCTGTAATTTTTCAAAGACTATTACAAAATACTTCTATTTTACCCTGAGCTGTAAATTTATTGACCTGTACCTCCCTAACTTGTGAGCCAGTCATTATACCTTGATTTAGAGCCTTGTAACAGGGTGAGCTTTAGTGGAATTGCACTGCTGTGATTTCAGATCTAAATCTGATTTGAACACTGGCCAAACAGAGGTATGGAGGTTTTGTTTACAGTAATTTCCTATATCTCAGGGTAGAACAAAAACCAAAAAACCAAAAAACAAACAAACAAACAAACAAATCTATTCATGAGTAAATAAATGACTTGCAGCATGGATTGACTTTTCTGGCAGGAAATGCAGTTTCATGATTGGTCATAGTATATCTACACGAGATTTGTCTGGATTTCTGCCAAATATTTGATGTAGTCTATATGTATCTTTGGAATTGGAAAAGCTATTATTTAAACGCTGTAATCTGCACTTCAGATAGAATAATGTGCCTGACAAGCACAGTAGATAGTCGGAAAATACTAGTTATCATTATTTCAGGTTCTTTAAGATTCAATAGCTCTTTTTCTGGAATTTCTTTGCCTTTCAAATTTTGTAATAAAAGTTTGGGAAATATGAGAACTACTATTTTTCACTCTTACCGTGGAAATATGAATTCTTACAGACATGATAAATAAGACATCAGTGACAGTACATTGCAGACCCTGAATCTCTGTCACTGGCCCTACACTTTAGATGCTTGTCTCCTGTAAGCGGAACAATAGATGGGCACCTTTCCAAAGCATTCCCTACTTGGCAGCAAAATAAGACGTCACCCACTGTGCAGATCAATGCCATGCCCTAGTCATGGTTACAACAGCTAAGAAATGTTAAACCTTGATTATTAAGACCTCACTGAAATATGTGAGGATACTGCTGTTGCTCAGTATCATAGTGCTATGCCCTCTGTTAATCCATACTGTGTCAGTCTAAAGCAGACAAGTGCAGAGACCTTGAATATTTTCCCCACTATGGTCATTCCAATACTGAAAGCCAACACATGAAGTCACTGTAATGTTCACTTAAAGCCCATAAATTATGATGCAGCATGTAAGTTTGCCCCTATGCATTTCTGCATGCAGATTTGCCCTTCACCCTTCCGCATAGGTTGCTCCATCTTCAGCTCCTACAGTTTTTTTCAGAACCATATCCATAGAACATTATTTTCTAACAAAAGCAGAGTGGACAGCAGGTCAAGGGAGGTGATTCTGCCTCTCTGCCCCACTCTGCTGCCACTTCCACCTGGAGTGCTGCATCAAGCTCTGGGGTCCTGAGTGCAAGCAAGACCTATCAGAGTGTGCCCAGAGGAGGGCCACAAAGATCATAAGAGGATGGAATAAATCTTCTATGAAGACAGGCTGAGACAGCTGGGGCTGTTCAGCCTGGAAATAAAAAGGTGCCAGAGAGAGAGTGTAACACCTTCTAGTACATATCAGGGACCTGTAAGAGAACTGGGGAGGGACTTTTTACAAGGACATGTTGTGACGGGACAGAGGGGCACGGCTTTAAGCTGAGAGAGGGGAAATTCAGAGAAGATAAAAGGAATAAATTTTTTTACAGTGAGGGAGGTGAGACACTGGAGAGAGAGGCGGTTGATGCCCCATCCCTAATATTTACTGTCGGTTTGGATGGGACTCTGAGCAACCTGATCTAGTTTGAAGATTTCCCTGCCTATTGCAAGAGGAGGTGGAACTACATGACCTCTAAAGGTCCCTTTCAGCCCACACTCTCTATGTGATTTTGTGGTTCTGTAATTTCAATTTCATTTAAAAAAATTAAATGGAATAGGCTAAAGAACAAATGTATCTTTTGAGGTATTTTTCATGGAAGGTAGAAAGCAATATTATCTCTCTCTTGTTACTGGAAGACCAAAGTCTCATTGCTTTAACTTACATAATAAATAAGTATCCTGTCAGAACTTTACCACTTTGTAGGGGGGGTTTAGGAGCAATAAAAGAAAAGAAGTAGCTTGGTGTCCATAGTGTAAAAAAATCATTAGCTTCTAGATTTCTATTTTTCTTACAAGTTAAACCTATTTTTTAGAGATATATTTTCAAAAGGCAAGACAGAAACTTGCATGGTAATAACTAAGAAAAATATTGTCAGATTCTGCTGACCGTATTTAGACAGTGTTTTATTTTGGATTCAGTTCCAGTCAATAAAAGGGCTATGTGTCTAAATCTAGGACTGTGAGAAAAGACCTTGTTCATCTTTTGTGAAAATGGGAGTCTCATAAATATCACAAATGCCTTGCCTTTTTATTGTCAAGAATGCGAAAAATGAGGCTTGTCTAAACCTGGGAAAATGGTAGATTTTATAAAGTGAAGTTGTATTTTATTTTATTTAGTTATCAAGGAAATAGACTGCATTTTGTTAGGATTCTTTCTCAAGATAAGATGATGGAAACTTTAAAGAACAGATGGAAATTTGTTTTGAAAAGATATAATTAAGGATCAGGAAAAAAACTAATCTGGATTTAAATAGCTTAAAGATGTTGTTGAATGTATTAATACAAGAAAACATTGAACTGCAATGCAAGTCAGGGTTTTTGAAAGAAGCCCAAGAACTCCAATCTGTGAGCAGTCGTAGTGAAATTTGGTGCATTAGGGGGATAATCCATATAAATTGGTGCCAAAATTATTTAAAGAATTTTGGCTGTAAGATTTGACCCTGTGAAATTCAACATACAAGTCTTTCTGGTTCAGCTTCTTCTCCATCATTTCTCAGATCCTGATTCAGTGAATCTAGAATAGAAAAACCCCATGACTTGAAAAGTCAAAAATCCCTTTATATCTATATATCTACATATCTGTATATCTCTGTGTGTTATTTAGGTTTATAATATATATGCATATTTTAAATATGTATATTTTATATATGTATACATTAAATATGTATAAAGGTAAGTGTGTGCTTAAGTAGTTTGCTGAGCAGAACTGGCTTGTTGAGTTGTCGGACATAAGGATCACCTTGTTTCAGAGCTTCCCAAGATCTTTAGCATATTCTGAAAATTAGTTCAAGGCTGGTATTTCCAGCTGCCTGTGAGATTCTGTTGTGTGAGACATATCTTGAAGGTCAGTGTGCCATCATGTGCACTGCTCATCCTATAGGTAAGAACATACCACCTCTCTGCTGAAAGTTTTCAGTAAAATTGTGGTGAATGTGACATTGAATTTTTGGTAGGTTGGTTTTCTTCTAAGAGGTGGATGTGTGGATAGATGAGGGCAAAGAGCTTGATTCCTTTTACTTTTGCCATGGTGAGGTGTTTGAGGAATAAAGGCATAAAATTTAAGGGTAGTTTGTAATGGATTTTTCTAGGGTTGCTTGGGGCGTTTTGTGTTTGCTATTTTTTTATTAGTGCTTTAGATTTTTTTACCTAGTTAACTTTTTAAATGACAAATAAATAATAAAAAAACCTCTCACACCTTATCGCTTGCCTTAATGAAATGTTACTTTAGTAATTCTAAGCATATGGCAGCTTTAAATTATGGATCTGACATAATAGTTCCAAGTGCAATAAACTGTCATGTAAACTGTGATTAAGCACCATAAGAATACAAACACCCACCCATTGTGTTAGAAAACCACTTTTGCAGCTTGTGTCAGTGAAGCAATCTCTCAAAAAAGATTGGTACTAGCTAGACCCAGCCCTCTCCCCCGCACCAAAACATGACATGGGCAGGATTTGGATGAGGGAGTGCAGGAGACAATCCACTACCCTGCTGCCCTTGGTGACTCACAGAGAGCAGATCCTGGTGGAGGATCAGCCCCGGCCTTTCTCTGCCCTGTGTCCTGGAGCTGGGCTTTGGAGTGGTGCTGCTGTTCCTGCTGCTTTGCCTCAGGCAACCGGCCTCACCGACCCTTCCCAGGGAGCCTCCCCTGCAGTCTGCGCATCCCAAACAATCAGCAGTACTATTTGCTGATGGGATTCCTCCCTGCACATCATAGTGTCCTGTTTGCTCACCCAAGCCATTACCACTCTTGCTTTGCTGAGAATCACATCAGGGAACTGAACTCTCCAAAATAAGGCACTGAGAAAAAAAAAAAACAAAATAAAATTTTGCATTCCGTACTCCTAAATTGTACATCAATTTTCTCTCTCTCACCCTCTTCAATGTGATTCGCATTTGTGCTGTGGCCTCTGCCACTCTCACTAGAGTCAGTCTTGGTTAAGGAAGGTCCCACATTTCCTAAAGACAACTTATCTTTAACCCTTACCTTCCTTATCTCATTCATCCCTTCAGCTGGGCATGAACAAGTCTCTGCAGGGCTGTGCAGCTGCTTGATCTCTCATACAATTTTGTGACATGGCTTCACAAATAACTTAATCAACAAGACTGAGAGGGAGAAAGACTCAGGAGGGTGGTGGTGGGAACCTAACTCTCAGGATGGGAACCTCTCAAACCAGCTTTGCCAGCAGAGATATTGCAGTGTAGAACTACACCCCTAGGCACTAGGTGCAGTATGCCAGATTTCAATCTCAAGCTAGAACCTCAACTTTTGAGCACTGTAAAACAGAGCATAACAACCACAAAAAGCTTTTCTTTCTGTCTTTTTTTTTTTTTTTTTTAATAAACCTATATGTCTTGTGCTAACAAATCTACTATATCTTAGACTATATCTTAAAATGGTACAAAAACATCAGTCATGTTGAAATGGTTTAATTAAATAATGGCAGAGCATCCTAGTTCTTTCTTTGCTTTTAAAGGGTCATTTAGTATTAGTTTGTTAACTATAGACAGCTGTTGAGCCTCCTAATCGGAAACAAAGAAGCAACCTGTGCCCAGAGGTACATTCTCAATTAACAGAGATGGGACTTCAGGGAAGTCTACACTAGCATATTTCCAACATGGATGGCAGTATCTTAACCATTAGATCATTCTAGATTTTCCCTTATTCTAAACAAGTATTTTATCACAATTTAATTTAGATGTATTGTAGAAAATTTACTGGTCATTTTTTATTACTGAAAACAGGCAAAACTGGAAGGCCTGTGGTGACTTGACAATTATGCTCAATAATTTTTTTCAGTCTTATTTTAGATTAAATAACAAAACAAAATAGTTTCTTAATTCAAACATTAATGTCTGGTCTATCTTACCAGACTTCTTTTGAATATGCCAGTGGTTGCTTAATGAAGCATGAATTTTTGATTGTGAAACATGGAGAGATAAAATAATCTAAAATTAATAGCACACACCCTCTTACAGTCAAGCAGGAACTAAAGTCTGATTGTATATGAATGACAATATCCTTTTATGGATGAGAGGAATAATTAATTGAAAATAACTTAATTTTTTAGTATCTTTTAAATTAAGTATATGGCTTGCCATTTCATTAAGTAAAAATGTTGTCACAACCTGTACCTTGTGTTTGTATACATATGCACAGATTCAGATAGGTGGTATAAATGCAAACGTGCTTTCCAGAAATCAGCTGTTCCCAGGGGTGGAGAACATACTCACCCGTGCTTGAATGGTCAGTTTGTCACTGCTGGAAGGGATGCCACCAACCCTCCTCTTGCAAAGAACTGCTTTGGCGTTTTGAGGGGGCATGGGAGGGGCATACCAAGGCACAGTCCCTTTTGGGATTGGCTGTTGTTACAGGGAAGCAAAGTCTCCTTGCAGCCTCTGTGTAGTTTGCTAAACATTTGAATTAACTTTGAAAATAATTTGCCACTCCCTTACATGACAGATCTATCTCTGGTAGTCCAAGAGTCCAGTCTGGGCTGTCCATCAGCTCTGCTATGCGTGTTCAGGAGGTTCAACTTAAGAGTCTCGTTTTGCTGCTTCCTGACCTGCTAGTTTTGGCCCGATTGCATTTTACAAATCTCAGCTCACTATGTAAAAATTTTCCACATCAGGCCAGCATTTGGGGTTGCTTCTACATTGAATTTGACCCATTGTTCTTTCAACAGTAGCTACTACAGAGAGATTTTGATCTTGTCTTGAGCTTATTTTTTATTACTGTTTTTATTATACTTGGTAAATCAAATCTTCTCACAGGTTAAAAGTTCTCACATGTATTTCCTAGTTTCATTTTCAGACTCTGGTGAAGGTAACTCAAGAAGAGGGGTGAGCAGGTTAAAGTGACAGCAGGTCTATCATGTGTTTCATGTGGCTCCTTCTTCACAGGAGGGCTGTGGCCACTCAGTGAGCACCAGGTAAGTCCAACTTCCAAGGCCAGACACTCCTCTGGCAGACCTCTGCCTCACATGGGTGTTGCATCTTGGCCCCTGCGCCTTCTTCTATTCTCCAACAGTTTCTCTGAGCACTGGTTGGGTCTCTGCGAATGGAAACCCATGCCCAAACCTCCTTTTCCCTGTCTGAAACTAATTCCAGGTCCAGGAGGAAATTTACTTTGCCCCCAATACTTTGACTAACACTTTGTCTAATCTCCTCCAAATCAATGGAAAATAAAAAGTGCTGAGGCCTCTCTTGTCACAGCTCCACCTGGTCTGAAGAAACAACCTTAGGAAAGTTGCAAAATAGAAAATAAATTTTATTTCACTGCTTCATTGAGATTTTCCTATCTTCTACTTTTGTACATTGTTTAATTCCCTGCATTGCCTGTGAGACTTAGCATTAGTTGTCAGCAAGCCTCACCTGTTTACCTAAATCCTCAGGGCCATGATCACTTCTAAGCTCCCTCAGTGTTTAAGCCTCTCCAGTTTTGAACTTATATGGAAATATCAGCCAATTTAAATTAATGCTATTAAAACACTTATCAGCAGTAAAAATACTGAATTCATTCAATGTGTAGAGTTGCCTTAATTTTTCCCTTTAGCTTTGTCTAGTCAGACCCTGGGATTGCTACAATTTCTAAAATGGAGATGCCTATGTGTAGATCATTGGTAAAATTTTCAATTTCTTGTTTTTAAATTTTTTTTAATGAAATTTGTCTTTCTGAAGAAAACCAGGATACAGATTTAATCTGCTTAAATCTTGCCTGAACTTGAGTCCAGGCACTTAGAATCCAAGTAATCCTCATCCTGTAAACCACATGAGCCTCTTTACCAGGACTGCCTAGCCCTGGAGCTCTTTAGATTCACTAAACAACTCCCTGACAGGTTTGGGAATTCTCCTGGCGTGTATCCTGGTTTGTACATATGATCTAGAAAGGACAGAGACTTATACACAATTGTTCAAATTCCTCTTGCAAAAATTCAGTGCAGTGATGCCTAAATTGGACAGATACAGGGAAATGACCAGAAGAATAAGGTAAAAGAAGATTGAATCCACTTCTAATTCAGGAGTTTTGAAATTAGTTGGACAAGATCAATATCATATAGGATATTTGAAGCATTGTCTGAAGAAATCACAAAGCTACTGTCCTTGAAAAGTGTTGGAGAATGAGGAGCTGAAAGATTTGTAAGGGCAAATATACCATAAAATTTTAAAAGGAGTCAAGAAATTAAAGACTAATCAGCTTGATTTCATTTCCCAGGCAAGATCCTGAAACAATCAGTCAAACAAAGTTTAAAATGTATGCTCCACAGCAAGCCAGGAACTCAGTCTTGAAGAAACTAATGTAAGGAAGGTGCAAACCTATCTGCATATGCATGTCTGGGGATCAGTTATGTATGGAAATATTCAAGGGCATAAGAGGAAATGAGTATTCTATAGAAAATCTTAGAAATCAGATTTAATTACATTCATTGGTTTTATTACTTTAGAGATAGTAATTGCTTCTTTGCAGCTTAGAGGAGAGAAGACTGAAGCAAGTCAGGAAACAGGGGGAAGGACGAGACTAAGCATGTGAAACGTTTTTGCCAAGAAATCAAGAAGAATCATTTGTCTGTGTACAGGACTGGTAAAAAATAGGAAAAGATATGTTCAAATTGCAATGAAAAATGCTAGTTAGATGATGGAAAACCTTATACGGAAAGTTTATGAAATAATGGAAGTGACGACCAAGGAGGCCCTGGATATGCCACCAGCAGAAATTTTTAACTTGCTAGATCATGGTGTGCAGACTATGTATAGCTGATTCTGTCTTCTAATAGAGGAGTGCAGCAGATCCCTCTTGGGAACTTACTATCCCATGATTCCATTATTGTATGAAAATGGCAGAAACACATGAGTTCACATAGAAAAGATAGCTATTTGCAAGTAATTCCTAAGTTGTTGAAACAACACAATAGTCTTTATCACAAAAGCTGAACCCACTGGCCCCCCTCTGACATCACTTTTCTGTTAGTCTAAAATACACTGATGTTAACAAAAAGCCCCCTTTTGTCCCAAGCTGGAGAGGTTTTCTGTGGCATGCTCCAAGAGAGCAGGAATAGCCAAATAGCCAAGACTCCACACAGGTCGCAGTAGGTTCTCAGCACAGGTGGACTGTTTGCTACAGTAAATAAAGTCTTAGATTACAGCTAAACAAGTGGTGAATAATTTGGGAGAAAGTGTATGTGATACAAGCAGGGCACACGATGTTAGGTTGGTGTCCATGTGAATGGGCACTGTAAGCTGAGATGGGTGATCTGAACTCCTGAGGAAGCTCTCTAGAATTTATCTGGCTGCACCGCAAAGGACAGAGTCCAAAGTAAAGAAAGGGGGAAAATGTCAAGCACGGGAATTTAAAGAAGCTTCTTTAAGTAGAATACACCTGCTTTTCCATCACAGCAGTCTTCTGGAAATCCATCATCAAATGACCAACATGGAGAATATCTGAAAATGAATGCTTCAGGGAAGAAAAACTTTTTGTCAAAAGAAAACATGGGAATTTTTAATTTTCTTTTCCCCTGAAAGGCTTAGAGGACCATCGAGCTCTGTTGTTTTATATATATAAAGTTGTTGTTATTTTATATTTACCATGGTAAATGCAGGACAGCAGTTGGTCAGTACTGCTGCACACTCGTTTGCATTAATCTCATGATAAGCAGGAAAAAGAATAGACTTACTTATTGTCTTTTGCTCAGACAAAGTATACCACGTAAGTATTGTTGTTGCCTGAACACTATTCAGGTGCATAAACATGCAATAACATCCCTGTGCTATCTTTAGCACAGACAAATAATTCTGGTCACTATGGTTTGCTCGACAGTTGCTAAATTTCTGCTGATGGGTTTGACATTTGGTTGTAATTATCTATTCATCTGAATCAAAAGATTGATCACTGCAGTCAGTGGCTGATACAAAACAACATAAAAGGGAGACATTAATACTGAAATTTTATGTAAGCGTTGTTCTAGAGGGAAAAGAACATATGCAACAGGAAAATTGAGAAGACATCTGTCATGGTAGTCAAGCCTCTATCAAGCTTGATAATGATTATGAGTCCATTACCATTGATATATTGCATAAAGCTGTGGGAATGGGAAGCTTTTCACATGACAGAGAGAGTAATCAACATCCAACAGAAGTAGTCCCATCACACACACACCTGCTGTGTGCCTCACATCAGAATATGTCATTTGGAAATCTAAATGTTATTGGCATGGCAGAAGGAGACAGACAAATAATGAGATTCACTTGTGAGCTATTTTATTTCTCAGCTTATAAGGCTTTCTAGTGACTAAACAAGCATTTGGTAACTTGCATATATTCCTCAGAATGTGTTGACAATACATAATGTAATCAATACATTTCAAATGCAGCTGAATAATATTTCCAAACTGTGCCTTATGAGGAAAGTCCAACTGCTTTTAATGAACAAACATATTTCTTTCCTATATATTTATGGTTAAATATGTTTTTCTGTGCATTTATACTAATATTAAAACAAACAAACAAACCAACATAAAAAAACACTTGCATTATGTGGGCATGAGTGTGTACTCTAAAATGACTGCAAAAAATCTTATTTAAAATTAAGCAGAAAATGTTTTTATTTCAATTTTTTTTCCCCAGAGTTGGGCTGAATTCAAGTGTAACAGGAATAGGAGCCTGTGTTTTCAAGACAAGAAAATACTAGAAAATTCCACCCAAGAAAAAAACATGCAGCCAAGAATCTGCTCAAATCCAAAAAAACACGAATCTTGTGTAATGGGTTAACATATATGAACTGCACTTCATGTTTTTAAAACAATTTCAAAATTTTCTAAAATATGCTTACCCAGCATGAGAGTTTACATAGACATATTTACATAGGCACATACACAGGATGTTTCAGCATATACATACATATACATATATATAAACAAAGCATATGCACATGAAAATCTTATATAATATATATTGAATGTTTCAGCAAGTATTTAGGTATTTTTTTTCCTACTAAGTGTTTTGAATTACTGAAAAAGTCACAAATTTATGTCATATTTTAACCTTTTGTTTCAGGCATTTTTAACACTTGAATAAGCAAATTGCTACTTTTTCCGTTTGATTTATTTACATCACTAAAACAAGGAAGCATCTCTATATAAACTAAAATCAAAACAAAACTTCTAGCTTTTTAAATTATGAAAGATGTATTAAGATGACTACATAAAATATGCTTTTTTGCATGTATCTTTTACACAGAAACATTCTGGTAAAACAAGCCATCAGAGGCGAAATCCTGTGTTCTTGTGGGGACAAAAGTCTTAAGAATAATAAACCACTAAAGTGGTGAGATGGTGAGACAATACCATAAATAGCAAACCATAAGTAGTTTAAACTTTTCTCTTGGACATAGCATCAATCTAGTCTCTAATTGAAAAAAATACATAAACATCACTTTTGTTTCAAGTCACCATAGTCTAGCCAGGATGAATTAAAGGAAAATCCATATTGTCACTGTTCTACAAAAAGAGACAGATATGTGACACAGAAAAGGAATCCTAATGGTAAATACAAGGAAAGTTAGGGTAGCTTTACTTCTATTTAATTTTTTTTTCTTCGCATACTCCAAGAAAAATTGTGACTTAGCACAGAACCTGTTCCACTAGCCATGCTCTGAAACTGGCTACTAAGCTGCATCCTTTGGGTGAAGGTACACATTATCACAATAGTCCTTAACTCAAGGCTGCTTACCACTACCATGCCTAGGAAAGCACCAGATCTCCAGAAAACTCATGCAGAAATATTCAGAAAAGAAATTTCCCAGCATAGGCCTCATGCAAGTTGAGAAGAGTGGTTCTGACCAGCAGTTGTTGAGAAAGATCATTGGTTCTTAGGCTGATTAGTGGGACAAGAGTTTTTAGTATTTTTCTGCTCAATTCGTTTTTGATACCACAGAGTCATGTTGAGTATTGGCTCTAGCTTGAATATCTCCTAAATCCTGCCTGAAAGCAAGGCATACAATCAGCTGGCTGTTGTTAAGAAAGATCAACAAATACAAGCAGGTGTAGAAGCAGGAAGAGTAAAAACTGGGAAGAAATGAGAATGGTGAGAGAACATAAAAGAATGAAAAACTAAAGGTTTTTTGGTCTTTTTTCCTGAAAAAGATGGTTGGCCAGGAAAATTTTCTGCTTATGTTAATGAGTTCATGCAAATCAAACACCCCTTTATAAATGTTTTGCATAGTATCAGCTGTGTGTGGAAAAAATAAAATGCATTTCTGAAATGTCTGTAATTCATGATATAAACCTGTGATTTCAGATCTCGGTTTGTAACTTGAGATCTAAATATTGGAAAAAAAGATTCTTTAGAGACTCATTTTAACTTAAAAGAAACAACAGCAATTGGGAGGCTACACCATAAAACCAGAGAAGTACGAAAGCTCTGGAGATCAGACAATTCTATGGTAGGCTTTATTGCCTAAACCACAAACTAACAGAAACACGCAGTAGCAAGAATGTGCTGAAGATGTTAAGAGAAAATCTGAGAAGCACAGTGGGACTGAGGTGGCAAGAAGAAGAATGCACTTGGGGTGGAAGATATCCCAGCATATACTCCGTGGACAGAGCTGCTGCATCTGCAAGAAGCCAGTGCAAACGGCCACAGGGAAGGCTGATTACCCATTAAAGGAAGCAGAGTAAGCATACATGCATTTTTTTTCACTCTGGTGCATGTTTCTGCAGCACACCCTGCAGCAACACTTAGCTCCATTTAAGAGATATTAGGCTTTTCCTCAGTAGTCACTGGCATTTATTGTGGGAACTGCTCAAAGGAGATTGTGTGGATGGAATAAGAATGGAAAATTTACAACATAGAGAACATAGAGGTCTTTTGGAAAGGGTAGATCTGTAGGTAGATGGGCTGGTAATAGGCCGGGACATCATGCTTCAAATCAGCTACTGTGCATAAAATCCATTAGCACTTACACCTACTAACGTGGGATACAGGGAGCTATGCCTTGCTCACGTGCACATTAATTTTTCTCTAGTGTCCCAAGGAAGACTTTCTATGTGTTCTGGTACAGATCCTTCATGACCACCCGAGAAATGTCACTTATTCCACTCTACCCCATTCAGTAGGATGTCTCCTGGCTGGCATACACGGCCAGGAGCAGCGTGACTGTGGCTGTGCTCCCTGTGCCTGTACCACCAAACCCTGCTGAGGGCAGGGCTGTGCCTTGGCAGTGCTCCCAATCCTGTGGCGCCTCTTCACAGCACAGCATTGGCCCGAGCCAATGGACAAGCTCTGACAGAGCCAGCTTATGGCTCCCTAAAACCCCTCCAGACTCTGCACACGTCCTCTCAGGAGCAAACATTTGTAAGCGAGCTTCAGTGACAGGGGCCAGTGCTCGTGAGCCAAATTTTGAAAGCAGCACTAAGTCTCTTAAATCCTATCTAGTCCTCGGGGGTTCTAGCATAAAGTGCTTTCAAGTCAGTTGTGCAAAATAAGCAGCAGTAAAAATAATTGGCTGCATTTTTCTTTTTGTTGTTATTTTAGTGAGATTGAGGTGGATTGGGTTTTACAACTTGCTCCAGCCAGAAAATATCTCATTATTTTTGGAATTTTTTTTTATTAGTAAATATGCTTAGATGAAGTGGAAATAAAAATGTTAAATTTAAAATTCAAAAGAATATTCGTTTTTAGTTTTGAAATTCAATTCACTAAAATATATGTATATACCTAAAGGAAAGCATGTGCCTCACTAACAAATATATATTTTAATTTTTGTGTGGAATGAAATTTGTTGAAAGAAAGGTCTAGTAAATGAGCTTTGAATGCACTCTTCCATCCTTGAAAGAACTATTATTAAATAAAAAATTGATGTTTTATGTTTACATTTTCATTCATGTAGTGCAAAATTTGCCCATGTAAAATTGTCAAAGGGCACTTCATATAAAAGATTATTCCTCACATTCTGTTTTTCTGCCAGCATCCCTGAAAATGATATACTGTTCATGTCAATCTTTATGGAAACTTAATTTGATAAAAGTAAAAATGCAGGCTCTTTTCTCTGGGCTAATTTTATTTGGAGATTTTGCTGCCTTTGTTGCTGTGAAGTACTATAAATACCTTGAATAGTCTTGAAGAAATGAATGAGTCTATGCGACAATAAGATTCTAATTAGGTTGAGTGACTGGGAGAGTATCTGAACCTTACAAATTTGTCTTTTCAATCTATATCCATTTTGTTTCATCATTTTATTCATGGCCAGAAATTTTTTTGACATTTTTATTGATGATGTCAGACCACAAACAGCCCAAATTCTTTGAAGTTAGTGAAATCTCTTCCATTTATTTCCTCAGGATTTAATTTCACTCTAGTGAGATATATGAAAGTATATCAAAAACTAAAAGTGCTTTTTCTTTGAAATGGATGGAAAAAATGGCATCTTTTCTTTCGTGAATTCATTGCCCTTTATAAAAAAGGTAAGCCAAATCAGTATAACTTTGACCATTTCCAACTGAATCTTGTATTTGCTGGCACACAATTTTGGCAGGAACATAACTAAATTCATACTGAGTTTTACCAGTGCTTCCAAGAAGGCTAGAAATATAAAGACTACAGAGGAGCTTTTGGTCGTGGTGTTTATAGGGATATCCTTTCATCTGATTAAGGTACTATAAAACAGATTTAGAGCTTTGTTTCTTTGTCTACTCTTCAGCTCAGGCGTATAGTAATTACTGTGAAGTATTTTTCTTGAGAGGTTCAATTATTGGCATGCATTATTTGCAGTAATTGGTCTTTTTATTTGCAATAATATTGACTGAAAAAAAAATAATGAGCCCTACAGATGATGTTAGGAAGTATGGCCAAACACTGATGTTTTTTCTTCTCATAAAGGGGAATGTACATGCTTGCATTCACTGAGTTTGATAATTATACTCATGACATAATTACCAACAGAACATGCTGCACCTCATTGCTGAATTCTTCTGTAAGTTTTAATGATGACTCAGTTACTAAAGAAACAAGCTCTTAGAAATACATAAATATCAGGTACAACTTGTCCACTCAATACATGAAATGATTCAAGAGGTCAAGTGTTTACCCAGGCTGCTTTCTTACAAAACACTTAGGTAACATATACAAGCAGCAGATGCTAATTTTCAGTGCTTTTTTCATTGGGCCATGCAATGTGAGGTTGTGTTTTTATTGAAAAAGAAAATTAGTGTGTGGTCTGCTGTTTGAAAACAGGAAAATAATCCATTGCAGAAAAGCACAACAGGTTTCAATTTAAAAGAAGAAAGGGCTTTCCTGTGTACTTTTGGCCTCCCTTATTAAGCTTACTAGAAAATTATAAACTTCTTTAGAATTCTAAAGATGAATATAAAACAGTGCAGCATGGACACTGATGCCCTCCGCCTATTGCCAAAAAAGCAATTTCTACAGACCATTGTTGATTTCATCCTTTTAAAAAACATGCTAAGATTCTTAGGTTGCATGCAAATTAATGCTGACTATATTTATATGGTTAGTCAAAAATTATACAAGCAAAGAGAAAGACTGTGACTACTCACATTAGCAAGTTCTATTTTATTCCAAGGTAGAAAGGTATTTTAGATAATATATGCTGATATGTGTGTCAATTCAAGGCAAATCTAAGGTAATCTAGAGATAATTTTGCTTTAAAAATCTGCTTTGGCTTGAAACATTGCATGAAGCAGTCTTCATATTTTTCTTAGCCTAGCTGAAAATCTATTCTTGAAGGACTATCAATGTCTTTGATGTTATTACCCTGAATTCAGAGATTGACACTTTGCTAAAGCCACAGAAATTCTGCCTTCTGAAAGTCTACCCAGTAACTTACATTCAGCTGGTCAGCATTTTCCTCCTGCTTTTCTACACCATGGAACCTGGGGACTCATCAAAAAGACAGGTGGGTTTTTCTTTCCTATAAAAATATACAAATTTCATCACTTTTATTGCTTTGCCCATTTCTGTGCTATTTTTAGCATACAGGTATCAAGAACACGGGTTTGAGGAGTGAAGAGCTGACCAGTGCTCCCAGGCACCCCAAAGCACCTCTGCCAGCTGAGACCAGATCTCAGGCAGCAGCCACAGGGACAGGTGACACAGTATAGTTGCTTTCTCATACTTGCAGGGTTAAACTTGTTTGCCATCAATTTCACTTTGGGCTTGTAAAATAAATTGCTTTGCTGGTTTGAGGCAATGTAGACCTTGTGAACTCTTCATCGAGCTCACTATTCTGTCTCTGATAATAACCATCCCTGATGAAATAGGACAGGATAAGCTCTCCCTGCAACTTGAGAAGAACTTGTGGTTCTTCTTGAGCCTTCCTGAACACTTATATTTCCCCAGGCACAATAAAAGTACCTTGGGGGAATAAAACAGTAACCCTAAACAGATAATCTAGGGAAGACTAAGAATAGAGCCAGCATACGTGATATTTCTTAACAGTTTTCCCACCTCCAGACACTTTCAGCTAAGGTTTCCTGGGCCTGCTATGATTTATATGTTTGGTAACCCCTCAGAAAATCTCTCTCTTCCAAGACTTGCATCCCATTGAACTGTGTTGAAATTTTTGCACCCACAAAACCCTTTGGTGAGGAAGTTGACTGAATTGTCCCTGTTGCCTGGAAAACCACACCGATTTGTTTGCTTTGAACCTGGTTTCTTTTATATCCATTTGACCATCAGTTTTTCTTGATTGGGAGTGATCATGAAGTCAGCCTGCCTCCATCCTCTCCGTGCCACACATGCCTTGGTTGACTCTATCACTTCTCTTCTAAGCCAGCTCTAAAAGGTCCTTAGCAGTTCCCTCTGTGGAAGCAGTCCTAGATCTCCCTTTCAAGTACTTCTCTGTTTCTCCCTTGAACAGGGTCATGTCCTTCTAGTTCTGCCCAGTAAGATACACTCTTTTAGCTGTTCCTTTTTCTTTTAACAAACTTCCTCCTCATCTGTCAGGTTGTCTTTGCAGCTAAGCGTGGCTCTGGGGGATCTGTAGAGAAGACCGCTGGGATGGTGACCTATGAACCTCATGCCCGTGGTTACAGAGCAACACTTTTAAAACCAGGTTTTTGAACATGACCCTGGATATAGTTTGGCATCAAGCTAAGGATACTACTTCTTCTTGAGCACTCAATCAGCAGCCACAGAGAGAACCTAAGCATTTTAACTCTGCTTCATGCTCCCCAGTGACATTTGCCCAGTTAGGATGGGGATAATTGAAGTAATCCAATAAAGTTGTTTTTTTCTGCCCGTGCTGCCTCCTTGACTTGATCTGTCTCTGCACATTGCAGTCAGTGCTACTGGGCTGTCAGGGCTGTCAATGATATAGACCCAGCATTGTGTTCTCCCTGATGAGGCCCTGGATTTCGATCCCTACAGATTTAATGTTCCACACAGATGAACCCATACAGATCCCATCAAAGCAGCCTGGGCAGTAATTTGATTTGACTTTAAGCTCTCCTTAGCAGATAGTATTAGGCTGCCCCTGGCACAGTTCCTTCTAACTTTCATAACATATTGTACTGTTGGTTGCACCCCTTCCCCAAGGTTTCTTTCACTGGAAGACATAAAACCTTTTTTCTGGGTTCCTCCTACCATCTGTAGAACATCATAATGCTGTTTTGGGGTCTTTCTTGGCATTGTAATTAAATAAAAATCTGTTTGTGTTCCATTTCCCATTTAATGAGTTTCTGAGTTGCCAATGGCCTGAGTGGAACAGGACTAGGATAAATGCCAACGTATTCCGGCAATCAATGAATTCTGGTGTGAAAATATACCCTGCCAAGACCTGAACCAAAGCATACACAATGGTACAGATAGCTGATCCAGGCTCCCTGCCACAAATCTCAGGGTTTGTGAAGCCTGGTAAACCAGGGAGTGAGCAAGGCACCCAATTCAATTTAAAATGGCTGACTGCACAATCACAATTAAGATATGCAATTTAGCATAAAATAAGGCAAACTCGCATAAAACAACTGATTTGAATTTGTAATGGGATCTTAGTAACTAATTCCCCCTAAGAAAAAATTATGCTTGAAGAATAAATAAGCAAAAAAATTTTAAAGAGAAAGAAGTGA
Source organism: Donacobius atricapilla (assembly GCA_013397315.1). NCBI lineage: Eukaryota > Metazoa > Chordata > Aves > Passeriformes > Mimidae > Donacobius > Donacobius atricapilla. Next base: position 526,357 of record WBMY01015886.1, read on the forward strand.
AAAGCCTACCAGGGAAACCTGGGGTGACAGAAAAACTTTAGTGGAAGTTAAAAAGAAAATATGAATAGTTCAATCCATAGGATTTATTAGTGACCAGATTTTGTTTTCTTTTTTATAAGGACAGACCTGTACTGCCAATCACTGACAGTCCTCTATTAGAGGACTTCATTTTCTGTGATAATTTCTGTGTATGAGGAATATATAATTCAAACAAAAGGACAGGGGAAGAAGTGTGTCTTTTTCCTTCTTTTGCCAAAAACACAAGTAGATTTTCTTTTGTTAGGGATACCAGACCAAAGGCAAAAGTTTTTGGCAGGCAAATAGGCCGAGTGCTGCCCTTAACAATCTTCAGCAGAAAACAAACAAATTGAAAACACCTTGGCAAGGGAACCAAGCTAAAGAAATTCTTGCATAAGGAAGTGCAAAGGTATCAGGTGCAATAGACTTCACACAAAATATTAACTCTTTTGGAGAGTATTGTTTTGTCGAGGATTTAAGTGTAATACTGGTCAAAGTAAAGGCACCCATGGAAACATGCTGGCGAAATTGACTGCATCAGAGAGAATATTTACTCTTTTGCTTGGCAATCAAACTTCCCAGCAGTGCAGCTCTGTGTATTACCTAAAGAAGTTAATCAGGATCAACAGGTAAACTCCTGAAGCTCATAATCAGTTTGTAATGAATCAGATCTCAGCTGAACTCAGAGAGCACTTGGGTGTTTTCCTTATAGGGAAGATTTTACTGCTAGAGATGCAAGGAATTTTTATTTTATTTTACTTTTTTTTTTTCTTTTTTTCTTTTTTTCTTGGGTGGAAAGGGAGGCCTCAGATGTGGCTTCCAGTCCTCAAAGTGTCTCTTCCTTTCCAATGCATTGTTCTGTGATTGATTTCTATCCATTATTGTTCAGGGTGCTAAGGGTTGCAGAAGGGATTTCTAGGAGCAGTAAGGGTTTGCTTATCTCTGTCTCACTGTGGTTAATATGACCTTTAGTGCTGATTTCAGCACAAAGAAATTAAGAAAATTATAATTTCTTGAAAAGTTAATATTTTTGAAAATTGAAATTTACAATAGAGAGAATTCTACCAGGCTTCCTAGACACCGTAGGTCAGTCTTTGGGAGTAAAATAATCAAAGGCTTTTTTATATATACCTTAGATATAGATGAACTTGCCACAGTTTGGGTAGATGGAATATAGAACTTGAATATCTCTTGATTTTATGCTATTTGATTTTTTCTTTGTTGAAAATTTCTCCTTTATACCCCTTTCTGTCTCTAGAGTTGCTTTTTGCCAGGACAATGGTCATGTGTCACATTTCTCAATGTTGTATTAAGGAAAAAAATGGAATAACCTCATGGGTTGATGGCAGATTACTGCAGGGTTTCCTTTTCTAGATTTGAAGAGATTACATTCCTACAGGCTAGCTAACCAAAACAGAAAGACAAAATAAAATAAGGCAGAAGATGATACACGAGTGAAGCAGTTTCCATCTGTTGATTTCAAACTCTCTCTGGCTGCTGTTCAGCTGACTAGATAGGAAATACCACATTTGGCCTCATTCTGATGAATTTTTGAGGGCTTTGTACACTAGCCCTTCATCTGTCACAGGCTGTGAATGTCCTAACATTATTTTGTGATCCTCCCTGGGAACTGAAAACTTTAATTCTTTACTAATGTTTTCACTGATATAAAAATCATAGCCTAATTTCTACTAGAATGTATGTGTTAGACTTTAGGTATTACATGAGGACCAGCATATGCATAATGAACCACTGGAGTGGACAAGAACTTTAATCTGAACATTGCTCCCATGTTTAAAGTGAAATATAACCATGAAAAGGAGGAAAAAAAAAAGAAAAAAAGAAAAAAAAAAAGCCAATCAAAACCCACAAATTATTTGGCAGCTAGGAAAACCCTGACCCAGGCATCACGAAGATGGAGACAGGTCGGGTTACTCACAGATTTGCTGCTTTTGACCTCAATCTCTAACCAGTAGTGTTTTATTCAGTGCAAATAGGTTCTCATGTGAGGGAAAAGGCCTTTTGGTTTGAATAGGCTCCACTTACAAGTGTGGCAGCTGCAGAACTGTCCTGTTTGTCATGCAAGTTGCTCTGCCTGAGAAACAGGAGAGCTACATATAGTATCTACTGAAACAAACAACTTCTATTCCCAATTGCAACAGAAGGTGGGATTTAGGGAAATGTGGTATCTTTCACCTCAAATAGTCCAGTGTGCCTTCCAACCATCATTACCATGTCCTCTTCTCCTTTTATACCAGTCATACATGGAGGCCTCAGACCTCAGGTTATTTCTGATCCAAATCCTTCACAAATTTGAGTGTCTTTTGTGCAAATTTAAAGACAGTAACTCAATAGGTTAGATGGACCACCATAAAACGTTTTTTCTTGTCATTCAAATATGGTCTTGCTAAAATAACAATAAATATTCACATCTCCTGATAGATACCTTCGAGACCTTGGTCTCAGAAACTGTCTCATACATTTTGTTATGGAATGGTTTTGTGCAAACAGTGTTATACAACTTCTACCAGGAGGTTACAGTCATTAAAGAGAGGAAAATATTTACATTTTGATAGTGCTGAAGATAAAGGGAGGAAAGCAACGGAGAGGGTGTGCTGCATATACAGTGTCACTCTGTTCCATGCAGTTGCCAGGAAGTACTTCACTGACTTCACTCAGGCCAGGATTTCATCTCAAGTTCATCTATGACAAGAAGGAACACTTAACTAAATAAATGAGAAGCACCGAGGTTGTGTTTCTGTGTAAACCTCCTGAGAATGGAGGAGGATTCAAAACAGATCTGAGAGTTTTGCAACCTCTCACCTCTGGAACTGCATTGCCTGAGAGACTATGAATTCTAAACTTTCTTCATCTCTCTGAGAGCAGATAGTGTCTGTGCTGTTTATTTTCTACTTTACAGTTATTGTTTCTGAGCTCTGGCTTTCCATCCTCCCATCTGCCACAATCTTTATATAGAACTAGGGAAATGAGAGGGCAATAGTTATTATATTTTTATATACTGCACTTACTGTATTTAACTGACTTTACAAATGCTAGGTATCTTATTTCACTGACTTCAATTTGTATGGAAGATGAAATGTGCTCAGTCACTGGCTCTGAAGCAGTGCTTAAAACCAAGACTACTCACAGAGGTTGAAATTAAACTAACAGTCTCTCTTTTTTAGATTTATTAGCATTGAAACATTAAGTTGTAAAAAGGGTAGGAATAATAAAATGAAATGAATAGGATATGAAATGTTGCCCTGAAATGTGAATTCATCCACAACATGCATCATCCGGTTGCTTTGGAAATGGTGATGTGAATTAGATGAAGGAGTCACTGGCTATATGACATGCAATTTAAATTAATGATCTTCAAAAAGCTGAAATTAATTTAAGGAAAACAGACTCACAGAGCATCAGTGATTTGGAAAGCAGTTTTAGTCACTGTTGACATTGAACACCATCACTCATACTGATTCCAATCTATGTTTACTATTGTTTCATTTCTCACTAAAATTCAAAATCTATTATCCTGGCATCCTAGGACTTGAAAGCTGTTAATGCAATCGGAAGAGGAAAAATAAACAGAAATAAATTTAAAAACCCCCCTGGCCCTTTAAATTTGTGGTTTATTCACTTTAATGACAAAATTACAAGTGTATAAAAATTTAAGCATTTTTGAGAGAACACATCACCAACTATTGCTATACATTTTTCATAAAAAGTATCAGCTGCAGGACTTTTTTCAACATGCCTTATAGTAATAACTTTTAAAAAATGAAACCAGTGTTTGCACAATATGTACATTTCTGAAGAAAGAGAAGCTTGGAAAGGTTTTCATAAATGCTCATCATACATAATGTGAAACACTAAGAATCATTTCATGAAACTGTTTTACAAATCTATGAGACAATTTTGAGAAATAGCCTTTCACTCTTCCTTCTACACTTCTCTTATTGTTGACACAGACAGACAATGATTCTTTAACAGCAGATGGACTGTGTTTTTTTTTTTTTTAATAACTGAGCTGAAGATGTTTGTGTGTTTGGGGGATAGAAGAAGAGGCTGAAGCTTTAAAATCTTGCTTCACATTCCAGCTTCAATTTGAGATTAGACAGCAGCAGAAGCAGACAAACCTTGAGTGACTGTTTGGGGCTGCAAGGCTCAGCACCAAGAAAAAACGTCCCATCCGCACTTATCTCCATATAAACCCCAAAATATAAATAGGAGAGTGTGTAGCTTTAGAATATATACTATCAGTTGGGTGCTCAGGGTGGAGGGGAAGAAATACATAGTTACTGAGAATGTTCCAAGATTAAAAATCACAGCATCTGCAGATTTTATGCGAAATTAGCAAAGAAAAGGTAAAATAGATACTGGCTAACGAATACACTTGTGAAGTCCTTTTTCTCCTCAAATTACATTATCCTTAAACAGAATATACCGAGAGTATTTTCAGTCATACAAGGAAAAGCCAAGGTTTCATAAGATCCTAGATTTCATGGCATTGGTAAATCACATGAATATATTTCCTAGAATGATGTATTCATAGCAGTAGATGAAAACTACTATAATACTGGTTATTTTAAAGTTATTTTAAGAGCCAACACAGTTTACAGCAGTGGAGGGAACAGGGAAACACTTTCACAGAGGAAAGAAAATGTCTGAGAACACAAACCATAAATTCAGATGCCAGCACTTGTCCCATTCATTATGTTCTTTTCACTGATGTACAAAAACATGTGCCAGTTGCCTAAGACCATGAGTACAGTAACATGAAAGACAAATCAGCTCTCAAGAAAAAAAGCTACATAAGGATTCCCTTCCTAGCAACTCTCTTTCAAGTACTGCTGCAAATTCAAAACATTGAGGCAAAGTCTCCACTCTCTGATGTAAAGTCAATTTCATTGTGGAACCACTTGAAGTCATTATATCACAGAAGAGAACAATCAATCAATCAATCAATCATAAATCAGAAAATGGTTTGGTTAGAAGGATCTTTAAAGGCTATCTTGTTCCAAACCTTCTGCCATGGGCAGGGCACCTCCCACTAGACCAGGTTGCTCAAAACCCCATCCAACCTGGCCTTGAACACTTTCAGGGATGGGCCATGCACAACTTCAAGGTTATTGAGCAGCTGATTTTTTCTAGTCAGTGTAGAAAGACAGATGTCCACTGTGTTATACACCTGTCTAAAAGAGATTAAAGACTTTCTACAAGTAAAAAGACATCATACATGTCATCACCTAACTTGATAAATAAAAGATTTGGCCTCTTATATACAGAGTTAAACAGAGCAAATAGTGATAGTCCCTTCTCACAACACTGACTTTTAACTGAATGCTACTCTGATGTTTAATTGTTCAGAATTGCAATAGGAAAGGTATACTCCTATAACTGTAAAGTAAATGGATCTGTTCTTCAAGAGGACTTCTTATTTTTTTCCTGACAGTAAAATATGTAAACCTGGCCCATTTGAGCCAATAAAGACTTGGCTAATTATTTCAGCAAAGCCAGACATAAAGACTACTCTTGACTATTAATCAAAGGTATGTGATTTTCTGGAAGAGGTCAAAGTCCATATGAGCAGTATTTACTGATGTTAAGTATTCTGATTGGTTATCACAATTGAAACGCATTAAAATGCAATGGTTTTAAGATTCATTTTACTTGCAATTGCTTTTTTTCTCCATGTAGTAGAACTTTTCCCTCTATGTGCATGTAGATTTACAATGAATATAAATCTAAATAAGGGACATGCAGCTGTACAAAGATTCTATTGATGAATAGTACCTATTTGAAGCTGCATGGTATGACCAGTTGAATACAGACTTGGGGAAAAATTTGAGCTGGTTTTTCTTTTTTTTATTTTATGGTGAGTATTGGTCTCTAACCAGCTCACTGTGATCAAAAAGAAAGCCAAAATAGAGTCTAGTCTAGTTGCTTTAATTTTATTCTGATCATATAAAAAGTATAAATTATCCCATTGATGATACACAGGAAAAATTCCCTCTGTTATTTTGACACTAGAAAGCTAAATTCCACTAATGTCAACTGAAGGCAAATAAGGATTTCAGCAGTGCTGCCTGCTACAGCTGTGGTTTTGATCTAATAAGTTCACAGAAAAAAAACTCCCTGTGATCTACTTTTGTTATTAATCTGCTGGGTTGCTTGAGCATTCACCTAAAACATGAGATACATCAGAGTAACCTTCTCAGAGGTTCACAGAAACACAGCACAGAGTAATTTGACCTCAGAAAATAAATTACCCAGGTTTTAAGAAGTGAACTGTTTGGATGATTTGAATATGAATTCTCACTGACGTCAACGGACTCAACTTTATCATTGACTCATTCAGTAAAATACCAGAAATGTTTCAATGGGAAAAGGCATATTGTAAAGAAAAACACAAGTATACATATAACCAGGAAAATAATACAGCATTTCTTTGTATGTTAATAAAGCTTTGAAATACAAATGTATGTCTTCGAGCACTAACTACAACCGCTCAAGGCATAACGAATAATAAATAACATGGCTACCATACCGTAATATATCAAGGTATTTTGCAGTACAAAATCAAGGAATTTTAAGTTCTTTGGAATGGTAACAGGGACTTTCTTTTTGCTTACCTAGGAAACAAAGTGTCCTAGACTCCTCCCCCACCAAGATGCAACTGGGACATCAGGTCAAAGGCTTAATTAAATTTTATGTGAATTACTCAGCAGTAAAAACCAGTTAGCCTGTTCAGGAAGGATGATGCTTCTTATGTCGATCAAAAAAGCACTTGGGTGGAAAAAATTTCCACAATTAAAAGACAAGCACAAAAATAATAATCGCAATAAAAAAAGCGCTGAGATAAAAGTGCACCTGCTTTATATTTAAGGAGATAAGCATCATCAATATTTCAAACTCTTAACTCTGTCTTGCAACTGATCTTTGCTGCCTGTTTCCTACCATCAGTAGAAATGACTTGTGAACAAGAAGAGGAGGCAGCTCCACACATTCATCTGATGTGTGCCATGGTCATGAAATTCAACAAAACAAGTCTTAGATGCATCACTAAAATTTGTCTTCGTGCTGTCAAATGAAACAGTGTAACAGACTTCATAGTAAACTCTTTAATATAAACAAAATATTATCTTGAAATGTCTCAGGGGACCTAATTTTTCAAAGTATATGGAAAGGAGCAAAGATAGTTGCTCAAAAGACATCTCTCCTCACTGTTTGCAAGCTGGCTTCTGGATGCTTCTCTTCTCCAAACACATTTTGAATACTAAAAGCTACCCTTGAGTGCCAGCTCCTCCATGCAGGCTGCCTTGTCTGGATTTCTAAAGTCATCAGCTTTATCATTTTTCTTTACTTTGGGGCATGGTTTGTATAGGCAGCAGAGCAGAACCCAAATCTGTTATTGTTTCACTGGTGAAATAGGGTTAAAGCCAATGGTTCCCACCCCAAATTTCGACCCATAAATCAGATAAGGTTTTGGCATTACCTCCTAATTTTCTTGTTTATAAAGTATCCCTGTGACAGTAAAGCTTAACAGTTTGCATTAATAGCAGATCAGGGTAACAGACAGTGTAAAACCCATGTAACTACACGTGAATGAGATGCAGATATACCAGTTCTTTGCAGATCAGAATCCTTTCAAAGCTTCATTTAAATGATCACTGTAGGGGGACTTCTATGTACATAAAACACAAAACATTTGAGGATATATATGGAAAAAATTAGTACTCCACTTGCTTTTAAATAAACAAGTAGAAAAATGTGGGGAAAGTGCCTAAAATACGGGAATAAATCTCTTTCTTACTGACTGAACTTCTCAGTGAAGCCTTAATATCTAATTTTGAGGGTATCATCTGTTGGCAAAGAAATAACTGTCATATCACCATTTCTGTAGCATGACTTCATTGGCAGACTGGAAAAGAACAGCCAGATGGTTTGGAGAAAAAGAGCCTTCTTTAATTAATGAATATTTTTAACAACTAACACCCCCAAAAGACACAAATAACATTTCTGATAAATTAATGTGTTGGAATATTACTAGTTCTATTTTTAGAAGCCTTCTCCCACATACACATCTTTCTATTTTAAGCAAAATTCATTATTTTGTAAGAAGAATTTAGGTGAATTTCACATCTGAGAAGGGGTTATTAGAACAGACCAAATGTAATAAAATCTCTGCATTTCCCATTCCTGGCCTACATATGGCTCTTATATCAGGTGTTACTGGATTTATTTTTCCAAGATTTCTCTTCTATTTGTAGCGCCCTACTCACTAGGGAATAATATTTTACTAAGGAATTCATCTGTACTTGAGACTGAATATCAAATTTAATTCCAAGTTGTGAATTTTAGGCTTTGCAATAACATGCAACAAGATTCTCTGACAAGACAGTCATTCTTTTATGATTAGCTTTTCTAATATTTTCATTGCTAATAGAACCTGACTTACACTTTTGTTTTTCAAAGTCTAAGCCCAGGATTTTCAGGAAACATTTGAAAATACTGAGGTGAATATTGTATGTATATATGTCTAAGACGAGTACTGCTTTTGCATATATGTGCAAAATGTGGTTATCTTAAATGCAGACTTTTAGAAATGATAACAGAAAATATAGGCCCACCACTGAAAGAGGAATGAGTGCAACTCATGATCCAGGGAAGGGTGAGGGATTTAATGTCACTATTTTCAGTCTCTGTAATGAAGCCTTTCAGTAAACCATTGTAATAAGGCTTAGCTGTGACCATAGATATCAGTAAGGTAATAAGAAAAATAGAGGGTTTGGTAATTAAATCAGATTCCTACGTCAAAATATATGACCAAAAGTGATAACTTTAATATAAACAAGTAAACTAATAACCTACAGGGAGTTTATAGAAGAGAAATCTGTGGTTGTCAGAGAGTCAAACTGAGAACCATATGCAGGTTTGAATACAAATATTTTATGGAATGTTTCCTTTAATTCCAAATCTCAAAAATAACATTTATCCTCATACAGGTCAGAATTATGAAAGAAATAATATTTAGGATAGTAAGATTTTTCAGACTGAATATCCTGTTGAATCTAACTTCAGTAAATTACCAGAACAGCATTTCAACAACCAGGCATTATTTAAGAGTTCATACAGATAGAATTCAAAGGCAATGGAAAAAAACAAAAGTAAATAAAATGAATATAGGTATCTTATAAGACATAAGGTTGGCAGAAAATAAACTATTTTAAATGTAATCTCCAGGGAAAAAAAAAGAAAATTAAATATATATTAAGTTTTTTTAATAGGATTGCAGAACATACAAGGCTACTTAAACCAATCAGTATATTTTTTTCAGGAAAGTAGACACATGATTTTTCCCATTTCTTCTTTTACAGGTGATTATATCTTTAAATATGTTCAACATGTGTCTCCTCTCCATTCACCTCCCAAAAGGATGAAGTTCATATTGCCTGACTTTATGGCTCTATTGGTAACAATCTTCCTTTTATTTTACTGTCTTTAACTGAAGCCAGGGGTTCTGCTAAAAAAATGCTTTGCAGTACCAATATCTTGATATTCCAGCTGTTCAGTCAATTATAGTTTTGTTTGCAATGTTGATTCAGCTTACATTAATAAGACATTTGCTTTTTTATTATCTTTTTATGCAATATATTTTTTCCTTTTAGATGGCTTGAAGTGGTTAATATTTACAGAATATCTGCAGGAGTTAGAGCAAAAATGCTTATGTTTGTGGTCACTGATATGTTTGCTACAAAAAAACTTTGCCAGTTTTTTTACAGGTCACATCACCACAGTAAGAGCAGAGCTCTGATTGTTTGGGTACTCATGCTTTTAAAGGTTTGAGAATTTAACCTTGACTCTATGCTTCCGTTAGTTAAATGGGTTGCTTTCCACAATTATATTGCTTTACTACCTAGGAAAATATCAAAATTGTCCTGGAATTAAACACTATGATTTGCACTCAGTAGGGAGAGGCACGGAAATTACATGCAGCAATTGTGAATTCAGAAGTTTCACCATAAAAGGAAATCCATACAAAAGTATCTCAGTTTCAAACCATAGTGGTATTATCTCTGTAATAAATTATCATACTCTTCAACCTCTCGCCTTTGTTCTGCACACTAATTCCTTTCTGCAGTGAATGGATTTAAAAGTCTGAAGCAGTTTCAAATGGAAGCTATTAAAATATCTTCTAGGATCCTCATCAAGGAATAATTCTGATGCAAGTCCAAATCTAAACATCAATTGGTAAGATTTTTTGGTTTTTCTGTCTGGGATTTTTTTTTTTTTGTGATTCAATAGCTTGTTCAGCAGTTGTACATTGTATTTAATTAGGATTTCTGCAATATTCCTGTTTTTCACTGTGCAGAAATGAAGATACTATTTAGAGAGAAGCTATTTAGAAACACCTTTCTGTGTGTATGCCATCAATCATGGTTACATTTCAGGAAAACGTAATGCATCATTCAATTCAAGTTTACCTGTACGTAGTTTATATTTTCTTTCCTATACCTGCAGTGTAGGGAGAATACTTTGTATCATAGACAGCATGAAACTGGAACACTGAAAGTTTACCTCTGATAAAATTGCAGCAGTGTCTGTTAAGCCTGTGTGTGCCTGACTCATGTTGATGCAGAGGCTGATTTCCATATGGACATATACAAATATGAGCGTTGAAATTCAGGGCTGAAAGACCTAATCCTTGTGCTCTGAAGATGCAGGCAGGGTCCAAATGCCTGCATACATTTTTCCAACACTCTCTCTCCAGTTATTTCACTACCTTATTCCTTCCAGTTAAGTGAGCAGCATGGTTATATGAGTGTTGGAAGACTGTGACCTAAAGCAGTTCTGAGTAACACAGGAAAAAATATATTGACTTTTCCTTAGTTTCTGGTTTGAACCTCAAGTTTCTTGAAGAATCTTCATGTTATTCTGGTTCCTCTGAGCTGCTAAAATGTTCAAATTATTAATACCTTTTCCTAACCCCTCTCACTGAATACATTACCCTTCCAAAAAATGATCCAACAAAAAATGTCTTTCTGCCTTGGAACCCTCCTATCTTAATCCCTGGTGCTATCTTTGGAAATGCCTGAAAATGTGAGCAAATTATCATTCTAGAAGATGCCATAGACCAATCTATATGCTTCAGCGTGGCTTTTATTTCATTTGTATCTTTTTGTGGTATACGCTTGTCAGATGTTCATGCTTGAGAATACCAAAGAGTCCCCTGGGTGTTCCCATAATTACAGGCTAGCAATATGTTTTCTAGAGGCTTAATCATTCTAAAAGATACATGTTCTTAAAATTGCATTTTTGAGAATTCCTTAATCTCTAGTTTAGACAGAGAACTCACAGACAACAGTATTTTGGAACCCCAACTCAGAATTTCATCTCAGCAAAAAGGCAAGCCCTTCATATATCTCTTTAGTTACTAGTAAAATCATTGTAGAACAATAGATGTGTCTATAAATTAAACATGTTAAAGTCTCTGGCAAGAAAATTTTTGCCTGGGATAAACCCCTGCCTTTGAACTGTTCCAATGGAAGTCCTGCTGATTCTAAGGGAATGTCTTGCATGTGCCTGAAAACTGCTACAACTCTAAGGCTGTTTTATTTGATATTCTTAAAGGAAGCTAAAAAGTCTAGGTCTGTGACTGCATGGGGAAAGTTGAAGTAATCCAAGTCTAAAGACAAATGCCCCAGCATATATGAGGAAGAGATGGAAACTTGTACTCAACTGTTTGGTTCATAGTCTAACTAGAGATTCATGCTCTAAAAGCATCCAACATATCACAATTAGCTGGCATTTCCAAAAATGAAAACGCATAGCTTTAATCGAGAAAATGTATATGGTGTTAGTTAAAATTTTAACATGCAAATAGTGCAATTGACTTCAATGAGTTACTATAAATTATGCCCATTCCTAAGGTTTTTGTTTACTTGTTTCAGAAGAACTGGGACGTGAATAAATGAAATCATCCTTTGGGTTGCTCTCAGCCGCAAAAGGACTCACCTGCCGAGCTGACAACAGAACTGTCTCTGCTGGATCTGTATTGCTTTCCCTATGTTTCTGGCACCAGGCTCACTGCTAGCTCAGTATGATCTGCAAACTTAACATCACCATCTGCTACCACTCAAGTGGTACAACTCTTTCCCAGCATTCCTGATGTTTGATGTGCCAAAAGTAGAGATTTTAGAATTTGTCAGGGCTTTGAAATTGGAAAGTGTTAAACTACATCATTTTTATGTCCATTCTGTTCCTTACACTTGCATAACCTGATCTGGATTTTGGAGATCTCTGATTCTATAAAAAGTTTAAAAAGAAAAATGAAAAAAAAAATCGGTACGCAAAGGTCACTCTGGGGATGTATGTTTATGGTGTATATTTGTGGTGATTGTTGCAAGACACACCCCTCATGTATTCCTACTGACTCCAGAATAGCAGAAAGATAAAAAGGAAAGACCTGTCTTAAATCATAAGAAACAGTGAATCAGATCTTTGCCAATCTTGAATGGGAACAGTTGATGTAAACACAGAGGACTTTGGCAGGAAAGTTAGCACTGGAAAAAAAACTTAAATGAAAATGCCATCCATACAAAGATGGAATAAAATGTAGGTAAGCCTCTCTGAAAGAAAATTTACAGTGAGTTAATTTCCACTTAAACCGGCCCATATGACAAATCAGAAAGGCTGCAAGAACAGAAGAGGACTTTGAAGACAAAACTTTAATAATAGTAAACTGATTTTCCTTGTTCTATGTCTACACTTACTCTTGTCCCACATGCTGATGACTGTGAAGGGGAAAATGAATGAAGGCTGTTGACCAGACTGTGCGAAGACAGAAATATGGAAATACATTTATATCCTTTACCAAGTGCAAGACCATCCCATTCATCCTCTTAATGCATCTCTAATTAAGTTTCCAGAGATTTTTTTCTACAATCTCTTCAATCTGATGGGAAAATAAAGCAAAATGAAAAATCTTACAGTGACCCAACAGTTTAAAGGACAAGACCCTGAGAAATATAGTCTAATGGCATGGCCCTTCTCCAGGTGAGGGACTGGACCAGATGACCTCCAGTAGTCCTTCTTATAACTCTAATCAGCAAATGCTGTATTGCTTTATCTTACTACCAAAGAAACATACACTGGAAAGGGACATTTGTTGCTTGAATGTTCATACATTGACAAGAAGAGTGCGAAGACTATCCTGGCCATGAATATGGGTGTCCATACCCAGTGAGACAAAATGACTGCCAAAACCAATATTGTGTACTTCCAGCACATGATAAAGAAGGGAATAATAAAGGATCAAGTGGTCAATGATACTTCCTATTCCTGGTATTCAAGTATCATAATATAAATGATAAAGAGAAATAGTAGAAATAATAATTGCCCCCTTCATTTTCAGACACGTCAGTTTTGCACTCAAGAAGAAAAAAAAGCAAAAAACATTTCAATAAATTTGTCTTGATGGTATCCCTCATATTGGTTTGTTCAGTAGGCACTGCAGTAGACGGTATACAGTTGCAAGAGATGGCCTCCCATTTACTTTGTCCTCTGTCCCAGTTCACAAATAGCTGCCAAGAAGCAGGGCAATATGCACCTGAGTGTGCCAAGGTTGGAGGAATTTTTTGTAGTACAGTGTGAGATAGACAAAAGAAGACATGACTTGTCAAGCCTCCCAGAAAAGTAAAAATAAGATTTCATTTGGAATTTGAATGAGAAAAGTAGTGTCTATTGAAGTGCAGGAAGCTAGTAAAAAATTGTTGTCTCAACAGAAAGCTGATGTTGGGCAGAGAGACAATTGACTGACATTCCTTCTTTTTTATTCTGTCATTCCTGCCTAGAACATTTGTGTCTTCTATTTAAGAACAGCTAATCCTTCCTAGCATGCTGAAAATACGTTTGGTGTTCTTGACAAACTAATTTTAGTTAAACCATACAGAAAGTCTACCTCCTGACTGGTTGATCTGAGGTATCATATTCCCTGACAAAATTATTGCTACCTGAGAAGAACCCACGTGATTTAGACACAAAGAAATGAACATATGGACCTAGAAATAAAATCTTGCCCTATGCTTGAATCTAGATCTATTGAAGAGGATATAAGGATTACATTACAATTATCCCTTCAGACCTAGAAAGCACCTGTAAGGCTTTGGATAAGGTCTAAAATTAAAACAACTACCCCATCTTCAAATATTTCTCCAGACTGGAAGAATGTTGGCTGACGTATGCTAGGGGCTGAGGAGAATAAACTGTCCAGCCTGAAATATATCTGTTTTACTTGCTTTGTGTTATGTACCCTCCCTAAGGGAACAGATCCTCTCTGTAGGTACTTCTGGCTTCCTCCAGATGCTATAGAAATCCCAGAAATAATGGATTTCTTCCCACAGCTCGCTCAGTGTCAAACCTTTCTTCTGAGAAATAACCTCACATGAAAATTTTCAGAAAAAGAATTTGTAGGTAAAATTTTTCCCTTTCACAACTGAGCTTCCTAGACCCAATTGGTTTTTTTGCAGGATCTAACAAAATACATAAGAATTGGCAAAAGACATTTGGACAAACGTTACAGGACCTTGGCAGATTTGTTAATATTTATAATTCAACATTTCTGGCTATTTTGGGTCTGGGAAGACCTGTCAAACATTTCAATTCCTTTAGAGAGAGTGAAGGAGACAGTCCCATGCCATTAACCACTGCTCAATATAGCGTGTAGCTGAAGCTGGAACTGAGGTCCCTTTCTGGGAATTCAGAGGTGACAAAATTGCTGCTGGGCCCACCCTGTTAAACAGCACACATTCAACAGGGCCTTCTGAGGCAAGTGATGATCCCTGTGGATTTGCTTTGTTGGAATAAAACATGCATATGCACATATAGAAGTGAAAGCCACAGCCTTCTGAAATCAGTGAGAGTCCTCCCACTCCTTCCATGAAGTTTTAGAGCTGTTCCAGTAGCTGGTTGACTTGTTTTGAGAAAACATGCACTCAAACATACTAATTTCTGCCCTGGGCTTTGCAGATGCATTCTTTCGCTCAGTGTGCTCCAGTTTCTTATGTATAGCAGAAATTCTTCAGGTTCTTACCCATATGTTTTTTCTAGTATTCACCTCAGAAAGATCTAAAATGAGATAATGTTTTTTATCTACTACTTTTATGCAAAATATTAAAATAATCATAAAATCAGTTTGAACTCCAGGAAATCTGAGGCTGTTTTTGTCTCCTGACCATCAAAAAGTCATCCTGAAGTCTGTCTTTTGGCTACTGAGTCCTATGCTCTCTTCAAGGATCTTTGGAGGATAGACAGATGTCATATTTTGATATAATAAATTGAGCTTTCTAATATACACAGCTGAAAAGACTGCTTGATAACTTTGTAAGACAGGCCATTATATCCACACAGGCATGCTGTGATAGGCAGATGAATTAATAAAGACGTTCAAAAATTGCCCTGGCTTTTAATATAAAGATCAAGTAGGAGGAAATTGCCAAATAGATCTCTTACTGAATCTTCAGGGTGTGAAATTTTAACTCATTGTGGTTGATATCTCTTGGGTTTTTTGATCACAACTATTTTCTTCAATATTATATTTGCAAAGAACTACACAACTCAATGATTTACAGAGAGGTAGAATGGACAAAAAGATGATGTTCAGTTCCATGCCTTTAAGGCTTTAACTGATCACAGATGCAGCAGATAACACAGTGGTTTACCTGTGTGAACCTTGTCAGCCCTCTGAAGCTTGTAATTATTCGAATTAGAAAATTTTATGGAGTTCAGAGAAAGAAAAAAAAAATATGTGAGAGCCTTGAGTTTTTATTTTCCTTACATTTACTGATAACCCAAATTTTGCCATGTCTAGATTCTTCAACATTGAAATTAAGTGGAAAATATAGTTTGGCAGCTAACTAATGTTTTGCCATTTGCAAGAAAAGTGGCTCTAGGTAGGAAAAAAAATTATTTTAATAGTTAATGTTCAGCATCCTCAGCAAGTCAATTTGGCTTTCAAGTCTGGCATGGCTGGTTTTATATTATTCTGATGGATTTTTTGCATTGAGAACCAGTGCTATCGAACATTTCCTTTTCCTGTGTTTCATAAATATATTATGCTTTGCCATTTTCCATAGTGATAAAGAATAGTATGATTATTTTCAATATTTTGAAAATTTACAACTATTTCTTACTAAATTACCAGAGGATAGTTCATGTTTTGTTTTAACATAAAGTCCTTGGAGAAAATGCATATTCAAATTGTTATTTTCCTATATGCATTATACTTTCAACACCTTGGATCTCAAAACAGCAAAATTATATTAAACATTTCTATGTTTCTATTGCAATGGAAAATCTGCAAGGGTTGGAGCTCTGGAACTACTGTTTGTGCACCAGGATTTAATAAGCAGTAGGTAAGAAATAAAGGACAGAGCGATCCATATGGAGAAACCAATAGATCTCTTTTGCAGCACCCGGAATAACCTGGCCAGCTTTATTCACAGAAGACGACAGGAACTATTTCTGCAAAGTCCTTCTCTTCTGTGAGTGCTGTGGCACTTCCCTTACAGCAACAGATCTTGGGGTGGACTATCTGGGGGGGACAGGGGTGGGAAAGACTGCTGTTCCTGCAGAATATCCATGCAGCTCTGCTTTAAATGCTGCTTCTGCTTGGGAGATGCATTCCCTCCCATTCCGCTGTTGATGGGGGTTTCTTCGGTGACAAAGGTGAGTCCTGAGCTATGAAGCCGGCAAACTGGGGCAGTCACAGAGAAAACGGACTGCTGATAAACAGTGAAACCTGCTGAACCAGTACCCCAGGACAAGTAAGAGATGCTATCATCAATAGTTCCACAGCAAAAAAAGCAAACAAACAAACAAACAAAAAAACCCCCCACGGATCTGAGGTTTTGGCAAATAAATATAGAAATAAATACTCTTAAAGTCTGTCTTCTCAGACACCTTGAAATTTAAATTTCCTTCTCTGTAGGGCTTTGAAGACATGAATACATTCAAGTAATCACTTTTATATAGGTGGGGGGCTTTTTCAGGTTCTTGGAAAGGGTGCTTTGGAAAGATCTGACAAGTTGTCTGCAAAGCCAAATATTGAAAACTAAACTTTCAAAGGAAAATGAAAGTTTCCATGAAAAACAAATGAAGATATTTCAATTTCAATGCAAGTTTTGACAGTCAAAAAGTTGGACAGTATGCCAGCATTTTATACCCTACCGAAGTCAAAATCCAAAGGCAAAGTCCTGTTCAGGAATCTGACTAAGATTGCTCTGAGACTTCCTTCTAAGGCCATCAGGCCAATTTTAAAACGTACTTGTCATTTGCCTAATAGCACTGGAGTGCACCGATCCTTGTAATGACTCAAACATTTACCATGGTAGAGGAAAACCTGAGTTTGGTTCTCCATCATCCTAAAAATTTCTCCTGCTTGGAGCACTAGGATGTGGGGAAGAGAGATCATATCTACTGTGAGTGTGACAGAGAACACAGCTCTGCAAGCTTGTGTATAGGGGTAAGACTGGACGAAAAAGGCCCTGGCTTCCTGCTCCAGCTGCATAGATTTAATCTGCAAGAACTGACTTGAGAAATCATCATGTCTATTTAATTTTTTTAATCACAGAATATGCCAAGTTGGAAGGGACTGACAAGGATCATTAAAATCCAGCTCCTGGCCCTGCACAGAACCATCCCCAAAAATCACACCGTGTGCCTGAGAGCATTGTCCAAATGCTTCTTGAGCTCTGTCAGTTTTGGTGCTGTGACCACTTCCCTGAGGAGCCTTTTCCAGTGGTCAACCACCCTCTGGGTAAAGAACATTTTTCTAATATCCAAACTAAACTTCCCCTCACACAACTTCAAGCCATCACCTCAGGTAGTATCACTGATCACCACAGACAGCAGAGCAGTGTCTGCCCCTCTACTTCCCCTTGTGAGGAAGCTGCAGCCTGCAATGAGGTCTCCCCTCAGTCTCCTCCATGCTGAACAGACCAAGTGACCTCAACCACTTCTCACATGGCTTCCCCTTAAGGTCCTTCACCGTCTCTGTAGCTCTCCTTTGAACACTCTCCACTAGTTGGATGTCTGTTTTATACTGTGGCACCCAAAAAGCACTTGAGGTGAGGCCACCCCAGTGCAGAGCAGAGGGGACAATCCCCTCCCTTGCCTGTGTGGTGATGCTGTGCCTGATGCCCCCCAGGACACCCCAGGTTGGCCCGCCCGGATGCCAGGGCACTGCTAGCTTCAATTCACTTTAATTCCCTTAGTAGGGTAGAGCAATAGATGGGGAAAACAGTGAAAGACACAAAGAAAGCTAGACTTATTTTGAAAAGTGGATTGTGAAGAAGCCCATGAGGTTTGGCAGTGGAAGCTGATACTTCTCTTATTCTCAGGGGTTGGGATTCATATCTCTGGAGACAGCAGGCACATGGGTGAAGCTGAGCCTTTCTGCCTCTGCATACTTGTGAGCCTGCTAGCCCTGCCCCTGAAGAAAAGATGCTAGATTTTTGTTGTTTTTCTTCCTCTTGCTTAATGAAGGCCAGGTATTAGTCTGGGCTGCTTGTTTAGATGCTCAGTTTAAACACTCAATCATTAATCAATTTCTTCTTCAGAAGAAATCCAATAATATTAAAAGCTATGCATTTTAAATAATGACTCAAGCATGGCATTCCTAATTTCTGTGAGGGCCAGGGAGATTATTCAATGCATTTAAGGTAAAAAAAAAAAAAAGTCACAACTGATCTGAAAATCCAAGTAAGTTAAGTGAAAAAAAAATCTGAAAGAATCAAATAAAACATTTTTTTTTGCCTTGATTACTTGATGATAATATCCTAGGAGGGATATACAGTGATTTGCAATAATGATCTGAGGTCTCTTTTATGCTTGCTCCATACATGAGAAGGACAGAAATTAATGAATCTAACCAACAGAAGAGCAGACCTGCAGAATCAGGCATCTGATCAGCAGGATTTAGTTCTCTTCTTTTTGGAGTGTACAAGATTTTGTGGGGGGAGAAGGGGAGGGGTGCAGAAAGGAGGTAAATACCAGAGAAGAAAATACCATAGGACTGGGAAGGTTAACTAAATAAATCGTAACTAATGAAGCATCTGCTATTAAAAATAAATCATCATCACTTTGTCACTATCCAATTTCCCATTAAATTAGTTTCTAGATACAATATCAGGTCACCTGTTCCGCTATAAGCAGTGATGCTTTATTATTGAAAAATGTGAGTACTAGAAGAATGAAAATGGTTGATGTGTATTAGTAATCAGACTCAGTAATTACTTTTCACTCTTGGTGTGTTGCCATTCCTGCTGGCTTTTATGACATACAAAACATAAACCAAACAGTCAACTCCTACCTCTGCACTTTTGACAAGGTAGTGGTTCCTTCACATAAATAAATACTGATTGACTTTTTAAACTTGTATACATTGATGGCAGAAAAACAATACCATAACAAAGACTGTCCATCCAAGAATTTCACTGCAATCTAACAATTCTATCTTAATTAAAATATCTCCTTGGAGAGAGTAGTTTTCCCTCAAAACACTGCTCAGATGTGCTGGATGGCATTATTTTCCTAGGAATAATTAAATAAAATTCTGTCAATATTATTGTTTTACCAGTTAATCTACTTTGCGTGTTCCTTTGTGTCCTCATTGCAGGTTTCTTATTTAATTGGGAGTTATGTTTCACTGAACTATAAAAAAGAGTTATATAAAAGGTAGAAATTCAGTTTTATCAGTTCCTGATGTTTATATAACGAACACATTAGTGGTTCCCTTTCTCAGTGGCAGGGTTGACTCAGCAAGGGCTCCTCCAAATTTAAACCAGGCAAGACACAGGACGGGATTTGGCCCATCATACAGTTAGGTTGTACCTTTATAGTTAAGAGTGTTATTGTTAGCAAGTGACAGTTGCAGCAACTCTGAGGAAAGGGCAGTGCCTGATTAGCTGTCCCAGGACTGTCATATTAGATGGATGGTTGAGGGAGTGCTTCTCTCCCTGGCACCCCCTCTCTGAAATTACTGGCTTCAAAAGCCAGCCTTGGACAGGATGCAACTGTGTGCACAGTAGATCACCCAGGTGTAAGGAAACTAACTCAGTAGGAGTGGTACGGGCCAGGAATTGTGTTACACTTTAACCGAGACTGGTTTCCATTGCCTCATAAACCTGCAACTTCAGCAGCACCTGAATTTTTCCATCAGGGGAAATGAATTTGCCATTGTACCTTACTCACAACGGGTAATAACCCTACTGAGCAAATAGCTTTTGCCACTTCATTGTAGCTGCTCACAAATGGGTCTGCTAAACCTTGCCATACCCCTATGGTCTGATTCACAGCTGATTGTGACCTTTTAAGACCTTTTTAAATAGACGACAAGCCCACAGGCATCAACCATCTATACTTTAATCCCCAGGCACAGTTCAGCCCAGTGAACTTCCAGGGATGAAGCTGACAGCTGAATTTCTTCTCTGTTTGTCTTACATCTTTTTCAGCATCTAAAAAGACATCACAGCCTTAAGCTTATGAAAGCACAAGAAATTTGCCAGCTGCAGTCCCACACTTAATTTTCCCTGCATTCTCATTTTCTTCAATTTCTCCACAACATACAAGACACAAGCAGCACACCCATCATTTGCCAGAATACTTTGCTTGACATAACATGGGGAAACCTTGAGTATACTTTGGTGCTGCACTTTCAAAACACATGAGGCAATGTTAGAAACTTTGGTGTGAGCTCAATTCATGTCAAATGGACTGGTGAGAAATGACCTCTTGGTTGGGGCTAAACATCAGTGAAGACTAAAATTTTGTTAGTTAATTTCTGCGATCCTGTTTTTCTGGTGTGGCTGAAGGGGCTCCCCCTTTGACATTCCTGACTCACATTTGCTCAGGTTCAAAATGAAATCTACATTAGTGAGAAAGTTGATGCTGTAGTTTGTAAGAAACATGTACTTCACTGCATATATAAGACAACATGAAACTATTGTATGCAGTATGTCAGCGAATTGCCTGGGAGAAGGATAGGCTATTTTACATGAAAAGTAATTGTCACTCTGCAGCTATAAGAGCCTTAAAACATGATGATTATTTAGTTCTTTAACTACATTATTGAAAATCTTATCAAAAGCATCCTTTACCAGAAGGAATTAAAACTTTAAATTAAATAAAAGGAGTGAAATTTATTCTGAACAGACAGAGAGCAACTAGAAGCCGGTCATGCTCCAGAGCATCAGAAGACCAAGAAAGACATTTCAGATGAGAAGCAAAGTCCTCTTTCCTACAAAGTCAACTTCGGCTCACTCTCAGTGACAGATTTGGACGAGGCTGTCTTAAGGTAGATAATCCCAGTGCTGTGTTTTCAAAGGTATCTTCCACCAAAGCTATCTTCTTGCTTATGTTGAGAGGAGCACAGTGGCTCAAAGTGAGCAGCTCTGCTGTTCTTGGCTCAGGACACACTGATTAATATCTTGCCTGCATTGTACAAAATTCCTTCCCAAAACTGGCTGATCCTTTGGAATTAGTGACATGGAGTTCATCAGAAGATGAAAGTCAGGACCTTTGCCAATTTTCTTATATGAACAATTGCTTTCACCATAAATGAAGACAAGAGTGAGTATATTACATTTTTCCACTAAAAATTTCTAAAGCATTTATTCAGAAAAGTCAACCTATTTCTCTTAGGGTTGAATTTATCAGAGCTACTCAGGTGCTTTTAGGAAGCTGTGCTTCAAGTGCTGAATAGCTCTGCTCACTCAGGCTTCCTAGTTGGACAATGTTTTATGTATTCTAGGTTGGGCCATGGTTTTAGTGCAATGCCTCAGGGGAGACCATGTGCTGCCATGGGCCAGGTAGCCCCATACCCCAGCCTAGTCCATATGAAGCATTCTTGGTGTCACTGTCGTGGATTAACCAGTGAAAAGCAAATGTGTGGATTAGGTTTTCAGAGGAGGTAGAAAAAAATCTTTTCAGAACATATTACAAATATGGGAAAAATACTATGTTGAGAGAGAGAAAACAAAAAGGGATTTGACTGATCTGTTGTTGAAATGCAAGTACAAAGCAGCTGCTGAAGTTGCTGGAGAAAACTTCTATATGTTCAGAAGACACCTAACATACCTCTGCAGTAGCCATCCCTGTTTTACATGGACTGGGCCTCAAGGATGAGGATTTTCCCTCCAGTCCCTACCTCTTTTAGCTGCAGATTTGGATTGTATGAATGGAAGTTTTGTCTTGTGTAAAGCAGCACTAATGGTACTTCAAGGCTGCAGGTTATTCAATGAGCCTGGTATGTCAGTGGGAAAATGAATCCGTTACTGTAAATGAGGAAAAATAAAGCACCTAGGAACTCTCTCTGTGAAATTTGGAAGATGACCCACTAAGTTTGATTTGTTTGTTTTGTGGTACTCCCAGGGGCTTTGTTTTGTTTAGAATTTGGTATTAAGTAGTCTAATTGTGACTGTAGAAGGGAGCCTTTTTAATTTGCAGAACCTTCTCATGGGACTACAGCTGCTAATTTGGTGATTAATTATCCATATTACACACTGTTTATTTGACCATGCCTAGATTAATTTCTGTTTCCAAGTAAATCACATTCAGATATGAATTTGCATATCTTGATTACATTTTAATGCCTTGGCTATCATGGTTCCTTCCCTGGGTACCTCATGAGATTAGAGCAGAGTGCTCAAGCAGGGAATGATGGAATGTCTTAAATGACATTGCGTATCACTGGACAGACCAAGCACATAACTCCATGTTAATGGAAGAATAGTTCCTTTTACTATCAGGGAGGTTATGACACCTAGACTGCAGATCCTTTGCTAGTTTTGTGGCATTATTACTTAAGGTGATATGAAGAAAATGGCTCATTTATGTTTAAAAATTTGAAGGATATTGATATTCATAGATTTTCATCTGTGCTAGAGCTTTTCCAAAAATTTTTCCACCTTTATAGGAAGAATAAACATATGTAAAGCTTCTCCTTAATTTAATAGTAGAAGTCACTGGTATAGCACATGTATTTTGAGAGCAAGGTTCAGCATGGAACATGGAAAACCATTGAATATATTCCAATAAAAAACAGAAAACCAATTTGTTCCGGATGTGATTTTCTTAGACAATTTTTTGCAGGAATTGCATTCTAAGGCAGTTGGAATCTGTGCAAACAACAGGAAAAATTATTTATTTGTTCATAAAAAACTTTCCAAGGATCACTCTAGTATTCCAACAGACCACTTGGAAGTTCTCTTTATAAGGCAAGCTGCTTATCTGGAATAACTGGAGGTTATATTTGGAATTTTGTGTGTCTCTTGTATTGACTTTTACAGCACATTCACCACAGAGGCACTACAGCTAGGTATAGTCTTTAAAATAGAATAATATTTATTGCATAAAACATGAATTTTGATAGTTCTTATGATTAAAAAGAGTGTTCTCCTATGCAAGCTTGTTTATTTCATCACAGCAATGATCTGTACACAATATAAGTTACTAAATGCGGTACATCACTATTGTAATGGTAATTAGTTCCATCACTCTTTACCAGAAAATTAGGGCAAAAATATACACTGAGATCTCCAAACTTGAGGTTACACACAGGCTCAGTTGGGAAGGGAGAGGAATGTTAAGTACATTAACTTATAGGAATCATTTACACTAACTCTATTTCATCTCTTCTAAGCTCTCCTCCAACACTACTTGTATTCAGGAAAACAAAGCTAGCAAGTAAAACCATAACTGCTAAAACTTGATAAACCAAACATATTCCTATCTTTTGGAGGGGAGTTATTTGTGTGTTTAGAGCATTTTATCACCATATGAAAGTCAGTGACTCCTATCCAGAGAACATTTCAAGAAGTATGTCAAAATATTGGGAGCCTGACCCTAAAAACGCATCCCTGTTAAAATCAATTTGATTATTCATATCAGTGAAGTTTTTCACATGTGTTAGTATTTGCTGTAGCAGACCCTTAACCTTTGGCATTATGGGAAGACAACACAGTTGTCATGATTTCACAATATAAATAGACTCTATTAAAAGACCCAAAGTAACAACATAGGCTTACTGGGATTAGAACCAAAGCATCATAAATGTTTATGGGTATCACAAAAAAAGGGAAAATTCAAGTTCATGTGAGCTCTGCACATTTTTTGTTTGAAGTCCAAGTTCATGGACTCTGTAGCTCTCCCCATGAAATGCCTGCCAACACTTACATGCATATTCCTGTATCAGTTTGATCCTCCTTTTAAAAACAAGACTGTGTTTTGTTGCACAATGAAGATGAAAAACAAATTAAACCAGATTTAGTACTCCCTAGGGAATGAAAATCAGCTTTGGAAATTGCATACAAACCTTAATCATTATATTTTATGTTGCAAGACTTTCAAAAACCAAAGTAACATTTAAAAAAGGAGTGGGAGGGACAGTACATCATGAAGCCCCCAAACACAACAAACAAAGCTGCTGGCAAACTTGACACCTTTCTCTTTCCAAAACAGTGTTCTTTGTGTTATTGTCCTCAGTGAGCCATGAAGGATTTGGATGAAATTCTTGCCAGATTGAAACCAATGTTAAAGACTATTAATTTTCAGCCAAAATATCATCCTTGGTATTAAATTAATAGAGAGAAAGGGGAAGAAAATGATGACCAAACAGGCCCATAGCACAGGAACTAGAGCCTGCTGTGGACTGCAGCCACCAGCTGGGGATGCTCTGCTGGCCCCCAGGCTTGATGCTGCTGAGCTGTGGGTCACCCTGGTCCCCGCTGCTGCTGGCATGGCCCAAAGCCTTGCACAGCCACGGCAGCTGCTCCAACCCATCCTGGCGTCAGTGCTCTAACCAGCAGCAGTTCATCTTGCCAAGTGTGCTTTGCCAGCTTAGGAGGAGCAAACAGGGAGGAGGACCCTAATAAAGAGCTCTGCTGAAGTTGGAAACACTTGGGAAATTGTGCTAGATTAGGCTCTGAATCTTTGCAGCTGGCAGTCTCCCTCAAGCCCTTACATGTACTTGGGCTGGTCTTGGCCATGGGATGCACAGCATGAGTGATGCAGTAATGTTCTATGCTGTTATCAAACCTATTCCCTCTAGTTGAGGAGAGGTTTCCCAGAATAATGTTATTCACATTCATTCCCTACCTGTAAGACACTGAGAGATAATTGCAATGATAGAATTCACTATGAAGTCACACTAGTTTAAAAATAAATGAGTCTGAGGGGCGCTCAGATAAGTGTTTTTCTGTCAGACTTCAAGACAAGAGATGAGTTTTACTCCTCTTCCAGGAGCGTGATGATTTTTGGCTCTTCTCTTCCTTGCCAAGGGTGGGATAGAGACACATGGGAAATGCAGATACCAAGTTTGGACTAGGAAGGTTTATTAATTCTTATTATATTACAGTCTCACATACTATGAGCTACAACTAGCATGCTAGGGAAACAAGGTATAATGGACGAGTTCTAATTTTTTTCAAGGTTAAGAGGTAATTACCCAATACCAAGGTGACACCTGTGTTACTTATGTTTTTGACCCAATGATGACCGCTTGAGGTCTGCAATGCAGACTTTTTCACCCAATTACAGTTAACCACCTAAACCCCTGAAGAGGAAGGAAGAAGAAGGTGAAGAAGAAGGACACTTGTCTCACACATATTACTATATACTAGAATCTTAAATCTAAGTTTTTTACCCTGTGAGATCACACAATACTATTCAAACTACACACCCACAACCCCTGTGCTATCGCTCAATCTCGGGAGCCTGTCCCAAGGTCTCAAGTCAAATGTGGTTCTTTCTTGAGGTTAGCACCTTTTAACACAGAAAGCCCGAAATTTTCTGCCTCCAGGGTTCCAACACAGGAGTAACTCTCCAGATGACCTGGTGTCTTGAATTTGACCAAGCTATTCTTATGTGACAAAACTAAGAGGGAGTTCAGTAAGAGGGCAATGAAAAAAGGTCCATTGTTAAGGGGAAAAGTTGAAGAGGAAAAAAAATTCCCAACAAAAACAAACCACTCTACCAAACAATTCAAATGTTTGTTTGAGTGAGATATCCTGCATGAAACCAGTGAATATTGCTCTTTCTGATGTTATAAATAGGGTATGTATTTATTACTTAGATGTGTTCCTTAGCACTATGTTTCTTCTGATAACAAAAAAGGAAAATTATAGAAATTACTGTACATGGAAGAAATCAAGAATGCTTTTCCAAATGTCCTGGAACTTTTCTTCACCTCACATGGACTAGGTTGGAAATACTCCTACTGTATTTTTAAGACATGCAGTAAGTGTACCTGCCTCTAGTACAGGTACAAGGGTGTACCTGTAACTTTGAGTCTAACTACTGCTATTTACAAATCAGTGTGATGATAAGCATTAGAAGTCAAAGGCACTTCAATGAAATTCTGTTAAAATTTAATATGCAGTCTTGTGGTGTTTTTTCTCTTTATATTTTGTACATTTTACTTAGAAAAAAAATTCTCTATACTGAAATCTATATATATACATATGAAATCTTGTATTTACCTTAGCCCACTTTGAGAAAAACTTTGATAGACATCTTTAAAGTCTCCAGATTTATGTAAATGTTAATGTTTATGTATGAGGAACACCATTTTTGGATGGTAGCTTCTATCAATTGCATCTGTCCACAACTTTCTTGTATGTTGTGGCTCCTTTCACTTTTTAAGGCATTAGCTCTCTGTCTAAGAAAATGTTCCTTTGAACATACCCCTAAACATACCCCTAAAACCTTTGTAAGCAGTTGTCTCTTGTGTATTAGCTCAGACATATTTCAGCAATTTTGTAATGGCAGGTGGCTCTACTAAGGAATGGGAAATATATAAAAGCATGTGGATCCCATCCTATGTTAGAGTTCCACTTGTTGGAATCAACCGACATTTGATATGAATTAATCTTCTGAGCAGTTATTCACAAATGGCAAATCACATAATCCCAGAAAGGGCCAGGTTGGAAGGGACCACAGGAGGTCATCTGGTCTAACCTCCCTCAAGCTGGGTCATCCCAGGGCACACGACACGAGATTGTGTCCAGATAGTTCTTAAATAGCCCGTGAGGAAGACTCCACAACCTCTCTGCATGATCTGTTCCAGTGCTCAGTCACATGCACAGTGAAGAAGTTCTTCATCATGTTCAGGTGGAACTTCTTGTGCAAAAGTTTCTGCCCGTTGCCTTTTGTCCTATTGCTTGGCACTGCCAAGCAGAGCCTGGAGAACTCCTCTGGGCTCCCTTCCTTCAGACACTCACAGGCATTGATGAGGTCCCCTCTGTCATCTCTTCTCCAGGCTGAACAGGCCCAGCTCCTTCAGTCTTACCTCGTAAGAGAGAAGCTCCAGCCCCTTGGTCACCCTCGGCTGGACCCTCTCCAGGAGCTCCATGTCTCTCTCTTGTCCTGAGGAGGCCAGAAGTGAACACTGCACTCCAGATATGCATCACCAAGGCTGAGTAGGGGGGCAGGATCACCTCCATTGACTGGCTGGAATGCTTTTCCTAATGCACCCCTGGATACCATTGGCTTTCCTGGCCACAAGGGTGCTGCTGGCTCACAGATAGCTTGTTGTCCACCAGGCCCCCTGATCTTTTCATCTCTAAGTCATATTCCCAACAAGAGGATGATACTACATATTTTAATTATATCTGCATATTATTCATTGGATTAAAATATGCAGTGTTTTTATACTAGCAAAACTATCTTTTTAAATGTTTAACATTTGTGAGTTGCATTCCTAAAAATCAAGTTAGTCATTACTAAGAATGTGTTTACAGGATATTTTTATACAAAATTTATGAAAGAAAACAAAGCTGGTTGGATGGCAAAAGTAAATCATTATAGATTCTAATGAATAACAGCAACAGGGTTGTTTTATGTCTGTACTTGGGACAATGCTGCTATTAAAAACAAGAGTCTGGGAGATTTACAGAGAACAGACCTTTGGAAAAAAATGTCAACAGAGCCAAAACTGAGTGCATGGGTTGTTCACCGCAGTAGATTAAAAGGAATGTCTGCCTAAAAGTTGATAAGTGCCTGTAGGATTATTCAAAAATTCAGGATTTTTCATCTCTCTCTTAATCAGAGTGAAACTAAACCTTCTGCTAATCAGTAGAAGACCCCACTGGATCCCAAGCTATCAGCTGAGCAGTGAACATGACCCAACAAGCCTTCTTAGGGAGCAAATATTCCCTGGACTCTGCAAGCAAACTCCTATTGACCAAACCAGGGTCAGAGTTGCAGATGATGTAGTCTCCTCTGCCTTCCTTTGCTTCTTCTTCTGATTGAGGTAATATTGAGCAGTGACCTCATCACTGATGATGGGAGCTGTGAGATGTGCGTGTACCAAGCCTTTCTTTCTGACATCTTCCGAGCTCTTCTTTCTGATTTACTAAGTCACTTACCTGCAGAGAAGTGCTGTACACTGAGCTATAAAACAGTACACTGTTAACTGTGTGTTAACTTAGAAACTTACCTTTAAATTTACCTTTCCTTGAAAGACGGCTCTTGGGTAACCTGCCATGGTCCATCAGCCCAATGGGCTCCCCCATGCTCTTGGAAGAGAGCTGTCAAGCAGGAAAGCCCAGGCTGCGTGGGGTGAGAACCTTTTCCTCTCCCCTGCCCTTGCTGCTGGGCCCTGGAAAGGTCTCATGGGGACCAAAACCCATCAGCCTGGGCAGAGCACTGGCTGGTGCCTCAGGAGATGCCGAGCTGCTCCCTTCAGAGTGGAATCTGGATGCCTTAGTCAAGGCTCTTCTGGCACGTATCTGTTGTAGAGGACTTCAGCTGGGGCCAACCACCCAGAAGTCCCAGACTGCCCAGGACAGCCCAGACACAGCAGGTCTTGGGGTTCTATTGCAATGAGGATGAGGATTTTTTTTATTCCCCTAGCTCCCCCTTCCACCAAAACTGATAGTCTGAAGACAGCTTGAGAGCTGCAGCAAGTGGGTGATGAGCTGCAGCTAATTGCTCTATACCTTTTAAATCCACACTTTCCTGCCCCCAGGTAAACTCCCTGTGTTATCCTCCCACAAACAGTCCTGCTTTGGAAATACCGAAGGTGGAGGAGCGGTGTGTGAATGTTTTTAAAAGCCTGTTGATAACCTGTGGGCCACAACCATGAAAATGTGGTGCCTCCCACTGTTACAAGAATTTCTCTTTTAATTTTGTCAGAAGTTTCTTATATCTGTCAAAGCTAGTGACATATTTTCCCTGAACTGTTGCTCCACCAAATTAGTAAACATTTCTGCATAAGCATTCTGACGCTGATTCAGTGGGTAATTAACCGGCTACCTCAAGGTCTTCTAAATCAAGAACTTTGTGCTGATGGAAGAGCATTGTAAGTGCCTGAATTAATTTTAACCTATTGCACACATCTGCATTTCTTTCATACTTTCTTAAGCTTAAAAGACATAAGTTTTTATCTTCTTGAGAGAGAGAAATAAGTGTTCATATGTAGTGATGGTCCACCCTGATAGATTCTAAATTACCTTCATATTTTGCAAATTACATATAAGCAGTGAAACTGGCTCTGATGTAAGAGATCCCTTGTTGTAAAGTGCCAGATATTGACGTTGGGCATACACAGTACCAGTGCAAGGAGAATGGAATACTAGAACTTGGGAATAAATAAACAACTTACACCATAACAGAAGAGGTCAACAGAAATTAGCAAGAGAGAGAAAATTGATTCAAATGTGGAAAACAAATTATTGTATGAACCATACCAGAAGACAGACTTGTTTTAGATAAGTAAATAATCTCTCTGTCACATTTCCTGAAGTATACAAATACTGAATAATGTAGCTGGTATGTTGTTCCTATAAATTTTTCTAGAGCAATGCTGTACTTCCAAATAGGGACAGCCTGACCTCTTTAATGTAAGAGATCACTGTACTGGCGCAGAGAGATCACTTACTTGGCAAGCCAGGCATGCTTTTCATTAGACCTGCCCCATAATGCAAATTCTCCAAAGTGACATGGGTTAAAATGCTGAGTGAATTAGAATCATGTTTTGGTTGGAGGATTCAGAGCTGCCTTTGGTGCTTCCTTAAGCTGCTTCAGCAATGCGTGTGCCAGGCGTGAGAGCATGGGTTATGTTGTTCACTATGTTCTATTTAATGCAGTGAATGCCAGAAATCAGGCTGGTCAAAACCAGAAATGGGTTTTTTTGTGTTTGTTTTTTAAATATAATTTGGAATTAATTTTTAACTTTTATGTTTTATTTTTAACCCCTTCTACTCCCTATTTGATATTTGAAAATTTTAATTTAATTGGAATCTGAAACAATATGAAGAAAATTCTCTTCAAAACGGTCTTTGGAAACATTTGTTTCCATGCAACAGTAAATAGGAACCACCTTTCTACCTTTCTAATAATTAACATTCCTTGCTGGGTGAATCGATGCGAGTAAAATGATTTTGTTGGTGTCAAGGCACCCCCCTCCAAAGGTGTAAGTAATGTTCGTGAGACATTTACCTGTCTGTCCTTGAATAATAGTCTGTCATGTTAGCTGACAGATTCAGGTCTCAAGAATCTGGATTGTTTAGACAATATTAAATCAAACAACTTGGGGACAAATCCAAAACGCATTGATTGACAAAATAATATATTTAAATATAAAATCGATTTACAACCATCACACATGAAATCTGATAAGTAGAAGGGATGATACTCTTTCCCTGCAAAGCACCTGAAGCCTAATCTTATTTAACTATAGATATGCCTCCCAGTATCCTGCTCCTCCTCTTTATATGATTCCCTTGTCAGATAAATTGGATTTCTGATCCTTTTTGCACATGTTCATGGAAGGTGTGTAGGGAGGAGAGTAATAGGTGGAAAGGCACTGTTGTACTGTTGTGAGATAATCTTTTTTAGACAACCTTAGTATTCAATCTAGAAGCTCTCAGAATAGAAAAGGTGAAGCCAATATTTAATTACTGTGACTAAAATTATGTATTTCATCAGCTGTAAACAAAATTAATCACATTTCTTATGATGAAATACAATGCAAATATTTACTTTTGATTTTGAGAATGCCAGAAAATTAGAGTCCTGTTACATTATGATTAATTGATTCAGAATGGTTCTTGGTGAGTAATTTTATGCTTAATGAGTCCTTTCATTCAATTTATTATCCATTCTCTTTTCAGAGAAACCATAGTGGTCTCAGGTGAAAATTTAAACTATGTTTCATAAAATATAGATCTTTAGAAAAATAAGTTATATTTCCAAGATTAATGAACACCCTTTAGGACAATGCAGTTTCAAAGAATTGAGATTGATTTATGTGTTTCAAAAAGAAAAAGCTGTTCCAGTGAGTTTGCACTTTTGCCTACCTGCAGGAATCAGAAAAGTAATCAGAATAGTCTAATACACATGGTATACAGGTAATATCTCTGTAAGTTTGTATGTCAGCCTGAAATACGCCACACAGATACACAGAACCCATCTAGTGCCCTGTTTCTGGTAGTTAGCAGGAAACTATAATTAACTAGTGAGTAATTATAGGAGGTACACCTGAAGCTGTTTGGACCTGTGGGCATTGGCAGGAATTGTGTTTACTTTTTTGCATATTTCATCTTGTCAAACTGCATTAGGACATAAATTGTCATAGTAGCTTATCCTTTATGACAGTTGATAGGACAACCCTGTGACACAATGCGCATGGAACAGTGACACACAATATACCAAACATGACAGC
Organism: Donacobius atricapilla; assembly: GCA_013397315.1. Lineage (NCBI taxonomy): Eukaryota > Metazoa > Chordata > Aves > Passeriformes > Mimidae > Donacobius > Donacobius atricapilla. Next base: position 558,098 of record WBMY01015886.1, read on the forward strand.
AAAGATGGACTCTGGGAAAATTAAAGTAAAATTGTTTATTGAAAAATGTACATGGAAACACACTGTGATCAGTAATTTGCATTAAACAGAAACATGTCATCTTCCTCAACTGCTGCAAGGCTACTCAGAGGGAAACTGTCCTGCTCTTGCAAACTCATAACTATGTATCTTGCCTCTCATGACTGGGCAGGGTACAGGAAGAGACATAATTCTCACACATTTTGGCAAGGCTTGAAAATACTCCTAACCCTTAGCTGCTCAGTTATCATGCAATTCTCTTTTCCTTGTACATAATTTGATCTTGCTAGTATATGAAAACTGATGTAATATGCAAGATCCTTTACTGTGTTACCAAGGTGTGCAGTGATCTAACTGGTCTGTGTCTGTTCCTGGTCCATATCTGTTCCTGGTCCACACCAGGTGCCCTGTAGAGTACTCAGGCATCCATCTGCACTCCCAATTGTCAAATTCCATTCCGCACAAGAAAAACTGCTTGATGTGCATAATTTTTCATTGTGATACATGTAATTACTGTCGTTTACAGCTGATGAAATGGATAGTTTTATTCCCAGTAATTAAATATGATCTCAATCCTTATCTGGGAGCCGTTACACTGTTTAAAAGCTGTTTAAAAGAGGTCATCTCACAGCAGTTCCCGCTTCAGCATCTAACAGAATTTATTACACTTGGGGCTGAAATTTTAAGAAGTGGATTAATTTCAAGCTCACACTGTACCATCCCTACATGTGGATGCATTACTCCTCTCAAACCTGTGAGCTGCAACCTATTGCTACAAAAAGGAAGGACTTGTTTACCCTGTCCTTGCACCTTTCTCCAGCCTCAGTGTGAAGCAATGGAAGCCCATACCCTGAGCTTTGACTTCTGGGGACAGCAGAAGCAACATGATCCCCTTTTCTGTCGGACAACACACTCTGCTACACTGTGCCTACAATGTGCTTACCCTAGGTGAGAAACCCACCTCCAGGAGATAAATTTTTGCAAAAGGAGTCATTCTGTGGCAGATGGAAATGGTATGTTCAAAACAGCATCCCACACTCATTGGTAATGATCCTCTTACATGTGTGAATTCATTATCTCTGTAGGGGCAATTCAGAATTGAGTCATTAAATAATCCGTGGTTATCTTTAAGGATGACATGAAGCTGCCAGGCCTAATGCATTGATTGATGAAGACAGAGTGTCGACAAATGAATATATGATCTTCTCAAATTAAAAGAAAATTCAATTCACGGGCTGAAAGAGCATTTAGATTGCATTAAGTATGAGATAGAAACCAACAAGTCAGTAGATTCAGCAGTGAGAAATGTGTCCTATCTATGGCCTTTCTAGCTTTTGTATGTTTATTCTACAGATGTAATTATTCATCTACAGTTATCATGTATGTTCTCATTTTTTCACTTGTGACACAGTGGCTTAAAAAACTTCTGTTTTAACATACACTCTACAAAAACGTTCCTTCTCATAAATACAACACATTGCATTTAACATACTCCTGAATCATACAACATGTACCTGTGGATGTTTTTTCTATGTATTATTTATATTTTGGTATGAACTCATTACACAAAACAAGAAAAAATAAGGAAGGCCTTTTGCAGAAGATAATCCTGGTAACCAAATATGCTTACTCTGTTAGTCCCTTTGTATATACATGTATCTAACAATCACCTTGCCAGTCTACTCGCAGAAACAGTGTTTTATTTCTGAGAGCCCATTATCATTGAATCACAGAACCACAGAATTGCAGAATCATAGAATCATAGAATCTTAAAATTACCCGGGTCAGAAGGGAGCCTAAAAATCAACTACTTTCAACCCTCCTGCTATGAGCAGGGACAATTTTCTCTAGACCAGTTTTCTCAGAGCCTCATCCTACCTGGCCTTGAACATTTCCAGAGCTGGGGCATCCATAACTTCTCTGGGAAATCTATTCCAATGCCTCACCTGACCTTTGTTGCCTGTGGATGCTGCTTCGGTGTATTGACTTGGTCCCTTTCTCTTTTTTTTTTTTTTTTAAATACTTGCTGTGCAATGGCATTACTGAACTCAGGGGCAAAGACAAGACTCTGGGCTTGTCTCTGCACCCAATTCTGAGACTACTGTTGGACAGGAGGGTAGAATTCCCAGCAATATAAAGACATTGCACACTAGAATTCTAGTAACTGAAGTTTCAGAATGCATTGGGATGTGATTTTATATTAGTTATTGCATTTTTACTCTGAAAATTGCATCTTATTTTCCCAATTTTTATCCCTTGGACTTCTGCTGAATGTAAGCTGCATTAGATATGCAATTGCCTTTAAATGAGATTAGAGATATCCCATCTTAGGCCTTGGAAGGATTCATAGGTCAAGGAAGAAGGTCATCACCAAAGTCAATTATTCTTGGGGAGGTTACATAAAGTGTGGCCATTCAGAGAAGACAGTGCTGGAAGAAATATATGACACCTTTGAATACATATCCACCAGTGATAAGTAGAAGATTTGGGGTTTATTTTTATGACATCCCTCTGGACATTTGTTTCTCTGTCTGTTTCAATTCAAAATTTCCTGGCTCTGAAAGAGACTAGTCCTTGAATATGTACATTACCCCAAATTATTCTATGTTGATTAAATGGATTTTATGGTTTAAAAATGCAGCTATTGTATAACAATTATTAATACCAATATTATTAATACTTTTTTTGTACATTCTTATAAAAGTGTCTAGGGATTTAATTCTGGCAAAGAAGTGGATGCCTCTAAGTGTGTACATACATTATGCTAACAACCTTCCTGTCTGCTCTTACCCAGGTTAGCAGCATTTTTATTTTGAAAGGCAACTCTAACACTGTCATGAAAAATAATATCAGTAATAATAAACTTAAAATCTTTTTGTTAACTTCACTGTATAAGTCAGCACACTCAAATTTCAACTGGAGCACAAGATACTTGAGGCTGACCTTAATCTTCTTGATAGAGTTAGGGTCCTCTTAGAGTTAAAGGACATTCAAATTCATTCCCTTAAGGATTTAGACACACTCTTGAAAAGATTCCAAAACAATATTGACCTATACAGTACTTTATTTTAAGGGATTTATTCTGAATCTCCTTTTTATGTTGCTTCAGATGAAAAATGTGTTAATGCACTGAAATTGCTGCATAGCTGCAGGAAAAATGCACTCAAATCTAAAGGTGACATTGAGAAGCAAAACAAAAAGAAAAGGGGATTTGAAGTGACAGGCAAAGGTAGAATAGAAAAGATGTTGTTCAGAACTTGGTATTTTATGTATGGCTATTAGTTTTACAAGTGATAATTCATTGGGAGGACTTTAATCAGGACTGGAGCCCCATGACACCAAGTGCCAACAAAGTATTGACATTAAACACAGCTCCCACCTTAAACAACATCCCATACAGCTAGCAAGTAAGAGTAGAGTGGAAGGAAGAATGGAAGCAAAACCAAGGCAGGACTAGTACATTCCATGCCAATTCCATCTCTTATGGCTGCTGGCCTAGGATTTGACAAATCAACCTATGTCAGTTGTCTCTTTGATTTTGTTTGGTTTTGCCTTGGAAGCCAAAATCGGCAAATTTCAAGACACTTAGCTTACATCTGATCATAACATTCAGCTATATATTTTTTAAATGTCTTACTTTTTTTGAGAAGTGAAGCACCCAGCTCCCAGCATTTCCAAGAGAGGTAGTCTTCACAGACCTTTCAGAAGGATGATCACCTTGGTGTTTGCACTGTTGCTGTAGCAATTACCTGATTTAAAAGAAGGTGGGAAACCTCATATGCTGAAGTGATTACTGGAACATGCCCTGGCACAAGTACCTTACTGACAGCTTTATCAAACTGGAGCCACAACTCTACAACACTACCACAAAACTTAGTGATGATTTTCCTAGGTTATATTTGGACACTGTGGTGGGGTTACATAAAATAACTACAGATATTGAAAACCTACAGTGCTCAATTGAACAGCATGAATAATGAATTGTGGAAAAGGGGCACTTGATGGTATACTTTATCTCACCCAAATGGAGAAGTCTAAAATTGGTGAGATGAATTTCCATTTTACAGCCAAAAGCTACCTGTGTCTCAAAGTCAGTTACTCCTTTCAGAAAACTAGTCCAGACTGCCATTCCTGTGGACATTAACCCAAACTTGCTACCCACTGGGTGACAAAAGTGCCTGAGTCTCCCTTGTGAATCTACTGGAAGGGAATTTAAATCATGCAAGTGCTAATTTAATAATGATCCTATAAATAGATTGTGCATTACTCACTTGAAGCAATTCAGTACAGTACAAATCTAGGTCAGAAGTATCTTAAATGAACTGTACCATTCTTGAAACAGAAACCTTCATATCTCAGCTAATGAACAGCAGCTTGTATGTTAAAGGATTTTTTAAATAATTGGCAAAATACTCACAATTGTCTCCTTTTCAGGTACATAATATGCACGTTGTGATTGCTGTGAACTAGAAGACCCCATTTAAGGAGCAAGGGGAAAAATCAGCAGCACATTGGTCCCAAACTTTTTTTCCAGTTGCATACTAATTATGTATGTGTCACTGCATTCACATATTCACCACAGAGACTAAATGCAATTAAAAGCTTCTTACGCCAGAGATACTTGTAGCTATAAAGAGGATATTGTGACCAGTATGTGGTAATGAGACCTGTGCTACTAATGAGGAGGATTTTAACAAAGCAAAAGGATTAAAAAATCCACGTGTGTTTTGGGTGAGAGGACAAAGAGCCAGAATGACTAAGGATGGTTTGGCTTTTAGGATTTTTCAGGACAGGACAGGAGTGCTGTCATGGGCAAGGGGCTCTGCAGCTGCACATGAGTAGATGATGCTGGTGGGTGAGGGAGCTCCAGGCACCCTTCTGCCCTGCTATCACATTTGTGGTCACCGTGAGACATACTTTTTACTGTTCTGGCATCTGTGGAGAACAGAGAATCAGACCTAGGCTCCTAGTGTGCTCATTGATCCTGTGGAATTGGGACCCAGAGGAGAGACCCTGTCTCAGAGCAGGAGGATGCCTTGAGCTACTCCACAGGAGTCACTGCTGGGGCTTGTACCCTGCGCTACAAAGGCATTCTCAAACACGGGGCAAGGAAGGCCAGAAACCCAGGCTGGAGGGGTTTCCAAAGAACAGAGACCTCCCACCTCTCTTCTGGTTAACCAAGCCAGGTTCACTTATCCTGTCATACTGTTCAACCATGTTATTAATGTTACAGTCCTAGGAGAAGGTATCAGAGGCAGGTGTTCCCCTTTCAAGCATAATGCTTTAACTTCCTTGGTTTGCCAGGTCATTGACTGGGACACTCGCATGAAATATTTGGAAAAGGGGTTTAAATCTCCAGGGCAGACAAAAGAGTGTAGGCCTTTGGACGTCCATTTGCTGAAAAGATAATTCAGCAATATGCCTACTACACAGAGAGTGATCATCACCACACTCTTCTTTGGCTCTGTCTTAAAGGCAAGGGGAATCACAGCTTCATTTTTGGCATGGAATACAGCCCATAAATCTTCAGTTCACCCCAGTATCATCTACATGGTGGAGGAGTTGGACATGGACTTGTCAGGTTCCACACACTGGATTGATTAGGCCCATCTAGCCACATTATGGTTGCTTATGGTTGTAGCTGACCCCGCTGCATCCACCTGGAAAAAAAACCAAAACAGCACTTCAGGCTAACACAAAAGGAAACCCTTTTCAAGACTGCTGTTCTGGACTGGTGCACATTTTAGATTTGGCTCAAAGTCAACAAGTAACATATAAAATCCTGATTTGTATCCCATTATAGCCAGCTCCCAGCAACAAAATTCTCACTAGCTTTAACTAGAAAAGGTTGCAGCTCTCAGTATTGTTGCTTATTTCAGAGCTGTAATCCCGTGTACAACCTTGCCTTGTAATATCATACAAGGGAAAAACATATATGTGCTGAGGCACCAATAGTAGAAGTGCCTGCTGGACATGCCAATATTTTCCAAACCATGCTTGCTTAAAGCATGAGTAAATGACAAATAAAATCAACAGATCCCTTTGTTGTGTAAAACTGGAGTGGAAAATAAAGCAGCCCAATTGATCACTGTTATGTTTGGTCTCTCTGGAGTCATTATGCCCGAGGAAAAAAAGAAAAACCCTATCAAAGCCAGAGTTGCATAATGCCCTTTGGGTGATGTTGCTTACAAAGAAAGATATGAATCACTGTTGTTTTTTTTATCTGTGAGTTGGACCATTAACATTAAAACCTTACAGAACAAATAAATGCCATTTCTGTTTCTGAAAACAGCCTACCTAACATAGAGCTAACATTTGTTTCATGGCATGATAAAAGAAGCCAAGAAGGATAAATAAAAAGGAAAGAGGGAAAATGTGAATTTGAAGAAACAGGTTGGAAGAAATAGTTGATATTCCTGAAAGAGTGCTTTGGCTCATAAAGGATAAAGGTGGGAATGAGTATTTTTCTTTTGTTTATTGGCATAATCCCATGAAAATGCAAGTACTCAAAATAGTACTGTCCTATCTTTAGAGATGTATTTCATTTTGCCTTCTATGGAAGAGCTGAACAGAAGGGGAGGATCCTGGCTGCTGTCATTGAAGCTGCTTCTGTCAGAGTGAATAAAAAAGCACAGCTGCCAGAAAAGATACAAAGTGTAAAGTCCAAATAATCATTTTCTCATTAAAATGGGGCTTTATTGCTAGTGGATGCAAATAGGCTGGGAAATTAATTTCTCCCTGCACTGAGAAGTTAACAATGGAAAACATCATTCTGGTATCAGTCAATATAAATAAAGATTCAATCTCACCACCACAGAGAATGCACTGATGCAGGTCCAAAGTTCACTGGGCAAATTTTGAAAAATTCTTGGTGGAATCCCTAGGAGAAATGCCATTATTGCAGAGAACTCCTCAGAAAAATAGACTAGTCACAATATTTTTAATATCTTTATCCTTCAGGTTTTCTGAATTTAAAGTAAAAATACAGATCACAGTCAAGATAAGCTTTTTAGAAAAGCCTTTATAACCATAGAAATATGTGATTGATGCAAAATACAGAACCAAAAAACCCCAATTGCTGTTTAAATGGTCAAATTTGGCCAAACTAGTTTAAGGTTAATATCTGATTTTAATCTACAGTAAGGCCAGCAGGGGTGAGTTTTACATGGTTGTGAAATGAATTGCATGGCTGAACTATTGGCCTTCCCCACAGGGATGAGAAGCCAAGGGCTGCTCTTTTCATCGGCCACATGCAGTACAAGACAGAGACGTCTCTGAGTTATGTCGCATTTAACAACCATCTTCTAGCTGAGAATACAGAATTAGATGCCTGCCATCATTAAAAAAGGGAGAATTAGGTAACTCAGAAAGGCAATTCTGTCAAACCCACATAGTGCACTGCCTAGGGCTAGGAAGTAAGAATAACTCTTCAGTCACACACCTGGGACATGTGTCTGAAGCTGTTCCTTTTCCTTCAGTCTGTTCAGCCTTCATAAAACATCTCTGTTCAGGGACAGCAGCACACCTTCCCCCGGTGGACACCTAGAGTCTTCCTTCAGGAACTGAGTGCTTTCACTGAGACTGTCCTCTGGCAGTCGTTCACTTCCACTCACAGCTGGGGAGTGGGCTACAAGTCCTTGGGTTGACACCACAGCCACAGGACATGAACCCCACACAAACACTGGAGATGTGCAATTCAGGAGTCAAACCCCCTTCTTGTAGCCAAAACTCGCTCATATTTTTCCTCAATAAAGACAATAACAATATTGCCTTGTCAGCCTGAAGTAAATTAGTAAAGTATTATGGTTCATCAACTCCCTCACCTCCACTCACAGGCTAGATTATATTTCTTCCTGCCAAAGTCACCTGGCCATTGCCCTCAGCTTTTCTCTTACCCTGTATTTTCATCCTCACCTGCTTAATATTGAACCACAGATCCTGTTACAACGCCTGTCTTCTCTGATAGATTAACAGTTTTGTCCCAGCACAACAGCAGCCAAAACTTGGCCATGGAGGACCTCACATGGGGCCAGAATTTCCCTGCTGGACCTATCCTGCATATGAAAAACAGTGAGGTGACCCAAGCACCACAGCATTTTAGTTTAACTATATATCCAAACATGTCTGAAGGATAAAATTGGAGAAAACTTTGTTATTGCAAGCAACTTTTTGCCTGACCTTTGTCGATTAAATATCTGTATAGAAGCTACTTCAGGAACGCCCCAACAGCTCCTGTTTGAGGTCTTGTATAATAAGGGTAAGTTTAAGCCACCCCAGAGAATTCTCAGGGTTTGTTGGGTACCACAGATGTCCCCATTGGGATTGGTTGGTCTTAGTTGAAAGAGAAGCTGCTGCTACCCTCCCACAACCCAGCTCCTAAGTCATGGCAGCAGCTGGGCTTAGTTAAACAGCTGCCAAACAAAAGTCATCTTCTGACTCGGCTGTGCAAAGGTTTTTTTCTAAATATTATTTCCACTACTTATTTAATTCTATGAAAAGGGCAAAACATTCTCTTGAGAATAATGCTTTGGCTAAGTCAGTCAGTAAGTAAAGTGTTTTGAGTACTGCTGATCTATTTTAAGTGAGATTTATTATCTAGATCTTCATTTATTAAATCTGTAGGGTGTTTTTTTTTATGTTTGGTTGGGGTTTTTTTGATTTTTGTTGCTTTTTTTTTTTTTTGTGGAAAGGGAATAAATGCTCTCATAATTCACAGCCTTACAAATAATTTATATAACATTATTACTTATTTTGAAGCCTACTTCATAGTATATAAAAAAGTCTCTTCATGCTTTTGGAAAGCTATGACAAGAAAATCAGTGTCTCATGGGAAGATTCATCTGCAGTTAAGACCAATATGAAAGCTCTGTGTTGTGAAGACAAGTTTCTACTGGTTTCAGTTCAATTTAAAGACTTTTAAGAGTCTGTTCCCTACATCTTGTATTTGTCCTAAGTTGTGGGTTTCACTTGATGAAAAATCCCAGCATGTACTATCACAATTTTGGATCAGCTTTCTTCACATTCAGATGGAGTAGAGTTATGGCTAATGAGCTACATGTATCTCACCTGGATTAATTTTTCAGCAGTCCACAAGCATCAAATAAACTGTGGATGAAGGACACATATATGTTTTCACCAACGACATATTTAAGCAAAACAAAGTATGAAAATGTTTATAGCCTACAGAAGACCTTGAATCCAGCTTTTCTCCTTGACAACATTTCTATTCTTAACATAGGAAAAAACCCACCATCCTGAACTTTAACACAGACAGATGTTCAAATTAGTTGTTTCTTGTAATGCAGAATTTTATTTTAGGTTTCTCAATTCCCCTTTAGGTTTGGTTAGACTTAGACACATACTGACAATAAGGGACATAACTCAAATATTCAGAGCAGAAGATAGCCATTATGTCTTGGTGGACCAGTTTCGAAAACTCAAAGAAAACATTTTACAGGTTTGAGTGCAGGCTGAGGAAATTATCTATATGTGGGGAGTCTGTCTATCTGTCTCCCTGTCCCTCCAGGGAAGGAAAGAAGGCAGTATCTGAAAGGAAGACACCTCTAGAAGAAGGAAAAATGGCCCCAAAAAGGGTAAATAATTTGTTTCATATATAATCTGCATCCATGTCCATTTCTCCATGCTTGCTTTATCTTTTGACCATCAAATAGTATCTGGCAATAGTAGCAGGTTATTAGAGTAGTTAAAGCACTAATAAGTCCAGATATTGTATGTTCTGTTGACATTTAGCCAGGAAATAGCAGAATGGAGAATGACATAGTCCAAAAGCACTAACACATGGTATTGATAAAAGCACTGGAACACATAGTGAAAAATCAATCTATTGCTTTAGTGACTGATGCCTTCTTATTTTGCAGTTTTCACTGTCCTCAAATGTGCTAATTACATCAATTATTGCTTGCTGTGTTGAATGGCTTTGTGGCTTCATAAATCATCATCAAACATTAAAAAAGCCTCACCCGTATGAAGAACAAGCAACAAAATGCTGTAAGGCCAAACAGGAAAGATTAAAGACTGAGAATTTGTCTTGATTTTCCTCACAGTTCCTGTAACAGATGCACATTCTAATGAGGAGTTGAAGAACTGGTAAAAACCTTTGGCTCCCAGACACTGAAGGTCTCAACAGTAGAAGAAACTGAAATCAGCACCACCAGAATTGTCACACACCTGGTGCCTGAATGCTGTATGTCAGGTCAGCCCTAAATAATCGACTTGATTCAAACAGCACTGATAAATACAATCAAAAGTACATTTGGACATCTGACTCTTTCACTTTGGTTTCCCTGGGTGGGTTCACTCTCATTGATCTGTGCTGCCATGCACTTATAAGACTTGAAGTACAGAGACTTTCAAAGAGATACTTGTCATCACAATATTCACAGTACAGTTTCGAGAGTTAGCAGCCTTGGATCCTCATGTTTCCCTCACCGTTTAATAATTACTTTGCTCTGTAATTCTGAAATAGCAATTTTCTGTCCAGCAAAGGATGGAAGAATTAATATTAAATATGGAATATCCAGGAGTGGTGATAAATTCATAGTGACTCTGAAAAGTCATACCAAGCAAATCCAAACAAAGAGAGTGAATGAGTCAGGAATCTCAACATCAGAGAAAATAAGTCGTTCAGATTCAGCCTAAAAAACAGAAAAGTAATTTCTGCTAATTGGATTTTCTGAATTTACAGGTAAATATGTGCCATTTTATTTCCAGAATCCTGGGTTAAAGATACTAAAGCTGGAACAAAGTCCCAGTAAAGAAAACAGGAGGGGAAAAAAAGAATAGTACGCAACTGATCAGGACAAGGAAAGCAAAAACTGTACTGCAATTAAAGTGACAAGACAGATACTTGATATTAAATGCAAATAATTTCTATGTATTTATCAAGTTTTCTAGGACTAAAGCAAATATTTATGTCTAGATTAAGAATATTTTTACCATTTAGGACAGAAATTTCTGTCAAGTATCTGAGATTCTGCAATCAATCCCTTTTAAAACTAAAGCAGCAGATGTGCTCCAGCAGTCAAGCTTCTTAGAAACTGCAGTACCCTTTCTAGAATAAAGCTCAAAAAAGATTTAAGAGCAGTTGAAAAGTACCATTTTACTTGAATGTAGGTCAAGAATACATAAAGGGTTTTTCTTTCCTTGAGCATGTTAGCTATTCATAGTGATCTATCCTTTTGTTTCTGGAATCTGGAGTTTTGACCTGGTTTCTTAGGGCCTGACTTATTTCTACAGTATATAATTTATGTAGCAATTCCCCAACACTGCTTTTAACAGCAAGAAGACTTTTGAAGGAGGTGGTTAATAGTGATCTACAAAACCTTCAGTACCTAGTTTATTTCATTGCTCCTTTAGACTGTTCTGCAGTATTCAGAGCCTGAATGTAACAGCCCAGAAAAAAAATTACAAAACTCCTACTGCAGTCTGTGAGTCACTTGAGTTATTTTGCCACAGTTTTATTCTCCACTATTACCTTGTGGCATTTGGCTGAATTTTTCTTCATTAAGCTAGTCAGAAACCAAATGGGAAGGTCAGGATGAGCCTATTCCTGACAAAAGTCTCCTCTAAAGTTAATTTTTCATACTTGACAGGGAATGTAGGCTGCAGAATACAGTCATCAATTGCACTGCTTTGAAGGAATTGGAATAATATCTGGAGTCAAGTTCAGTGTTTCACCTTCTAAGGGAGGGGATACACTCAAAGGTTTTGCAGTGCTCTCTTAATCTGTCTGGGGACTGTCCCATGCTCTGGGCTTGAGAGATTACAGCATGTTGCCTGTTCTTCTTTTCTGTCCTTTGGCTGGTTCCCCAGAAAATCCCAAATCCTTGTTCTGGGAACTGCAAGAGAAGGTAATTATACTTTACTTAATGCGTGATTTCTCTATTGCATCATTTCTCCATAGGGGAGCTACTTGGGGCTGAGAAGATGTTCAAGACTTTGGTGAATATTTGTAGGAAGCAAACTTAAACTCAAAATTATGTTGACAACAATATGTGCTTGTGGTTGGTGGAATGGTCAGAGCCAGGTTCAGACACAGAGGTGCGGAGGGATACTTGAAAATCACAGGTAGCTCAATCTGCATACCTGAACCATAGCTGGCTGGTGGGCCACTGTGTGAAAATGCTTCCGTTGCACAGAACCTGAGCTAGGGCTGGGAAATCACCACTGATCATGTGTCTCTGGTAAGTGGTAAATGTCTTGGACACAAATGACCACAAAGATGCTGCCGGAGGTGTGAGAGGGAGGGTGCATGGGGTCCTTCAGGGAGACTTTCTCTCTAATGCAGACTGTGAAGGTCATCGGATTTTCTCCACTGCTCTGATCAGTGCCCTTCACAGACAGCTTGGAGGACATATGAGTACAGTGACTCTGTGCTTGTCAGGCCATCCCCACAAGATGTTATCTTATATCACCATTCAGAAAAGGGAGTGGTGAAATGGTTGCTCCCCTTTCCACAAGAGAACCGGGTAGATCCCTGGGAGGCGTATATAATACTTATATTCACTGAAGCTGAGGCTCATGTGCCTGAAGAGGAACAGCACCTTTACAGCTGCGATAATCACAGGAACTGTGTGAAACTCCATCAACAATTTCAGTACAGCTGGACACCTCACTCTCTCAGAACCCAGTGATGGTAACTGGAATGTCATGGGCAGTGACAAGTTGGGGACTGTTTTCAAGGTTTCAGTAACAGAATGTGCTTTACTTGAGTGCTTGAGTACTGAACTGCTCATCTATTCCCATACAGGTCTGGCACACCAAATACCCACAGGGTGACACTGATTTCTGACACGAACTGGGCCTAGAAAAACAGGAACTACTGCACTCTATCTTATACCAACCCCTGAAGAAAAGCTGAATGAACAGACTCCTGAACCCCGTTCCTGGAAAATAACAGCCCACTGTTTACATGGAGGCCCAAAAGGCAAACTTGGGCTACCAGCAAGACACGACAAGGTTGATATGAGCACCAGGAGCCTTCAGTCTTCTTATCAGGGTTCTGAGAACTGAGAGGCATGTGATTAGAGCTAGTACCTCGGTGAGATTGCAGCCCTGAGAGATGACAGTGGGCTTGCACCATGGTGAGCACTCATGTCCTCCCTCCCCACTGCCCTGCAGCACTGAGGTTCTACAGTGCTAGTATGGATGGGGTTACTCTCAGGGTGGGCCTCTCTCTCTGAAAACCACAACTAGGGCAGCTTTAGAAGTAATTGAGACATGGTAGTGTAACTTCACTCTATTTAGAAGTAAATCGAGGTATGGTTAAAATGTTTGCTAACTGCAGAACAGGCAGGTGTTATCCCTCATATGGTTCATGGTCAGTATGCAGGTAAGCATGTTTGACATATTAAAGCACTGGAAAAACACATATGATTGAAGACTTGGTGTGATTTTTGCCTGTAATTATGTTTTCACATTCAAGACGTAATTAAAAGCAGGCTTGATTTTACCGTCATTATGGGTGAAAAAAATCAACCTGTAGCTTTAGAAAACAAACATGTTTCATTTCTAAAAATGAATGCTGTTACAGCTCTTTAAAAGGTAGGTGGACTCAATGTAAACATCCACAATTTTTTAAAATGTGTTTATTCATCAAATACCTTCCAAAGCGTTCCAAATCCTGCGTTTCTCTACAGCATCAGTTGTCACTGCTACATCTAATGAATCCAAAGATCTTAATGGAAAATGGCTGCTGGGTGAGACAGACAAGTGTACTAGGTCCATTTCAGTGCTTCTGTAGTACTAATTTGTCTACTGTAGATGTAGTAATTAATTCTGAAACGATGTTGAATGTTTTCAGTTCTTGCTGTTAATTGATTTCAAATAATATTTCTTGTTTTTATTTTCTTCTGTGAACTACTGTGCTGAGGTGATGTCCAGAAAGTCTTTGTATTTCAAAAGCCTGGAAATTTCTCACGTTTACAGATTGGAAATAATAGCATTATAAAGGAATTGGGAAGGAAAATTCCTCACTTTCCATTTTCCCCTCCTTTTTTAGGAAATTGATTTGTGTGGTAGCAAGATATGGGAAGTTAAATAAAATATTTGGATTTTTTTCAGATATTTTAACATATTTCATTCATTCAACTAGTGTAATAGTTCAACCATTTTAATGCCTCTTCTGGGCTTGGAACCACCAGGTGGTTTTGGATACTGGCCTGTCCTACATACAGCAACAGTCACCTCTTCATTTTGGGCCAGTGCCATGAACTGGGGGCTGATACCTGCTGACTCAACCACTGTTCACATGAAGGCAGTTGTGATGAGTGCACAGCTTTGCACCATCCTGAGCAAACTATCCATGTACTGGTACATTACTCCAGCAATCCATAAATTGTTCTGTTCTTTTTCTCTGTGAATGAAGAGTCCAGCCTTGCTGTGATATGCTCTCTGTTTCTTGTACACAGGCTTTCAGTCCAATTTATTTCCACTGATTAGAAATGGTTGTCAAAATAGTGTTCACTAGGGGATAAACTTCAATGCAATATCACTGTAGTGTATATAAATTCAGTAAAAGACATAAATGAATTAATAAATAATAGCTCCCAGCTCCACACAAAAGAGTTGTCTTTATTTCTGTATAGTGTCATATCAATGTAGAGAACCCTTTTTCCTGTCACTATATTCATCATTGTACCACCCAGGATTCATAAAGCACCATTTACAGATAATGGAAAAAAAGCAACAGGACACAACATGTTTCTGGCTGATAATATTGATTCCAAGTGTTCTGAGAGAAAATTAATTAAGTCATGTGTTCCAGCTATGACACTTCTTATCCCTTTTATGGATGCCTGTTGAAATAGTTCATAACATTCTACAGACCCCAGACCTACATCAAAACTAATTACAAAAATTAAGCTAATTGTTTAAGAGCTTGCAACTGAGTGGAGAGAGACACCAGCAGCACAATGCCACCTTGATGTCTTCTTGCCCATAAGGAGTTTATGAGAGGAATGATACTCAGATGAGAATTAGTAAATTCAGCAGATATGGTCTTAAACTTTTCACAGGGTATGGTAATTTTACTCTTGGAGACTAAATAAGTCACAACCATCATGTCCCCTCAGTTTTTTAAACTTCCACATAACATCTGTCAACAGATGCAAAAATTTCCATTTATTTCAACCAGTACATTAGCCAGAGAACTGGTTTGTAGGACAGCTGAATTATTCATCACAAATACTGTCTTGTTAGTCTTCAGATCTTCAGCAGCTCAATACACATCTGTGTACTATTTGGCAAGCAGTTCACTTGTGGCCAAATCTGAGCTAGTGACACACTTGTGAACTGCAATTTTGGGCTCAATTACTGTCACTTTGTCATGGTTATTCATCATAAAATGTGTCATCTCCTGTTATGTGATGTTATTTTTGTTTCATGACAAACTGATATTGCCATACAGGTATTGAACAAGAAATATTGCCCATCAGAGATAATCCCTTGGATGAAACTGCATATCTGTTGAGTAAAATAACATTTCAAGGCTAACACACACACCGTTAAAAAAAAAAAATTCCACGTTATTATCTAGTCTTCCAGAAAATGAACTAATAATTTGCAGAGGACTACAGGTTTAACAATCTTTTACTCTGAAAACTGTGCAATGCATGAGACATCTCCACTTCTGGAGTCAGGACCATCACTATCAACTTCCTCGAGCCAAACACTGAATATGTGCTGGGCAGGGAAAACTGAGGACGCCCTTGCACTACCCACAGTGCTGATATGACAGAGCACTCTTCCTTCAAACCTCATTTAAAATTACATAAGTGAAAAGAGGAATTTGATAACCATAAAGCTCACTTGAGTTTTCCAAAATTAATCTGCCTTTGTGTTTAAAGAAGTATTGTTTTTCCCCTACAGCTTTTAGTCTTTTTTTAAAAAGGAAGGATGATTTTGCTTAATATTCATAACAAAGGTGGGATGTTTCTTGAGGAGTCAGATTTTGGATGTGAAGAAAAGTGTAGTAGGATTCACATGGGCAATCAGTTTTTGTATTCAAATTTACTGACCCTGGTCTTAAAAACATAGTTGACAATGACATACCGCGTGGTGAATCTGAATATCCATGATCTTGTGCGTGGGATGAAAGTATGAAAGTTTATTTTGGCATCCTACAAAAAGGTACTGAGAAGCAGTCTGACAACAGAGATTTTTAGACATCCTTCTTGTTTTCTTTATTTCTAATATTCAGCTACAGATTCCATTGTGATACCTAGTTCTAATTTAACCTCTTAATTTTGCTATGGGGCTATTTTGGAGCTGCTTCAGAGCTGATTAAGTTGCTCTCTGAAGATAGGAAAGAAATTCCATTGCAGGGAACAAAATAAGTCAATTTTTATCTTTAAAACTCTGTAGTGTTGCTGTCCTATATATTTTTCAGATAAGACTAGAATTTACCTGACAAGACATTTCTATGTGTTTGTCCCATGTAGCTGAGCAGTATCATTGTGCAGCATGCATTCCAGTGTCATGGGAGTGGAATTGTACACATTTTATGAAAGTTTTCTCTTGTATGAGATTCATACCTACTTATATGATGTTTATGTTACATTGACTGTAGTCTCATAACCACATGGACTTTATCTCTCTTCCTTGAGATTTTGTTATTGGGATTTTTTTGTTGGTTTGTTGGGGGCAGGTTGTGTTTTGTTTTTGTTGTTTGTTTTTTTCGATTTGGTTTTTTTTTGCATCACACTGTAACTTTAAAGAAAGTGTGTGGGTATTTATAAGGCTTTCTGTGAATAAAAATGTATGCAAATGGACAATCTGGTGTTTCTTTGTAGAGGACATTGAGAGGCACAATTACTTGAAATTCACGTTCCTGTTTGCATTTGCGCTCCAATTAATTGAAGATACCCAGATGGAATTTTCTGGGTTGTGCATTTATCAATTCTAACAGGCTGCACTCAGTCAGAATTTATCAATTCTCATAGTCTACACTTGTAGACAAACCAACCATTACCAGCTGGAAGAATGATTTTAATGCTATAATGTATAATAGTTTTTACACCTGAACTAGAACTAATAGTCTGATCCTTAGGTATGGAAATTCTAGCTTTTTCAACATTCCCAGTGCACTGGGTTTATTTGTATTAGGTTTAAAAATTCACAAGGTGTGTCACTTGTTATGTACTTGCAGTATATTCACATGTCATGTTAAAAAGTAAGGAGCTTAAAATCCATTAGTTAACAGCTGAAGATATTTAAGTGTTTAAAAAAAAATTTATTAATCTCATTTCCTATGAACTTGGTAAATATTTTTCTCCATATTGGGAATGGGCAATCTGGAAACCAACAAGTTCACTTTCTGGACAAGTTTCTCCACATACCTCCTTCAAAGTTTTACAAAGCTTCTCCTAAATAGTACATATTCAAAATAAAAACAGGTGAATCCTAAACTCTGCATTCACGTTAGGGAACTACTGAGAAAAGTTCATCACTGAGGGAAGGAGTTCACACAGATTCTGATGCAAACTTTTATTGAGGAATGGAATACAGAGTACCTGATCCATGATCCATATTATTATTAGACTTTGCAACAGGAGGTTTCTCTCTTAAAAAAAGTCCTACACCAATAGCACTCTTTCCCCCTGTTTGTGAAATTGTATACTCTTCCTGAATTACTACTGGGTTAGGCCATCAGATCAGATGAGGTGTCAGGAGCACAACTATGCCAAATAACGAGCACAACTATGCCAAATAACAAACACAACAATGTAAAAATGAGTCAGTCCTCAGGTTCTCTACTGATTAAACTATGAAAATGTGGACAAAACAGGAATGCCAAGTGACAGAGGAAAGTGTACTGAAGCCACACATATTTCTGCCAGGAGAGTCTAAGCTTATGGGGTTGACCACAACTGTGTCTTGACTTCTTGCAGAGTTTCTGAAGACAGCTACAATTCCCAGCATGGAAAGTCTGGCACGTGCAATATCCCTAAGATACGTGGTCCTGTTTGGCCCTGACAAGAACCTTATCAGCCAAGCTCCACAATTTCTCAGCAAGATAAATACAATAATAAGGGTTGAGAGCAAGGCATGGAGATGTCAAAATCCTCCACAGCTTTATCTATTTAAAAGCTACCCCTGGACTTTAAAACAACTGCTGTATCTTTCTACAGCTAGTGGAAAAATGCCACCTCAAAAGAACATTTAATTCTGCTTACTTCAGTCATACTTTAGCAAGCTGGATTGTTCTCCAGAGGTTATTCTCCCTCCATTGACCACAGAAAAAGCTTCAGTAACTACTTTACACAGGATGTCTAACTTTTAAATTGCTGAGGTTAGTGAGCTGAGTCCCATTTCAATTCTGCAACTTCGGAAAGGTGGGGAGCTGGCTTGAATGGTCGTTTGTTCATTATTTTGCCAGTGCTGTACTGAGCAGATGTTTCTATTGAACTGTCCACAATGACTCCAGAACTTCTCCCAAGTGCTTGCCATTAATTTAAAAATCAGTCATGTGTAAGGGGTTTAGATTGTTTCTCCCAGAAGCCCATTGCATTTGTACTGTATTTTATCTAACTAAACTAATGCACACATGCCTTGCTTTCTCCAAATGACTGTGGAAATGGTATCGTGTAATAATCTGAGTCTGACCATGATGCTTTTAAACAACATGTGTGCTAGCATATATGGGAAAGCTTCTTGACTCAGATTTTCACTCTATATGCAAAGAGTAACAGAAATACAGATTCTGAAGATGAAATTTATAGATTCACAGTTAAATACCTAGCAGTCTGCCCCAGGAATTCTGAAGAATGACATTTCCCATCATTAGTTCAAAGCATATAAACACACCTGGTGTTTGTCGTCAGACCACAAATAAATATTATCAAGACACATGAAACTGGGTCAGATGGAGCACAAGCCCAATAGGCAGTTATCAGATAAATTAATTACATTCAAATTAAAATAATTACAATTCTCATCACATAAAAATATTGAGTTGTCTGATCTACGCTTTGCTTGGAAATACAGCATTTTCCCATATTGATGGGTGGAAGAATCAGAATAACTATTGACTTGAAATCTCAAGGTCTGTTAAACACATCATTCTGGATTCCACCCTTTGTTAACTGACAGATCTGAGTGACATTTGGTTAGCGGTTTGGTCTTGATAATGTATTTAGTGTAATCACTTTTTCAATGTGATTAACTGTACTGGGAATGCAGATGAAAATGTGTATTCAGTGTTTTGCAGAGTCACAGATGGGGAACATTGCCTTCAACCTTTGTAGTTATCCAGGCACAGAAGGAGATAATCCATACTCAGTGGCAGACTACCAGCGCTTCTCATAATACATGTATAGATATAACAGACATAACAGATTTCAGAATAAAAAAGTAATTGTCTCATCATGCAACCCAGAGACAACAATCCCTAATAACTAAGGAAGGGGAGCAACAACTCATTATACAGTGCTTAATATGAAGCATTGGAAGATATGATGGCTAAAAGTTCTCACTTAGATTCAGTCAGTAATAGAGGTCAGACATGTAAGAGTGACCTGATTCTGCAAAGAGATGCATATGGATAAATATATACACACACATACACACACACACAACTCATTGTGAATGGCATAATTGAAATTAATCAGCCTACTCAAAGAGTCTATCATTTATTTACTCTGTGGTTTCTCTAAAACAATCTTGTAACAAGATTGGTTTGAAGGTAGTCGTCCAATGCACTTACATTCATTACAATGATGTAAATAGGCCTCAGTTTAGCTAGGAAAGGCCCAGGATACATTAAGCTAAATACATACATAAATCTTTGCACAATCAGAGATTAAGGGCTTTGTACAAAAGGCAGTGCTTTCAGATGAAGTAATTTGATATAAGTGGTTAGCATAATTCATGTTGCTAAACAAATATGAATATGGAGAGAATGTATGTTTCAGAGAAACTACTCTGAAAAATCTCATTACTTTCTAGCTATATTTCTCCTGTGCCCACACCTACTTCACTCTTTGGTAAGAGTACATGTTGACACCTTCTACGCCAAGGAAAATGAAAGTATGTTATTCTCGTTGGTTTAAATTACAAATAGCTAATGTAATATTTTTTAACAGAAAACTTTCTCTTCTCTCTTTTTCTCTTCAACAGGACACACCTTCTGAGCAGCCAAATGGGAGGCAAATTTAGTAACCAGCGAATTTGGTATGGACTTCCTATGCACTTGCCACAGCAGAGCACTGCTGGCAGGAAATGAGGCTGTGCATTCTCCTCACCACAATGCTACACAAGGAGCGCAGGAACTGTGCTCTGCCAGGATGAAACCTGCTGAGTTTTGTAGTAACTGACTCTTTGAAGAGGATGCCTAGCCATATTTAGGGGTTTCCACCAGTAATAAATGGGAGTGGATGGGGATGAGATGGCAGAAGGAGAACTCAGCAAACTAGGATTTTAATTTGCCTGGGAACATAATTAAGCAAACATATTGCTCATGATAATAAAAGGATTAAGTAAGTTTTATTTCCCTGAATGTTCACATACTGGTATTTTTATTGACATAGCCTCTGCACAGCCCTCTGCCTGCACTATGGCAGCAGCTGCCCCTGCATGAGCCACCAACCACATGCACAAAATGGTTATTCCTTATGTACATGCTTGCCCTCTCCTGTGGAAATATCTCTAGGATGGTTTTCTATTCATGGCTGAAGTTTTGGGGAATGGTCAAATCTCCTCACATATGGAGAAAACGCATGGATTATTGTATCTGCCAAAAGCATAAATTGAATCCACTCATCTATCAGTTATGATTTATTAATCATGAACACACTTGGCCTATTTGCCAGTAGTTTAAGTTGCTGACATTTTCTTGTTCTTGTCACCATTTTCTTACAAAAACCACCAGATAAGACACAAATGACAGTGCACTGATGGAAGTGAAATAATGCAGCAGCCCTTTCCAGCCTGGGCAGGAAAGTAGCACTGAGGGAACATGATTATATCTGTGTTTACATACTTTTCACTAAAATAAATTCCTATACAGGAAGGAGAGTGAACTACAGAATGGGTATATTTATGTGACCATGCTAGTCAGGCTATGTCATAAAAAATACCAGTATGTGAACATTCAGGGAAATAAAACTTACTTAATCCATTCATTATTATGAGCAATATGTTTGCTTAATTATGTTCCCAGGCAAATTAAAATCCTAGTTTGCTGAGTTCTCCTTCTGCCATCTCATCCCCATCCACTCCCATTTATTACTGGTGGAAACCCCTAAATATGGCTAGGCATCCTCTTCAAAGAGTCACTTACTACAAAATTCAGCAAGCTTTGTCCTGGACAGCATGTCACTTGGAGTACTGGGGAAAGACTCTATGTGGAATCAAAGATGGTGGGTGTCATGAAGTAAAATTCTCTGTGAAATTTTGATGTTTTACTATATGCCTTACTTCTCATCAGAAACTTTCAGAAGAATATGAAGTTCAAAAATAAATACAGACAAAATATTACTGAAGCATTTATTTTCCAGGAAAAAGCAGTCTTCTTAATTTATATAGTACATGATATATTTTGGTATATTGAATGGAGGCTGATTTATTAAAATGACTGAAAAGTCTAAACAAAGGAATCAGAAGTTAAAAAAAGTATTTTTTATCTTATCAGAGCATCTCCTTGCTAAGATTTACCCCAGAAGATTTTATCAGGGCTGATTTATTCATTCAAAATGTTTCAATTCCAATGAAATTGTGGTTACCAATAGAAATATTTTCCTTCATTTTTAAATCACCTATCTTCAGTATTTTGTTAAACCTGAAAGCATAATTTTCCATCCTTTCTTCCTGAAGGGAAATTCTCAAGTCCCAGACATATTTAATTTGGTTAAATTTAGAGGTAGTTATAATATGCCTTAGTACATTGTGTACATTCCTTGTCAGAAACCTATTTAAATTTTTTTTTAAACCATTACTGAAGAATTTTTACTATATAAAACTCCACTTAGTAACTTTAAGCACTCCTTTTCCTGATTAAATTTTATGCAAGTTTTGCACAGGTAATTTCTGAATTCCTTGAAAATCTCTGCAGATTCAGCATCCAAGATACTATTTCTGCTGCCTGCCACAGACATGGAAATTTCCAGATGGAAATTTAATGCTGCATTGCTAAATGTTTCCTTTCCTCACAGGCTCATGGAATATTGATAATATGCCCTTGTTCCTATGCAATATTTTCTTCTATGAAACTGTCATAAAGTCTTTTTTTTTAATTTTAATATCTCATTGGTAATCTCTAGACTGGCTATTCATTTTTTATGCACGAATATTAGTTTATTTCAGTAGGCACAGTCTGGCTCTGATGCAAGGGCCAGTCTATGGCACACAGATGAGGGAGGAGAAGCCTTTTGAAGTTGTTGTGGACTGGTTTGCCTCCCTCAGCTGCTCGTTGCCATAACCACCACTACATGATTTGTTTTTCCACCTGCTCAGCAGTACCTGTGCAGTGAACTTAAGGGTTATTTTGGAGAGGGCTTTTCTTTTAACTACTCCTGTAACATGCAGTATGGACCCATAAACTACTCCTTCCATGGCACTGAGGAGGTGAGGGTGAGGAATGAAGCTTCATAAGCCGGCTTTGCTGCTGGAACCTGTATCCCCCTGAAAAATGGTTTCAGACAGCTTTGATAATACTATGGTAATTGATGGTTTGGAAGATTAAGGACCATATGTCAGTTATTTAATTTGTATTTTTGTGCTTGCCCAGTGTTGAATAAAATGATAAAGGGTAAAGAAATCAACAAACCCTGAATCCTTTGATTAAAATCAAGTTTGTTGGTACAAGTCAAGGGGATCCCATAAACTTCAGGAGGAAGAAGAATGGCCAGTGAAAGGGAGGAATGCAATGGAAAGAGAAACAGGTGACCAAGGGAGACATGACAGTCCTCCTGAAGTCAACATGAGATTCCCTGTTATCTGCAAGTGGATAGACACATCAGACTGGGTTCTGCTCCTTGCTCTGAAACAGACCTTTGTGTCTTTATTTACAGCTTCTCAAAAAATGGTGTGGATGCAACTCCTCAGTGATTCCAGAGAGATTCATAAAATAGCCGAAGTGACCAGTTTTTTGCTGATTTTTTGTGCTCATCCAGGCTCAGGCTAATATATTGTGAATTGCCTGTTTACTTTTTGTCAGACATAAAGTATTTTACCTGATACGTTGTGACTCTGGGTGGGACCTTAAATAGACAAAAAAATTGATACCTGAACGAAAACTTCATAGCTGCCAAAATCTAGTCATCATGTACTGCATAGGAAGAAGGTAATGGAACTTTACAAAAAGAAAGGAGGAAAAAAAATGTCTGGAGACTGAAGCCAGGCAAAATCAAAGCAGAAATAAGGGACAAGTAATTAACAAATGAACACATAAAATATCTTGTACTGCGAATTTGATCTTGGCCTCCCAAGATCTTCACTTAGGAAACATTTGTAAATAGAAAACTAGGAAAAAATTATTTGGATTCATTAGAACTTGAAACTTTAACACAATTAATTGCAATTTAGAAGACTTTAGAAAAATATAAAGATGAAACCAAAACAAAAAATTTGAAAGTGCTAAAAACATTTTCACAAAGCTAATTTTGTGACAAAATAGTCTGAAATGACATGCGAGAATCTGTTTGCCTGTCAGCTCTGCTGCTATGAAACTTAAAAATACGCTATTAGCATTCTAGCACCTCATCCTAGCACTTATTTCATAAAAAAATTAGCCTTGCATACTAGATGTACACACATGTCTTTTTGTGATATAGCAATGCTGATTTTAAAATTGGAATTCACAGTAACCCAATAAAAATGACAGCTGTAAATTAACTGAGCATAATATAGTCTCTCCAGTTCTCCAGAGGACTTGAATAAATACAGAAATAAATGAGGAAGAAATGGAAGTGAAAAGCAACAGCCTTTTCTTCAGATGGTCTACATTTCTAATTGAATATTTTGGCTAGCATTAGTTGGCAGGAGCATGGAATGCACAGCATGAAAGGTCAATAAATTAGTCTAATACATGGAAAAAATGCCTTACTGGAAAATTTGATGGACACCATCAGTTTTAGAATCACATATTCTGCTTGTTTACCCATTTCAAAGCCCTTTCTAACAGTTCAGTTATACAAGTCCATCACATTGATTGACAAGGACCTAATCAGTTCAGGTTCCAAATTAGGAGGTATAGGGGTAAATTTGTTAGTATGTATATCCAGTTCACATAATGAGTAGAAAACCCATTTTTGTAAAAGAATAGTGCTGAAGAGAAGATGCTCATTTTATTTTGCAACACTAACAGGCTGTACCAGGTGTATTTTAATAGCTTGGAAAATGTTAGTGTTGGACAAGGACAGAGAGATTTAAAAGAAGCCTCACAGAACCCACCTGAAACCTGTTGACATTTCACATTCACCCAATGCTGTTTTATATAACAATTCACAATAATTGTATTTTAGACTGTTTTGTGTTTAGCCTTAGAGGAATTCTATGATGATTTTACAGCACAAAATGATAGCATTTATTTAGAATGAATCTTTCAGGATTCATGTCTCTGCTCATTTCTTTTACTGGGCCTGGCAGAGTGGATTTTGTCCTGATGGTGTTGTAATACAAACAACTAACATATTTTAAAGCCAAAAGACACACTGCCACTTCTTTGGTCTGCAAAACCAAATGTCTGGGGTTCAGGAGGATCCAAGTCCTGCTTGCTTAGGAGGCAAATGTGAAACAAACAGTGTAAGGACTCTAAAAGCCTCCTACAGAACAATTATTTACCACTATTGAGCAGAATATGAATCCTCTTGCATTCAATCTACAATGTCAAGCCACTCGCTAATAATCACAGTAATGAATAATTCCAGAAGCAAAGGAAATATATTTGATTTTCTTTTGTTTCATTCTTCTCAGAAACTCAGCAGGGGTTCTGTAGGCAATTTGGTGGTTACATTAAACTACATTTTCAATAGGGGTTAAATGAAAACTATGCACCCAGATGTCAGCTGAGATTCCATATTTGATGGATCTGATGATAAAATGAAAGCAAGCTTAACTCAGGCATTTAGGACTCCAAGGTCTTTTGGCATGGCCAAGGCCTTGCTCTGTATCATAAAGTAAAATTTTTAGACACCCCTTTTTTTCCCATTATCTGTACACGGCTTTGATCTGTTTGATTTTATTACCTGCATCATTTACGTTTTTAAGGACTGAAGCTTTAGATTAGCAAGTAGTCCTGCAATTACTGAAGTGCAGTGAAGGGTTTTGAGCAGAGCAGCACATGATTTGTGGTTTTCATTAGAATTACTTTTTAGCCATCTGAAGAGTAAGAAATGTCTCTTAAAAGAAAGAAGGAAATGGCAATATCCATGTCTGTAGCATCTTTTCTATTCCATTTATTCAATTAAAAAACATTTCAAAAACATTTCAACAACTTGACCCTCTTCCTGGAGTCTTATTAATCAGTGCCACTTCAGTGATGCCAAAGCAAGAACCTGTACCAAGCAGCAGCTGAGATTCAGGCCTGTGCTCTTTCTGGGACAGAGGCTACCTGTGCTTGAAGTGGGAGGCACATCTCTCCACCCACAGAGCGAAACACAGACACAGAAGAACCCATGCTCATGCCGTGTGCGATACAGGGTTTGCTTTGGGTCAGTTTTTCCTCTAGACTGAACCGCCAGTAGCAGCTGGCATGGAGTAGGGGTGCTGCTGCTGGAGGGTTGGTGTTCAGCAGAGTGCTGAGTGCCACTGGAAGAATTCTAATTTAGGTGTACTAAGATGACACCAAAATGCAGACCAAAGCATATTGAGGTGAGATGACTGGGGAATCCATTGCAAAAAACCAGTTTGATATAAGAAACATGAATTAATGGCATGAATTAAATAGTGGATTTGGGTTGTTATCTTAGGGTACATAAATTGACCCTAATTTTGAAACAGGATTGCACCATTAAGTGTGTTTTCCTAATCTTGAATATCCTTCAAAAGACCATTTTGGCCTACAGCCATAAAAACGTAATCTGATTTCATTTTTTTATTTATTAATTTTTAACATCTGCTCATTCATGAAACTCTAATTTTCATATTCTCCAAGGATATGAAACATGAAATACAATGGTGCCGTGTTGCCCCACTATTGGCACAGGGATTAGTGTCAGGTTCAGACTTGGCGTACCTGCTTAGATGTTTAGAATCAGGTTGTGAGAATACCACCAATACTCTTAACAGCAACAAAGTGTCCTCCTACTAAATACAGTTTCACTGTGCTGAAGCCCTATTGTATGCAGAATGATGTCTTTAAGCTATTGTTAATTCATCAAGCATGGTTTAAGGTCCCTTAAGCTTGAAGTTGACTACAAAACAAAGGCAGACTTCCTTGCCAGATCTAGACTTCCATGATGTGTGGATTTAGCATGTGCCAATCAACAATTTCAAGCATTACATTTACATTACTAACCTTGAAAAGCCAGAAAAGAAAGAACCAAGCAGGAACATAATAAGCCAAGGGTAAACCAAAGATATTTTAAGGATGCAGATGTTTATGTATTCATAAGATATTCTGTCAAAAAAAAAAAAGAGTCCCTTCTAAGACTTCAATCTAGGTTTGGCAAAAGAATCAATACTGGTTTTATTTCTATTGCTGCAGCATCTGAGTGGTGTGACTTGTGTTAAAGAAAACACAACTCCAAAACAATTTTTCTTCAGCTGAATATATTTTATCCAGAAGGTTAGGGAAATTTATTGCTAAGCATCACACTCCTAATGTAGAAGATCTAAGTCTTTCAGCTGCCCTAATAAAGTTTAGCTTTGTGATTCAGAATACAAAATGCATGGCTGGAAAAATATATCACATACAAAGGACAGAAATCCAAACCAAAATCTTGAAAACAAGAAAATAATTTTGCAATAATAGAGAGGCTGGATTTTATTACAAATATTTTGCAGAACAATCTTCGTCTAAGGAATATACCTAAATGTCTCAGAAGTTGAAAATACCAGTGCTTCTGAAAAACACTTAGATAAGACTCAGAGTGATGTGGATTATTACCTATTATTTTGTCTGGAAGTTCATTGAAGCACAACAGGAAGCTTATAAAGACTTTGTATAAAATACCAATTAAGAAAAAAGGCAGACAAATCTTGTAGCACCTGAGTATGCAGGGTGATCAGAAGAAAGTGCAACAATCCCCTCTTTTTAGGTGAAGAACAGAAAAAAAGGACAATATTTTCATAGGTACACAGACGTCTGACTGGAATATTTCATTTTAGTTGTGTACATGGGCAGAAAATCTACTTCTGATATATAATTCTTAACTACAAGCAGCTGCCAGTTTTGATTCTGTCTTCTTAGCAAACAGTTCAGACTCATCCTGATGCTTCCCTTCTTTACAGCAGGTAAAGAGGGCAAGCAGGAGTAGGTCAGTATTAACCACGTGAAGGTGCAGGTGGAAAAGGAACTGAATACTTAGAGCAGAGGTAAAACTAGGGATTATTAAGTACTTTAAAGTTCCTGCGATTGAACAATGGGAAAGTTGACACCTGAGAGGAGGAGCTGCCTCAGGCTAGCATGCTGACTGGGGGGCTGCCTCTGGAGCCAGCTGCACAGCAGACGGCTTCACAGATCTAGAGGGTGGGAAACCTCATCTGCAGGGGCGAGAGCCATCCTCATTCTCATGCACACCACCACCTCTCCCGCCCCCATCCGTGTAGGTTCCAGGTAAGGGCACTTCTTGCACATGCGAAAGAGTGCGTGCGCATGGCACTGCTTGCACATGCACTCCTTCACAATGCAGAAAGAACAGGCCTTGCCAGGCTCAGGCACGCCCAGGTTTAGGCAGCAATTGTGAGGTTTGTTTTGATAAAATTTTGGGTTTTAGCCCTTTTGTTTTAATCACTCAAGTTCTTTATTAGTGTTGGCCCTGAGCACCCTGCCCAAGGTTGTGGAGCAAGTTTGTACAAAAGCCAGATCTTCTCAGTACCACTTACAGCATAGGATGCGACCAGGGATATGCAGGGAGGAGTCCACAAAACTCCAGGGACCAGTGAAGAATTGTCTCTTTTGCGCTCCAGATGCCATCGTGCTAATACTGACTTCCCTTTGTGTGGGAATGAAAAGGACTTTTTCCAAAAAACAGTGCATATATTTTGTATATAAACACAATGTTTATTTTGTACAAGAAAATTGTACTTGCACGAGCCAGGAATCATCTTTGTCCAGTCTGCATACATTTGCATTATGCAGTATGACAATTTGCTAGATTTCTATGAGATAGGACTCTAGCAGCCTTACTAAGAAAGAATTTTGCCTTACAGATTAATGCAAGTAGCAGTCCAGTTTGAAACACCAGAGGAGGAACGAACATTTATGTGCAGCTTGTTAGGCATGTGCTGGAATTTGGTGCTGAATAGAGCTTTTAGTGATGACTGTGGGAAACTTAAAATAATAGCTTTAAGAATATGCCTGACAGTGAGCCTGGAGAAAATACCCTGGTATTACAAGATATTTTCCTTTCAAAATAATCACACGTTAATCATATATATTATAATGCATAGTATCACTTCTTCATTCAAGAAAATTCAATTTCTTTGTATTTCCAACAGTTGAATCTCGGCTCAAATCACATCAGGTAAATACTATTTGCAGTTATAATTTTAAATTGCTTTTCAGTTGGAAGTCTTTTACTTCAACTTTTCTGGAATGAATAAGACAAAAATATATGTGGGCTCAGGATATGTATCTGTTTTGACTGTCACTCAGAGTGGAAGGAAAAAAGCAAGAATTTTTTTTTGGAAGAAAAAAGCCTCCAATTCCAATTCAAACCAATAAAATATTTCTTGCAATTTGCATGGGATTCATCTAATTCAATGATTGCTTGCAGTGTGAACACCTACCTTGGAGCTAGTTATCTTACACCTAGGCATAAAAAGGAAGGAAGGTCATGAATAACAAGAGAGAAACCAAATCAGAATGTTGCATGAAATGATGTGGAAGATTTATTGTCAGAGCCTCATGTTAGTCCATCCTCTTCACATGATGTAAAAGGGATGAGGCAGCAGCAGGTGTTACGTAGCAATTGCTAAAACTCTGTTTTCATGGGAGGATAATTCCTCTGGCTTAAGTGCCACAGGAAGTAGGAAAAGTTTTCAGTCTGGAGCAGTCCTTTTAAGCCCTGGAAGTGGCAGGTGTATTTACAGCAAAGGATGCAGTTATGAATGCAGAACTATTTTTTGGGATATTTTGTTCCACTGAGCAGCAATGAGGCGAAGAAGGATATCTTTTAGGTCTGGAAAACCATCTAAATTATGTCTGGGGACTCTTATTGTTTATTTATTGCTCAAAGTCATTGAGTGTGACAGTTTGCACATTCCAGTGACAGATCTAACTGACAATCCTCATGTGACACCAGAGTTTATGTAACTTAGCAACAGCCAAGTAATAGCTAATCTGGGAGCATCTTGAAGTGTGATACTTTACAAGCAGATGTTTTTTATGTTTTCCCATCATGATAATATATTCCAAATCTGTATGCTGTCACAGGAAAGTGAATGTTGTTAAAGTTTGAGATCTGAGATCATCCCCCATCATCTCAGTGTCTTTCTCCTCTCTTGAACAGAGGTTGAAGAAGTGGGAGGTGATGCATCAAATCTTGTTAATACTTTTGGTTAGTTTATCCTTTCAGTTTGAAAGGATTGTGTGTTGTGTCCGTCAACTGTATAGATGTACATAAATTTGGCTTAAGGAACATATTCAACTGGCATCCAATTTTTAACCAGTGTTCTCATAAATAATATACAGAATGTGTGAGTTCTAAATGAAATAGCCACGGATGTCCGTGACTTACAAATTTCATGAGGCTCATAAATTCTTCTGGAAACCTGGCTTGAAATAATATGGGCCTACAGTTTCCACATTTTTGGGTTTTTTTTGCTGTTACTTTTATGAAGCTTAGACCAAACTTTAAAACCCACTTGGCCATAAAGAAATCACAACTTGCATAAGTTTATTCATTTTGTCAGAAACTCAGCATTACTAAGCCTGACAGTTGTCTTTTTTTTTTTATCATTGTATAACCTGATGAAAATCACAAAACTGCTGTACATAAACAAGATGAAGGGGAAGGTTTACTTTATTAAATTAGCTATGGAAGTTTGAATCAGTACACCACTGATTTCAGTGGAGTTGTGGCATCAAAAAGCATATTTGTGCATCAAGACTCTATTTTTGTGCGTTTGGGTTTTTTTGCATGAGTTGTCTCATATCTTAGGTAACTCTTAGAAAATGTCAATGACTGAGAATTTTAAAGTCCTCCACCCAAAACCCAAACGAGTATAGATGTCTAAATATGAGTATTGAGAAAGAACCTCTTATCTCTGGAAGATATCTTGGACATGATAACTGTATCATCTCAAGAAGGATTTAACACACAGACTGAGGCTGACCATAATTTCTGACACCAAACCGGCACAACCTGCAGAAGAGAAGGTTCCAGGGAACCTTATTGTGGCCTTCCAGTACTTGAAAGGAGCCTACAAAAAAGGTGATGAGGGACTTGTTACAAGGACATGTAGTGACAGGACAAGGGGGAACCCTTTTATTTGTGACTCTTTCAAGGAATGCAAACCCAAGGGGAAGTCAATTGCACAAGACAGGCTCATAAATTGGAATGAAATCAGGATTTTCAAGGGAGGCCATAAGACTGAACACTGTGGTGCAATTACATAAACTTCACTAGCAGGTGATTTTTCCCTCTTTTCCTACTTTGCAGAACAATTATAAGTTTCTGTTTCAGCAAGTTGTCTTTCACAGGGATTTTCTGCAACACCAATTTTCTAGGAAGCTGGTGCATGGAGAGGTTTATTTTAATGAATGCTTTTTTGCTTGCCTGGATTTAATTTAATTTTTGTTTTCTTTTGTTACCCTTCAGTAACTGCTGTTTCTTTGAAATTAAACATGAACTACGAGGTAAATGTCTCTGCCAGCTCTAAAGCTCAGTGATACATTCTCAATTCATGTGACATGCTGGTGAATAGTTTACCATTTTCTGGCAACATTACGATTTGCAGTGTGGCTTATGTACAATGCAATAAACATATTCTCTTAAGAAGCAATCCAGAGTGTTCTCACTTCGTAAGTATTAGACACATGGGATAAATTAAGTAAAACCAACACCCATTGCAGCAACTTTTACACTATTGTTTTCATGCTTTATGGGCATAAAAGTTCATGCAACTTGAAGGCAAGCTAGTTAGGTTTTGTTTGCCTTTCCAATTCTTTGTCTTGCTTCACCTCAAAAAACTGGGAGACTATTTAGAAAATGGGCAAGGATTCCCTTTGCAGGATCATTTCTAATGCTTCCATGTTTGAATTTAGTTTACGGTGAAAAAGAATTTTTGTCTCAGAAAGAATATTTAAATTATCTGATATAGCAAGGACTGTAAATTCAATTGTTTTACTACTGAGGCAAGAAAAAAACAGTTAAAACTCATTCTTAAAATCTCATAACTTTAAAGAGATTGTAGAGTTGAAGAGATTTTATTTCTAGAGAAAAGTAAATATTTAAAAGGTCTGTTAAACATAGCAAAATGTCCTGCTGATAGAGGTATTGACTTCAGTAATGCTTGGAAAAACCTGTCTGGTGTGCTGTACATTGATTACATGTCTGTTAATGTAGTAGATTTGCAAGTGGGGGAAGTTTGCCTGCATTTATCTTGTCATTTGCACCTGGGAACAGGGTCTTCCTGAACTGATGGATGGGAGCCTTTATCTGATTCAGGTCTGCATTAATACAGACCGTTCTTTTAAGCGCAGGAATGTTTATGCTAATTAAAGGACACAGGCTTAGGTAGTACTTAATTATTAAAAATGAAAAGCTACTTCACGTCCACTGTGACATATCAAATATTTATTTTCTAATACAGAGGGTTTAACAATACTGCTTTGGTAATTGTAGGCCTGATCATGTAGGATTCTGTTTACCTAATCAGGTCCAAAATAATATGTTTTCATTGTCATTAGTTTTAAACTATTCAGTGATTTTGAAAGTAGAGGCTGATGGTACCTCCTGCAACTTCACTTTAGAAAGTAAACAACTCTGAGAGCTTTGCAAAATTTTGTCTGCAAACTTTCCTTGCTTTAAAAACTGTATGTGCAACTATGCCAATCTATGGCATTACATATTATACCAGATATACATATTCTAGCACATTTATTTTCTTCCTA
Source organism: Donacobius atricapilla (assembly GCA_013397315.1). Taxonomy (NCBI): domain Eukaryota; kingdom Metazoa; phylum Chordata; class Aves; order Passeriformes; family Mimidae; genus Donacobius; species Donacobius atricapilla. The sequence goes on from WBMY01015886.1 coordinate 590,352, forward strand.
TATATGGACATATTTCTATTTTCACTTTGGGTAAAAATATTACTCGACGCATATTTTATCCTTTATTTTTTAGGAAGATTTCCTGTCCAGTCTGAGTCTGTACACATATCTGCTACACATTCAGCCAAAATATATATATATGAAAAAGGAAAAGAAAGAGTTACGATTCTGCTGTGCAATACTGTTCATTCTTCTCTTGGCTATTAACATAACAGCAAAAGCTATGAGGTCAGAGTATTTTTTATGTCTATGAGGGTAAGCTGTATCTGATCTTTGCTCTTTCCTCAAAGGGTTTGGTTTAAATAACCCCTCTAGCACAAAGTCTCACATTCAGAGCCTTCTATTTTAGTTCTCCTTTCAAGGGAATTACTGCAGTTTTAACCTGCCTCTTGCTCTCTTTCCTAGTGTAAAGCTGTGTGATTACAGAGGAAGGGTGATGAAACACATCAGCTCTGTCACTTAATCTTCTTATAAACCCTAATAGATTTTGAAGATGAAATTTGGCAAATGTTAATTGTACATACAGCATTCATGCTGGGAAAATCTCCTTCAGGAAAAAAAAATAGAGAAGGGAAAAGAGCTGAGTGCACAGCCGGACTGTTATGTAAGATGTTTATTTCCATCAAGTCTAGCCCAGTGAAGGCTATGCAAAAAATAGGCCAAAGCTCCAGAGTTGTGACATCATAACATCACCAGAAAGGTCAAAGAAATCATTGGCATACTGCGAAATACTACTTACAGTAATGGTAATGTTATTCTAGACTTATTTTTTTTCCCCTACATATTGGAATAGAGCCTGATAGTGGTAAGCAAGACTGGTCTTTTTAAAAACTTCTGAAGAAACATGTTTGGGAGAGAGCACAACAGCATAGGAACAAGGCTATGAAAATTACTCATGATTTTGATGACAAACTTAAAACCAAGAAAAATAAAAAGGAAAACAATTGGTAAGGGGTGAAAAGTTGCATTTGGCTAAAATCTGATTTTGGAATTTTGTCTTAAAAGATGTGAACACCTTCCATACAGCTGATCTGAATGAATCTACTGATTCCTTGTAAGACTTAGTTAAACCAGGACCAAAATAACGAATTAATTTAAATGCCCTGCAACCCTTTTTTTTCTGTTGAACAACCTCATGGAAACATTTCTCCAGCTCTTGCTGTATTATTTTCAGGCTCAGAATGGCACAAATGCACTGTTGCTGTTCTGTTATGTTCTTCAAGAATTTACAGCTTTGCCAGACATCCCACTACATTCACATGAATTGCTCTTCTCATGGGAGTTATATACACCCTAAAGTACATTTAATCAAGATTCATTTTAGCTTTCATGCCTCTTCATATTTGGGACTAGATAAAAAACAAAAAAAAAACCCAAACAAACAGGCAAAACAAAATCAGAAAACTCTATTTACAAAATGATTTAAGTGATCATGTTTAAGTACCTTGCCTTGATGTTAATTCATGTTTTATTCCCTGTCCTGTGTGAAATAAGTTATTTCAAGGAAGGCAAGTACATGGTACTGAGACCAGTGCCAGCTCATCAGAGACACCAGTGATCTGACAGTGCAGGCAGGCCAGAAGAGGTGCATCAAGTTTCCAGGCTCCAAGCTGCCTCTGCTGAGCAGCCAAAACCTCCCACATAACTAAAACATAGGATCCGCACTGTAGAGGTCTGAAGTCAAGTGAAATAAATCTCATCCTGAATATCCTTTTGTACCTCTATCTGTTCAGAGGCAAGGAGTCAAAAAGGCTTCTCACATGGACACCTCTTTCAGGCAGGTATGTTTGTGTGTGTCTGTATATGCCTGGCACCATGGAGACTGCTTTAAGGGTCATTCATATGGTGTAACATCTCCCTCTCAGGGATCCTGGAAAAATATCCTTACCTCAGGATATTTTCCACTTGCAGAACTATCCAGCCCTAATGCTCAGTGATATTTCAATATCTTAACATTAACCTCTGTAATTAGCACATATTTCTGAGTAAACCATCCCCCACCCCCCCAAAAAAAGCAAATCCATAAAGATCTTATTAACCTGAAGTTTAATTTATTATGGTAAATTTTTCTGTGAGTACTTGAAGTCTTTTGGGGAATGCAACCCACTCCTGCTTGCTTACTCACTGATGAGCATTTAGGCACACAAGATGATCCCACAGGCAATTCAAGGTCATGGCTATAGGTCTGTGCTGCCTTCAAAAACTAGAGGACCAGTCTGTGCTCTTGTGAGAACCTCAAGGCCCTTATTTCTGTTTGTAATTTTATACCTCCTGCAGCACAGTCATTGCAACTGAAGAATGGAATTTGTAGATAACACTACAAAAATATTTGTTTTATTCCTATTAAACTACCTGGGCCTATAAGCCCTAATGAGCCATGCCCTTTCTTATTTGCAATGTGTAAGCCAGTATCCTGGGCTGGTGATGGACTCTGAAGGCAACAGAAGAACTTTCAGCCCTTAAGTGCTTCAGACACCTCAATTTTTTGCACTTCTTCATTACAAACTAAATATATGTCCTTTATTAAAGGTTAAAACTTTGTAGGTCAGGACAATAAGTTCTTGATTAACTGTCATTTCCTTTAGGTCTTCCCCTTGGCTAACTTTCTGTGGGATTTATTTGATTAGGGTATAAATGAGAGGAAATGGAATTATAATAAGCATTTAAACAAAACCAACTTTGTCATGATCATCCCATGATATATAGTAGATATACAGAGGACAGAGGAATACTAATCAAAAGAGGAAAATTTTGTACATAAAACCCAAACAATGCTGATGCAATCAAAATTGAACTGTTGTATGCATTTTCGTGATGATGATGGAATCACCAGTATCCTCATATTGGACTCTTCATAAAGATCCATCTGATAACTGTTTTATCCTTTCAAGTTCCCTTGACCACTATTTTGCTGATAGAGTGAAATAACTTACCAGAGCACTATAAGCATGCTTCAAATACCTTAAATATTGAAAGCTTCAGATCCGTGTTTGCTCTTTCAATTCTTATGTGTTTGACAGTGAATACTCAGCCTGATAAAAGTGTTAGGAGGTTTCTTTCTGTTACCTGGTGTTCCCTTTTCATCTTGCCAACCTCTGCTGATCATCCAGATTAATATCTCAAGTTACAGAGTGCTCAGTCTTTGGAGGTTTCAGATGGCAGCTATAGATGAGATTTCCCAATATTGATTCTCTCTCCCCTTATTTATTTATTTTTTTTCTTCTTCCACGTCTGAATAATTTCTTTTTGAATTACGAGCCAGCACAGTTTTCTTGGTCTTCCAGATTACATTAGCACTGGACTTTGAGTTATCAATTAGCAGCAGACACTCCAATGCTAACCAGACATTTCATTCACAAATACCCAGTGAAATACAAATACAGAACCTGCTGCACCGTGGGGAATGCTGTGCTCCTATTGTTTGAATGGATGTTAGTACAAGAAAAAAACTGTCTCTAATGTCCTTCAGAACTAACACAGACATTGTTGAGTCACTTTTGACAGGGGATGTTAGGAAAGACAAAAAATAACCCTGTGGTCTGTTTTAGCTCAGCCTAGAGGTCAGACTGCAGAATCCAACTAAAACCCAATCCCAGTCTTTCTATGGTCCAGTGTACTGTTAGCTTAGGTACTCTGCCTCCACCTCTCATCCAAAATCTTTCTCTTTTTACAGTAATACAGAACCTGGAGATATTTGCAGGTGTTCTTGGTCACTGATCTTGCTATGAGTATTTGAATGGATAAAACGAAGCATATTCATGGAACAGGGATTTATATATATGTGGATATTAGTACAGTCTTTCCCCTATCCTACCTTTCTCATTTCTGCAAAAGTTTCAAGAGTTTTAAAATTTTGGTTTTACCAACTTCCATTTCAATTGCTATGTTTGTATATTGCTACATCCCTCATCTTTCTAACTGATTTCTGTTTTGCAGTGGCCATGGATATAGAAATAAAATTATTTGTGATCTTTTTCTATGCTCATCAAGAAAACATCGAAAATAACTGAAAAAAATACATTATTTTTGGTGCATCAGCAGTGGCTTGCAATTTGTGAAAAGGAAAGGTAACTGTTTGAGCAATATCTGTCAACGTTCAGAGACTGCCTCAAGGATGAGTCACTAGGACTGGAAAAAGCCACCTTAAAAATGCCAGAAAGCTGTTGTTCTCCTTTATGTTTGTCACTATAGAGAACAAAATATTTCCTTGATGTAATTTTCGTATACTAGAATTTCCCTCTCCTACACTTTGCTCCATGCAAATTATATTTAATACTGTTATTCAAATGATCAAAGATGTATTGGTGATGTTAATTGTTATGGAAAATTTTTACCAAGTTGATAAAAACCTGTACAGCATCTGACAAAATCTGCAAAGCCTTGCAGGACCAAGTCAAATATACTTAGCTTCATAAATTCAGTACAAAGGATATTTTCAGCTATATGAAGGCCAACACATGCAATTTTGTGAATACTAACCATAAAGGGATTCTGCATGGCCTTCTCATAAAAATGTATCTATATATGTGTGTCTAATTTTACCCTTGGTGCATACTCATCTTTTATTCAAAAGAATGGGAAGGCAGAGCAATTGGAACTCCTTATGAGCTTTAGTACAGGCCAGATAAGAGGACAGTGGACTGGCTGAGCTGCCAAGTTTAACAGGTTATGGTCCATCTGGAAGCCAGTCACCAGTGATGCACCTTGGGGGTTGACACTGGGGCAATACTGGTGAAGCTCCGCATGAGTGATCTGGATGGTGACACTGAAGGTAGCACTGGCAGGTTGTTGATGAAACAAAACTGGGAGGGGCAGTTGATACACCAGATGGGCAAGTTGCCATTCACAGAGACCTCAACAGGTAGAAGAAACAGTCTGACAAGAACAATTATGAATTTCAACAAAGGCAAACACCAAGTCCTGCACCTCTGCAGGAATAACCCCATGCACCAGTACAGGCTGGAGGAAATCTGGCTGGAAAACAGCTTTGCAGACAGGGACCTTGGAGTCCATTTTACTGTGTCAGTAATCAAACACTGAACCAGGTTGCCGAGTGAGGTTGTGGAGTGTCCATCTTTGGAGATACTCAAAACCCAACTGGACACAGTTGGGAGTTATCTGCTGAAGCTGATCCCTGCTTTGAACTGGGGACTTTGCAGTAGATGATCTCTAGAGGTCATCCTCTAGAGATCCAACTGCCCCTCCCAGTTTTGTTTCATCAACAACCTGCCAGTGCTACCTTCAGTGTCACTCATTCCAACCTTAACCATTCTGTTTCTCTGTTACAAGAAGAACAAACACAGGAACGACATGGGACAGTTGGAGGGACTTTATAGAAGGGTGTGTAGAGATAGGATAAGAGGGTATGGTTTTCAGCTGAAAGAGGGTAGGGTTAGTTTTGATATTAGGAGTAAATGCTTTACTTTGAGAGTGATGAGGCACCAGAATTGGTTGGCCAGAGAATCTGTGGTTCCACGTCCCTGGAAATGTTCAAGTCCAGCTTGAATGGATCTTTTAGCAACCCCCAACCAGGGAAAGTGTCCCTCATCCATGCAGGGGTGTTGGACTAGATGATCTTTAAAGGTCCCTTTGAACTGGAACCTTTCTATGCTTTTATGATTCTATTATTATTTTGAAATAATAGAAGGGATATAAGGACAAAGTAATAGTGGGATTTAGGAGCTAAAATAATTGTCCATTAGACAAAACTCCTGGAAAATGCACTAATGTGATGGAAAAGGAGCTTCTGAAAAGTTTTTACACCGGGTCATGCCATATAATGGAAAATTATATCACTTCCACAGATATGAGAACTGGATACTTCAGAAAATCTAGGCAAAGATTCAAATGTTCTATTAAAAGTGAAAGATTTCTAGTATAATTTTTGTAAAGCTGTACTCCTCAACAGTGGATGCTTGGCTTCCTCACACCATTCAGATCCTCAGCAGTAGTATTAACATTCATTCTTTTATTGTTATTGTTACTTTTGGTTTTCTTCTACTTTCAAAATTGGCGGTATAAAAAAATGAAATTCACAATAAAGATAAATGATTCAGAATTGTTGTCTCTAGTTACTTGTATTGGTTTGACATGAATGGTAAAAACCAACTAGTGATCTGCTTTAAAACTGACAGCCAGGTTGGCCAATTGGATACGAGTGTACACCTCTGGGACACACGCCTTAAATACAGGTGGGATTTTGGGAAAGTTTTCTTCCTGCTGAAGGCTTGCGATGAGGTAACATCGAGGTGGGGAGCAGCGGGGCCCGGCTTAGGCCCTGCCGCCCCTGTGACCGGGACAGGGCTGGCCCTGGTTGGAGCCGAGCCGGGTCCCTGAGCCCGGCAGATGCCGGCAGAGAAAGGGGAGCCACGGCTGCTGACATCCAGCCGATCCTACGGCCTGCACCACGCCGCCGGCCGGGCCGAGGGAGATGACCCCTCCGGGTCCCCGGAGAGCAGCACCGAGCCCAGGCTGGGCCAAACCCACCCCATAAAACTGAGGGGTGGAGGGGAAGAGAAGATCCGGGCTGCAGTTTCTGAGCTTTTCTACACCACGAGGATTTGAGGCTTTCACAGATAAGACCATGTGAAAGAGACCACGTGGTTGTCCGCAGGCCCAGACAGGAAATGTTAATTCTTTCCTAACACAGACTGAGACTTTTTTTTAAAACTAACTCTTCTCAAAGAGAGAGGAAAGGCCAAATTGGAGGTATGCAAGGGGATAATATGAAGATATAAAAGTCAGTAAAGGAAAAGTGACTTCTTAAGTGGAAGAGATGACAAGTTGCCTTAGTTCTAGGCTATAAATCTCCTTGATTTATAGTAACAGACTGTAATAATTCCTTTAAATCGTGGACAAAGAATGGGGAGATGATTTTGTGGATTCATGCAAAGGTGTCTGATTTTACTGAGTGGATATTGAATTAGAAACTGTAAGCTAGTGATCCTATGAGATATTTGAAGCCTCATCACCAGTGAAGAATGAGAAATCCTTTGTTGTGGAGCTGTGCCTCTTTAAAAGGTGAAACCCCATGTGTAAGTCCACAGCCCATAAGTAGTCATGGGAAAGGCTGGGTTTTGGGAAGCTCACAAATGCAGATTCCTGGGCAGGCTGCTTTTGTGGGGGCTGGAAGCCACAAACAGACTGTGTCTCTTGTGGAAAGTTACCAGAACAAAATCAGAAGGGACTTGTCTCTCTCAAAGACTGGATGAAAGACTATTTTATAAGTGGTACTGACCTAGAGTTCTGATTTTCTGTCTCTTTACATTGCTTTGTGGAAAGGTGGACTGTTGGTAGGTGGGAGGAGAGTGCTTTTAAAAAGGTTTCATGTTTTTTTTGTTTGCTTTTTAGTGTTAATAAATCTAACTATTCCTTTCTTTAAGTTGAGCCTGTTTTGCCTTTCTTCTAATCCTACTCCATAGTAGGAAGATAGACCACTACACTAAATTTAACAAAACAAATTCGGCAAATGTGAAACCACTATATTACTAGAGCATGCATTGTATCGGTCATGGTCTTTTAGGCTTCAGAGAACTAGCAAATGCTTTCAGCCTTGGCAACTCCTTATGGAGAGTGCATACATTACTATCTGGTTTTATACACACTTCGTGGTAGTACAGTTCTTTTTTTACTCTCTGGTATTCTCTCTGAGGCATAAATGTTAAAAAACACTATTTAGCTTCAAGTCAAGTGCAGGATGGCTACAAAAGAGCAGAGATAAAAGAGCTAGGGCTTTTAAAAATATGATTGGTGTAAGAATGTTCTTTCAAAAATAAAAAAAAAATAAAATGAAATAAAATAAATAAAATCCACCCATCTTGCTTTACAAGATCATCTGAAAGTGTGCTTAGCCTGTCTGATAGATATTTGACAAACAGGTAGGTATGTGATTATCTAATTGGTGGAATCACAGAGGAAGTGCATCATGATGCTGTGTAAAAGTTTTCTGACATGCTTCTCCAGACACTAACCAGACACTAAAAAACCCCTATTTACCAGCCAAGCAATTGCTTTAAGTGAGCTTCAGACTTAAATGTTCTTAGTATTGGAGAATATTTGAGTACTATACATGCTGTGGTTTAGCCAGTCTGTCCCATCCCTTTTTGTGGAATTCTGACATTAACTGTGTCTTTCATTAAATCTAAACGAGTTCTTACTCTCTGTAAGAGCAATATGTAAAAATGATACTGTATGTGTTTCCATGGTTAATAATTTTCTTCTACAATTTCAAAACTCACATGAATCCAGTGATTTTCTCCATTATTTATTTTTACAGTAAACCAGGTGTGTCAGTGGTCATATAATGCACAGCAACTGGAGAAAAAAGATTCAGAGTATGCAATTGCTTTTCATTCTTCATTTTGATATTTCTCAAACAACTGTCAGGTAAGGATAAGAATCTGGCATCCACCACTTTTATCCTTCCTTTGTTTTATGCAAAGCTCTAAAAATCTAAGAGTTATGGTTTGACAGAGAGGCTACATGAAACTTCTGCAGGTGCTATGGCATTTTCTGCTGTAAAACTGCATTTGTTCAGGAGGGTTTCAGCTACATTGTAGAATGCTATTTATGTACATTTATTTCTCCTCTAAAAGTTTGCAAAGGGCAAACTAGGTAATGTGATTAAGTGGCTGAACACAGTAAAGGTTCCAAAAACTAGGTCATTATTGAGATTAACGACTGGATTAAAAGGATTTAGGAGAGTGGTAGGATTTTGATTTGCATATTACTCCAAAGACCTTTGACTTATGTAAAGCCTCCTCTTAAAGACTATCAAGCCAAAGTATTACATCAAGCAATTTAGTTGTTCCAAATCATTCTTGCCTGTTTTTTGACCTTGCATGTTATTACCCATATTTCTATACTGGAATTGTTTTTCATAATTCAGCACTTGTATTGCTCCTTTGGATGTGGCAGATTCAGGGGGAGAACTAATGTGAAAGAGATAAGCTGTAGAATAATTAAATCTTATTAAGTATTAGCTATGGGATTCTTGAAGGATTTTACCTGAGAGCATTTTACCCAGCTGCTAGAAAAGGAGACCTTGTTTAACAGCAGATACCAGCAATTTAATCAAAATCAAGTCTTCCTCAAAGGTCTCATAAATTTATTTTGCCACTCCACAAGAGTATACACAGATGTTTTGATGTATGAGAAATGTATCTAAGATCTCACACCTGTAACTGCTTTGAGCAATAGAGCTTGAGGGTCTGCATGGCTGAAGTCATTTATTTAGCATCAGCTAAAGAAAAAAAATAATTTTAGGGCTTACTTGGTATAAAAGTCCCTCCATTGGCAGCATGCATTTGAGTTTCACCCTGTGTGAGAATGTTCTTTTGGCGCTTGTATGAAAGAAACAGGGTGGGCAATTTAGCGCAGACAAATGTGGTTGCGGGAAAGAGGACAGATGACCCTCTGAAGATGAATGATTCTGTAAGACACAACATTTGTGACAGTAAGCAAAATAGGAGAAAAGCCCCAAATACACCTCAGGGTTAGAAAAAGTAAATAATCTTAGGCTTTTCAGCAGAAGTTCAGTACATGACAGATAATACTTGCAGATCACATTTTCATAAATAATAGTCTTTCTATGTTATCCGCTCATTCGTGTCTGAAGAGCACTATATTTATTTTTATGAACCTCTAACCTGACAAATGTTCTTACAATTTTACTGCTCTGCTTTTAAACAGTATTGCTTTAAAATGTCTGTCTCCACTGGCCCATCCAGGGTTGGGATGATGTAAGTTCAGAAATTGCTCCACTCACCCTCAACCTCAAAAGTACAAATTCTACTCAAAACTGCTAGTAACACCGATGTGTCTGAAAAACAGATTAATATGTGGTATATGGGATCATTAGCTGAACTAAGGGATTCATGTAAATATGTTACTGATAATGCCTAACCTTTTCCTCTGTAAGTCAATCTTAATTATGCAGCGAGTGAATCAATACAGTATTAAGGCCAAGGAATGCTCCAATATTTTGAGTTTAGAGTTATTGTCCAGGAGTTTTAGTGTCAAGATATCACTTGTGCAATGTTGTAGGCGTCTATCAGTAAATTTTATATTTTAAAATTCCTGAACTAAAACATACACTTCTCACATTTAGAAAACACCAGAGCTACTCTCAGAAGCCAGCTTCGTCTCTAAAAAAATGTAGCTTTTAATACTTTTTTCTGTCAGGACTTTCGAGTCAGTTATGATGGGGAACACAGCTTTTCTACCTCCTGGTTTCATCCACTTAATTTTGTTTGCAGTCAAGCTGGATTTCTATTTCTATAGCATTCTGATTTCATCAAATGTTTTCTCCTCTCTAAAAATATTCTTCTTCTTTTCTTTAAGCACTTTCCTACTGTAATTACAGAAAACAACATTGTAAACATGCATTGTGAAAAGGTGTCACCACATTTTTAAATCTGATCTCTGAGGTTACAATTCTGGAAGAAGATAAAGGAATAAAAAGAGATAGAACAAAAGCTGATAGGGTAAATTGACCTGACTAATACCTGTGTTTCTGGCCAGGTGCTAGATTTTGATCCCAGGATTTTTTTTTTCTCTGTTCTATTTAATTAATGACTTTTGACTTCAAAACGTGAAGGTCACAGGCTGCCTCAGTTAAAGACAAGAATTCAATATCCCAGGTGCAAATTTAGCTTCCCTGTATTGTTTCCTTATACTCTTCTGGTGTCTTGGTTGGAATGTCTTCAGAAGGAGTTATGGAGGGCTGGCCCTATCCAAAAGCTCATATAGCCTGATAGCAAAGGTCACAACTTCAGAAGTGAGAACTGGGCCTTTGAACTTTATTAGCCTGAGGAGATGTCCAGGCCAGGAATCCTACACATTGTGGGAAAAGTGCCCGTGCCACTAAGCTGTAGTGTCAGAAGTAATTTGTAGCAATAAACTGTTGCAACTACCTTTCATGGAAAGTCACATCTTGTTGATTTACTTTGGACATGCTTTGAGGATAGTTGGCAGATCACCTCGAGGGGATTCCCATTGAGAAGTGTCAGGCTGCTGGACTCCCTTCAGGTTTGAATGGAAGATAGATGCTGAAAGATCCAACTTCAATGCTCATGTTCCCATAGAAAACAGAATTTTACCTACCAGGAAACCTTAGAAGCACAAAGGTACAAAATAGCTAAGCGTCTGGAGTCATAATATTCAAAGCTGATTTTGGTGTTTAAGAGCCTTCATGAAGCCTTCCAAAAAGACCACAGGTTTGGAAGGCCCAGCAGATAGGAACAGGAGTGCTGTGGCAGAGGAACGCCTGTGCCACAGCTCTGCACAGAGGGGTGAGGGTGCTCCTGTAGCCAAGCCTGCAGCAGATCCCGGAGGAGCGACGCGGGAGCCCCTCCACACACAGCCCCTGGCTGCCTCCAGCAGTGTGTAGCAAACAAGCACATATTGGTGGGTTGTACTACTAGTTCGTCACCACTGACAGAAACATGTTTATTATTATCTATTCTTGGCTTCAGCTGTTTCTTGCTCCAGCAGAGGTTTCTGTTTAATGAAGGATTAAATTATGTTCACTACAAAACGAACAATAAACTAAGTGATATTTCTTTTATTTTTGAGGATCAAAGCAAACATTTAAATGCACAAAATCAGGACTGTTTTAAGAGGAGATTGATTTCAAATTACTAATTCTTATTTGCAGAATCTATAGCAAAGCAGTCCTGAAAGAATAATTAGCAAACATCAATTATAACAACGCTACAGAACAACTTCATAACTTAAAGATTTAAGGAAACATTTCTTTAAAATAATCACAGACAAACCACCACTTTTTCACCATCATTCTTGCTGACATTATGTTTTGCAAGGAGATTCCTTGTTTCTCTCCAACTGTTTCAGATCTCTGAGGTGGGGAAAAGAGACCTCAACAGAGTCAGTGGAGAAAATCAGTTCCAGAAAGAATCTCCATGCTACTAGATGACTAGTGAAGTCAAAGTGTTCAGCCAACGATGGCTTAAGCAGCTTGACTAGTACAGCTGATGAACATGCTTATAAACTCAGAAAGGTTGCTACCAAAAAAAATAAAAATTCAAGGTACTGCTTGAAGATTCATGCTCTTTAACCAAATGTACTTAAAATATGGTATGTATAGGACACAGAGAAGAAGAAAAGATTATTTTTTTTAATGAAAACAATTTTTCTCACAAGAAGCAGCTACTTAAAGTAACAATGAAAAATTTCTAGTTTCACTCTTACATAAAAACAATATAGATTGAAAAAAATCAGATATGCACACCAGGGCAACATAAAAAGAGCTCTAGCTCACAGGGACTGTGCAGTACATCGGAATTTTAATGTTTGGACTTCTCAGTAGCTCCAGCAGGTCCTAAGCAGGGCCAATATCTTGATGTCTTGTTCAACCATTGATATAAAGGGGCAGCTTTTCCAAGATTCTCAAGATAACTCAAGAAATTGTCAACAGAAAATTTCTGGTGTAAACCAGACATGTGTGTATCATTTTAGGAGGTTTATTGGTTTGGAATAGTTGAGCTTTTTGTATGTTTGTCTGCTTATACATTTTGTTGGGGACTTTGTTTGTTTATTTGTTTCGGGTTTTTGTTTTCTTGCTGGTTTGTTGGTTGGTTTTTTGGTTTTTTTTTTTTAATCCCACAGGTATGTACAGGAATATCTGGAAGTGTTAAATTGTGGCCAAGAATTTCTTCCCCAAACAGTTTCGACTCTACAGATCTGATTTACCTACCTTTACCTATATAGCAGCTGGGCTTCTACACCCAAATTTGATGACTGCATTTCCTGTAACAGGTAAGTGGGTAACCCACTTCCAGCGAGCAAATAATTCCAACCTGGCTAAGATACCTTTTTTCGGATAAACCGTTATCACTCTCAGAAATTTTTTGTTACTTTTCATTGACTCTCCCTTAGACAAGACTTTTAACTTCCAGGTCGCTAAGGTTAGGTGACACTCATATGAAAGGACACTTTAAATGATGAATGGGATAGACAGGCAGGTGAGAAGAAAGCAGAATGAGAAAGGATTTTTTAAAAATATGTTTTAGAATTGATCAGTGCAGTGTATAGCCCTTATCAAATCTGTATCAGAAACTGCATTTTTTTTACTAATCTAAGCTTTAATTTCTTCAGCTGGAATGCAGAGAACATCTATTAGTAGGAGGAAAATAGGATTTGCCACTCAAATTCAGCCTGCTAGTCAAAAAATTCCTTGTACTACAGAAATTAATTAAATTGTCTGTCTTTTAATAAAAGATAACGCAGATTACAGACTATTTCCATCATGATAGGTTGTCATATCAACTTAACTTACAAAAAGTCTGACACTATTATCTTTTGAGTACACTCACAAACATGTATATTCCTCCAAACTCCAGTTGCAGAATGGAATGGCTTCCAAAAATAATTGTATAATTTTAAGTTTCTCTTCTTATTACTGAGTGTACACATGTGATATATAAATTGTATATAAAATGTTGGAAGAAGGAGCAAAAGAATCATGAAAATTATTTCAGATGATACAGGAGCTGGGCTTACGCCACGGGGCAATGTGTGGGTCTCTGTGATTGAATTCTCTTTGTGAATTTCAGCTGCAGTATATCCCCACATATCCCAGTGCCCTCTAATGGGAAAGTTGGATGCCCATGCGGCTTTGATACACTCCAAGAGATTTCAGTCAGCAGACAGGACTGCATGGCACAGCTCCCAGTGTACCTGCTTTGCAGCACAGACACAAAAAGTATGAGCTAACTAAGTATGTTGTAAATAAAACAAAGTGAATTCACCAGTGATGATTACCAAAACCCAGAACATTTGTGGCTTTAAGTTGGGACTATCTTGTTACATATTCAGCAGAGCAAACTTGTGATCAAATTCTTTAACTGCCTATATTTTATTTAGGTCATAAGGATCTTGTTCCTTGCTGCTGCCCTTGTGAGGTGCTCCCCTTTGGAGACTGCAAAAAACCTCTCCGTCTCCGTCTTTCTCTCGCTCTCTCTCCTCTCTTTCTCTCCTGTCCTTCCCTCTCTCCTTCCCTTCTTTAGCCAATATATTCAAAAAAAATCAATAAGGGTCACACATATTTCTTTTATTTATTAACTAATTCAATTACCTCTGATGAAATACTGATGTTTCCAGCTATATGTTTTAATGCTTCCCATGAGTGATTTATATTGTGAGATTTATGGGCCACTAATTTTACTCACCAGTGTCTGATATATCATTTTACAATCAAAAAAAAAAAAATCTCTGAGAGGTAGGAGATTCATTATAGCCTGCTATCTGTTCAGACTGCACAGTTGAATTACAGCCTTGGAAAACCATCATCTCACACGAAAGAAGAGCACCTTCTATGGCTCTGTATCATCTGTGCAGAGATCTACAGTGTGACCCAAAACCGCACTTACACCCATAACGTAAAAGATCTCACAGGGTCAGGCAAAATCTAGACTGTGGGTGAGATGTGCCTTACACCACAAGCCCAATGTCCTTGTGATCCCCCCCACTGTCCAGGTTTATCTCTCAGAGGGGAGCAGGGCTGTGCAGGCAGCTCCCTCCTGGGCTGTGCCCTGGGCTGTGTCTGCACTGCTGTCATGCCACTTCCACAGGGGCAGGACATAGCTTGGGTCCTCACAGAACTGGAAGTCCCAAAGAGAACTTGAGGTTTCAAACCAAAAAATGATCTATTCTGTGCTACTAATGGAGTTATTGGACATGTGCCCTTCTGTGCAACTAAAAATCCAACATTTTTCAAGCAGAAAGATCAAGAAAAAACAAAATTGTCAATGATTCAGGCCAGAAAACTAAGGACAAGGTATTCTTTGAATATCTGTTTATGTAATTTATTAAACAAATCTCACATTGCAGAATCCACAAAAGAATTTATGTGGAAAAATTATTCTTTCCCTCTCATTCTAGACAGTAGAAAGGAAATAAAACTATATGAAGCTTAAGGAAATATGAGGATGCAAAATTAAGCCAAGCTGGGTCAGAAAAGTCACATTTGTGCCTGTAGTTCATGATGGTTTGAGGGTGGGGGATGGTATCACTTTTGTTTTAGTTTAGTGAAAAAATTTACTTTAGTTTAGGCCTTCTGGCTTATTTTTTCACCTTGGATTTGTCTTTTTCTGTCTTTTGATTCAACATCAAAAGATTAAATACAAGAATCAAAGCTTAAAAGGCTGGTGACATTCCTGTCAAATGTACAGGCTAAATTTACACACTTGTACGGAGAGAACTCCAATGAACAGAGACACCTTTATAGTAATTTTACCTGCAAAAATAGACCTTAGATATAAATGGAAAAATCCCCTCAGTTTTGTAGTTAAAGACAGTTGTTCTCCTTTAGACTTTTTTCTTAACACTTCTAAATATTTTTTACCAAGCCACAATGAATTCAAACACAGTGAAAAAAATTTATGAAGTTGAGGTGTCATTTTTCACTACTATACCATTTTCTGGTTTCCAGTTTCATCAACATCAACACCAAAATATATTATTAATTTTTCTCACCCCCCCTTCCATGTTCTCATATGAGAAAGTAACTGAAAACAAGAATCTTGACCTTTCAATTAATATGTTTTTAGGCTATACCATTAGTTGGATATATATTTAGGGTACTAATTTCAAGGTAATCATTAATTAATTGCATTCATAAGGCTGTTAACAACTTTATTAACTTAGTATCTCATCATATTGCTTTTGTCAGTGCTGGTATCCCAAAACTCCTCTTGAATACATTTAAAAGTGATCCTGAGGCTATGTGATATGCCAACATGTCAAGATAGTCTGGGTGAGATTGATCTCACAAAAGTTTCAGTATCTATGGTCCAAATGTCTCCTTTATGAGCCAATTTTATGGAAAATTGAGAGAAATATGAACTCTTATGGAATTATTAATGTGACCTATCTACTTTGGGATGAGAAAAATCATGTCTTTCTCTTTCTTTTATCTCTAAAGGCACTCTAGACCTCTGACAGCAATCCGTCAAGGACTCTGTGATGACTTCTAACATCCCTAGCCATGGAGATATTGTTCAGCGTGTGGTGGAATGAAACTCTGCTCCAGATGCACTGAGCACAGGTTCCATGCTTCTGGGATAAGAATCTAGGGTAGCTTTGGGCATTTGTGTAATCTTAGTCCCACCAATAAAATGGTATCTTTTCAAAAAATATCAAGAGCATTGTAAGAGGTAGTTAGAAAGTACTATTTTTTTAGTCACTATGAATCCTCAGAGTTAATTAAAACGTGAATTCAGCATCAGAGGTCTTTTCAGTGCTGTTTAGATTTCTTTCTTTGACAGGTTATTGCGCAGATTGAACTCCACTGGACATTTTGCAAACTTCATTTGTGGCCTCAGCAAGGCAAGTACTAATTTCCCTTTGAGATGCCTCTTCTGAGAGCACAGAATGACCCCCAGTTTCTTGTAGGCATCAACAAAATGAATTGCTTGGAGACTGCAAGAACTAAAGGCAGCTTCTGATATGTTAGACTGAATTTCCAATTAGGCCATGTCCTTGTTTTTTTAATTAATTCTAATGTGTGAATTTCTATGCAGTTTCTGCTCTTTCACTCTTGAGGCCATCCAGAAGACATCTGGAATTAGTTTAAAACAGCTTTGAAGTTCTTTCTAATTATTCTGGTCTAGAAAAGCTCATTGCACTGATATTTGCACAATGAAATTGCTGTTTGAAACATTATCGTCATCTTCAGGACTGTAAATAATTGTACATTCTTGACCCTCTTGAACTCCTAGGGTGTTTGAGATTTTTTGCATGGGAGACCTTGATGTTGTTCAGCAATAGATTTACCTTGAAATTTATAACCTTATGCTTACCATTGGTTTGGCTCTATACACATACATAACAACAGCAAAGGCACATTGTCAAAAGAAACCTTTATTCATTTTAAACTCAGACATTTCAGAAAGTAATTTACTGCATGTGAAGCCATCTTGTAATCTTAGAACATGTGGTAAAGAAATATCTATGTGCTTTTCTAGTGGGAACAAATATATATATAAAAGTGTGTCTGCATGACAAGGGTTGGGTACCAAGTAAAGAAGAATTGGTTGAGTATTACACAAATACCAAAAAACCAGAAGAAGCCTGAGAATCTGAACATTCATCAAAATGATGAAAAATTATAAACAGGTACACTGTGTTGTTCAGAAAATGACAGTTTATACAAAATAAAACATCTGATGCTTCAATCCACATATGAACTGCTCAAAAAATTACCTTCTGTACCTAGTCCTCACAGCTCCATATACTCACACCCTCCCCCCCTCAATTATTAGCAATTCCTCATTAGTATGCACCTGACAGTATCCTAGGAGAATGCAGGGTTACAAATGTAAAACTCTAAAGAGGATATAAATTATTTGCCTTAGTCATTGTCATCCATAGCATTTAAACAATATTCTGTCTAATGCTGAGAACCTGCTCCTGAACTCAAATTGCATAATTATCTACACTATGGCTATGTTAAATTATTTTCCTTTTCAAATCATCAAGTCAAGCAGTAAAAATGAATTTTCACTAGGAAATGAGCAAACCTCTTATCTGCCCTTCGGTAAGAAAGCTGGCACAGATTTTAGTTCTAAAACTCATTTAAAGAAACACTATGCTTTAAAATTGGTTCTATACAATGGGCAGTAAGAACTCTGCAAAAGCCCAAGGCCATCCAAATGGTACATAAACTGAGTTTTTGGATGGGTTCTGGCACATATTCAGATATCACACAAAGTTTCCTCTCAAATCCAAGGCCAACTGTATGGAAGGCAGAAGACAGATAATGCAATAATTATAGGAGAAAGAAAAAGGGAAGGTAAACATACTGTGCAAAATTTGAAACTCAAAAGTTGTCAGAGGATGATGGCAACATCCTTTCTATTGAATATTGCGAGGTCTATCAGTACCGGACAGAGGTGCTTTCCAGCTCTGTCCCTTGCCCTTCACAAACACCCTGTCACTATTCCTCATACCCTTCAGATTGTAAAGGGTAATACCAAAGCTTTGGGTAATACCAAAAGCAAGGCACAAAAATTGTCTCTATCCCTTTTTGACAAAACATCCAAAAGCTCTTCCAACTGCAATCACAGGCACTCTTTATTTCTGTGTTTGCAAGTATTATTTTAAAGCCATTCTTGCTAAATGTAGGGTAAGATAAACAACTAATGAGCTTGTGGATTGAAGAGTGATTGACACTTTCACCTTAGATCCTACATATTTCCATAGTTAGGAAAAGTAGCTGTACTAACATGCAGACATTATTTCTCCTTGAACTTGAAATGATGCAACTCACATCAAAGTACAAAGTCTCTTAAAAATACAGCACCATTGTCCAAGATATTATTAAAAAGCTGACTGATTTTGTAGGATTTTTTAAAATTTAACCTGGCTGAACATTCTTCATCTGATTTCTAACACTGAAGTCAACACTAAAGTGCTGCTAATTCACACACACACCATTCATCCATTTAAAACATGAGGGACTAAAACAAACTTTCAAGTCATGGCCAGCAAGGGGACTGAATAAGTTTGTACTAATATTTGAAAGAAATTTCTTTCCCCACTAATTCTCAGGATTAGAACTCCAGAATAATTTTAAATCTTTAGAAGCAAACAGATCATGAGACCTTGAGAACAAGTGGGAAAAAAAGCTGAATACAAGTCATAGAGAGTTACAAAATGCAGTAAATTATGAAAAAAAATGGCTGAAATTATAGAAGTTCTGACAGAATTTCACACTCAGAGGAGCCAATGGAAGACTACGCAGAGCTGTGACATGGGATTTAAGTGCTGCTTTCAATAGGACCACATAAGGCCACTAAACTACAGTTTTTTAATAGGGGTAGTTTTCAACTATCCTTAAATTAGTATTTATGTTCCCATGCCAGATAATAATGAGTAAAGATGGAAATTTTATTTTTTTTCTTGAAATCCTTTCATTATTGAACTCTTCACATTAAACACCTTTCCAGTTGGCAATTCAAGTAGCATAATTTGCAAAATATAGCTTACTCTGAAGATTGCTAGTATATGTTTCAGGCTGATAAAGATTACTTCCCAGCTGCTTCCCATTCACAGACAGTACGTGTGGCCTTTGCTAAAGAGGACAAAAAATGTGATACTGTATCCCACTACCATGTGCCTTATACCCACTTCTTGGGTTTATGTTAGGTTTTTGTTTCTGGTTGCTTAAAACCATGCTTTTTTTGAGACACTGCTTCTTGTATATACCCATTGGTTTTGTTACTTTTATTGTTGCTGTCTTTTATCCAGCTACTTAGGAAAGCATTCCTGAGGCTTCCTGTGGCAGTTAAAATGGTGAAGCTTCTTCGCAAGTTTTGGTGGAAGTTCTTTGAGACTATCATTACTCTAATGGAAACTGTGCCCCAGTAGGCTCAGCTAGTGTGCAAAATCTAGTGTTATCTACAAATTGGTCATCTCACCCTGCTCTTTAACTGGTGGCTCCACCATCAGCAGTAATAAAAGTAGGTGACAGACCTTGGGAGGTAAGCCAGCCATTGATTCCCTTCAGCTACTTGACTGTGTTGGCTGATGTGTGATCTCTTGGTGACATAGAAATAAAGTGCAAATTGTTTTTAAAAAATGACTGCCAGGAGCGGAGTGGATGCTTTTTTCAGAATGTCGCACCCAGTGAGCTGTGACACACAGCCAAGTTGTGGTCCCGCTAACAGAAAGAGGAATTAGGTTTATGTTTTACAGAAAGATTTAATATCAGCCCAGCATCATGTTGACTTAGTTTATTTTTAAATAAATCTTCTTGTCCTCAGTACTCTTCTACAAACAGGCAAATTAACATTTTACCTGCTGTCAACTCAGCAATTGTAGAAATAACTTTTTAAGAGATGGTGAGCAATAGCATACATTAAACACGTGGCCTCCCAATTAGTGTTTATTTTCACACTCTGATGTACAGGGCACTGCATCAGTGTTCTGCTATGCTCATAAAACATTTAGCTCAAGAAGAGACTCCAAGGTCACCTACCACAGAGTAAGCAAATTCATCTCTTGCTCATGGCAAAGGAATGAGGTGCACTGTCCCTCAGCATTCCCCACTCTCTGGGCTGCTATGGATCTAAATCAAGCCCAGAAATGTCTGGTCATTTAGCTGGCAGTGGCAAGTCATGGGAATGTAAAGACTGAGAAAGCTCTTGGGCCGCAAACCTCTGGGGGCTGGCAGAGCACCCCACACCAGAAAGCAAGTCTTCTCTTGGCTTGTTCTGCAGGCAGCTGCTCTGGGCTCCATCACTGTCAGGCTGCCATATTGCCTTGGCTTTTGGTTTTATTCAGTAGGACACACCCATTTATAAAGAGGAAGAGCTTCTCCAGTAGTTTGGAAATGTAGTATTTCTCATTGCTCAGCCTGGAGAAGCTTTTTATTTTTACAATGGCATCTTGCTGGACTAGTTTGCCATTTAAAACATCTTGATGGCAATAGAAGACTACTTCTCAGCTGTACGTCTGTGACATAAATTCGATTAATCTTTACATTCCAAGCATTTTTTATCGTACAATTCAGATTCTCTGACATAGACTCCAAACATTTTAAGACAGTCGAAGAAGGAATTAAATTAAAATACCTCAAAATAAAAAAAATAAAGGAATAAATACTACTCTTTTTTGCAATGGGGAGCGCTACTTTCTTTGCTTATCTCCTTCTGAGTTTTGTATGCTCTATACATCTGTTTGTACTGCTTCTTGGGCAGGCCATGTCTCTTGCTATATTCATCTATGTGCACAAAGCCAAACTCAACAGCATTAAATTCTAAGTTCAGTGTGGAAGGGTCCCATTCAAACTGGGTGTTTAAAGACCCACATAACTACACAGGAACCCCAGTATTATGTGGAACTTCCAGTGATAACACAAGTGAAGAAGACAAAACGTTGGAAAAGAAGACAGAAATGGCAATGATGCTCGGCAAACAGAAGAACTAAGACCATGACCTCTAATGAAAGAAGTGTGTAGGAAAATTACTGCATCACTAAATGTGGCTCAGTTTCAATCATGGCCTAGAAAAAGAGGTCAGGAGCAGGGCAGGAATAAAAGAGGCAAATAGCTGACTTTCAGAGAAAATAAGGAAGGAACATGATGAAAGATGAAGACTGTGCAACAGGAGCAATTACAGCATGGCCAGTGGATTAGGAGGAAAGGTGGTCACAGTGCCACTCACTACTGCCCAGGGAAATTGCTTTGGCATAGGGTTTCCTATTACCTGCTTAATTTAACTTTGCTTGAAAATGGCAAAAGCTTTACAAGATTCTCTGTTACACTCAAGACTGAAAAAAAGCTACTAAGAGGGAAAACTTGTACTAGAGATACAAAACAGGAACAAGAAACTGAGAAGCTTTCCAAAAACAGACAAGATGTGAAAACACAACTGCAGGCAGATGTACTCCTAAAGCATAATTGTGAAGCATTCCCAAGAAAGAGGTCATCCATGATTTAAGTGACCAGCTGCCATGTCCCCAAGGACCACCACAGGCAGTCCCATAACTGCTTCTCTCATAATAGAATCCAGCTGAGTATGAGAAGAGGTTTTTTTCCCCTGCTTTTCCAATTTTCATAGAGGGAAGGAGAATAATTAATTTTGCACCTTAATAAAATTAAAGAAAAAACCCAAACCCTACACAGCTAAGTATTTCCTCTAGTAGCTGACAGATTTAAAACTTAATTATGAAAATGAAGAAACTACAAATTACCTTCAAACATAAGATCAAGGTTGCAAAAATTCAGAACCTGAATTATATTCATTTAACATCTAACATATTGCTAATGAAAAACAGCTCCAGTCAACGTCCAAATTACAGGGAGAGTAAAACCAACTCTTACTAAATAAGAGCAGTACCTTAGCCTGAAACCAGGTCTGAACCCACACTAAACATCATCTGAGGTTGAGATAATTCTCCTAATGTTTTAATTGCCACATTTCTCTCACCAGTTCCTAGAATTAGAGGTTGGAGTGCCAAAAATATCTTGAAGCCCATATCAGTGCAGTTATGAGAGTGTTTTTAACCAAAACTTTTGAAACTGCAGCTGACTTCTGACTCAGCTGAAACAGTTACTGGCACAAGCAGGGGAGACACAGTCCTATACATGGACTGGAATTCAGAGTATAAAGCAGCACAAAAGTGCACTTTTTCTCACCTGTCTTTTTACTGCTGGCTGTATTTTAGGCTGAAAATAGGAAGGGTGAAGAAACAAAGGAGCTTGATTGCTTGATTTCTGTTTTTCCTTCCTCCCCCCTTCCATATGCAAGAATATCTTGCGTAAGTCCTTTACCAAAATTACTCCACACAATTCACTCTTCCCACAACCATTTCTGAGGTTCTCCTGTCTTTCAGCCTCTGCAGTTCTGGAAATGTGGCTACTGCAGAGTCTCACGGTTCCTTTCTGCATGGCAGAGCACTGCACCTACCGCGCTCTCTCGATCCAGAGCAACAGAAACACGGCACTTTAAGGGTACTTAAACCAAGACCAAAGTATGAAATAATTGGGCCTTTCAGCCACAAAATGGCTTTGGCTTTGGGCTGGCAATTTTATCTTATAAAAAATATGTCCTGAAATAAGGCCTGTGAGGTAAATGGCAGCCTGGGTGTGAGATGGGGTACTGTGAGTAGCAGCAGAGAAGTGTTTTGCTGGGAGTTGAAACTAGGGCTTATTGTGTGCCCCTGAGTAAACAAAGCTATAATGGGTTATTGAGACTGCTGACTTCAAACAATGCTCTCTGTGTAAGCATGACATTTTACAACCACGAAGCCTGAGGCATGTATGCTTATTATCATATGTCTTTCTATCAGCTCATTTTATGTAATGCTCTTGAAAGAACATCACAGAAACATGCAGTATGTGAAGGGAACAGAGTTGAACTATGTGGATTTGACTGTTACCAAATATTGGCATACGCCATGATAATGGCCAAGGAAGAAGAAATCTAGGACCATACTTTTGAAGTAGCAGCAACCATTAATTAGGAATGTAATTTTTCCCTCTGAGGGAAATTTTTCAAACTATGATGTAATGATCTGGAGATGGTGCAGACATACATAAATCCTTACAATTATGCTCACACATTGGACCAAGTTCACACAATGAACTCTTTTATAATCCAGCTTTGAGAATTGTTACCATAAACAGCACCAACATGCTTTTTTGCTGACATTATATTGGAGAAGGGAAAGCTTTACAGATTGTGCGTGAATGACTCCCATGTGCTGGGTCTCTTTTCTGTATGCTGCCACCTTTACTGTTCTCACAAGCAGTTCACCAGTTTCTTGTAGGATCAAGACGCACTGAAAAGTGTTTTTCCCCTGGTTAATATTTAGGTTTAAAAAATGGTCAATTAGAAAAAAAAAAGTATAAATCTTAATTTAAAATCTAAAAATATAAATTAGTTGAGACTTTTATTACTTTAAACATTTCAAAACATATCCCTAGAAGGAAACTGAGCCTCCTTGTCCCACTTCACACTCCTGTCACAGCCTGAACAAGCATACATGCTGCTGTCTTCCACTTATGTTAAGTTAAAGATGCTGGAATGGGAATGGATTAATCCTGTGCCATGGTCAGTTCTCATTTCTGTCTGTGGATAATGAATAATAGCAACAGCATAACAGTAGTGATTCTCATGATAAACTTATTCTGGAGACAGAAGGAGTAATAGTAACAAAAGGACATTAAAAATTAGAAGCTTGAGCTTGAAGCTATGAGGAAACTAGAGATAAAGTTAATCCTTTTGGGGGTCAAAATTTTCCTGAAAATTAGGAGAAACCTCTGCCAATCAATGTTCTGTCACTGACAGCAATGTCATGACAAATGCATATGTGACAGGGTTTCATCTGCAAACAAATAAGTTCATGAAGAATCATTCCAGAAATCAGTGCAAAACATCTTCCTTGATCCCAGTGTGCAAAGTAACCCTCTGACTTGCAAAATCAAATGTTGAAGCAGCAGAGTTAAATGCAAAAGCTTTGACTTGGCAAGGTGAAATTTGTCCCAAGCAAAACATTGCATCTTGATTTTCCAAACAGGAAGTAAAAGCGGTATTGGAGAAATCCTTATAACCAATGGACAAAATCTTAAATTATGACATCTCCCCTGTCCACATCTCAGCTCCACCTGAGATACTCGGTTGGACCAAGCGACTACTGAGAGGAATTAATGTTGGTGCCAATCAGTGTCCCAAATACCCTTTCTTCTTTCTGAAGCAGGAGCTCAGAAAGTGGTTTTAGCTCTTATGGCTCTGTAAGGCAGCAGAGCTAAACTGCAGTTTTTGAGGCTGGGCTCCTCTCAGGATAACCTCTTTTTTCCCTACCAGAAAAAAAGCAGCCTTGCAAAATAATGCAGAAACAGCATTTTTTGTCATGCCCTTGGTATTACCTCCCATTTCCAGACATGAAGACAGAAACCTTTGTGTCTACTCGTGTACTCTTTCCAATATATTCCAGGTAGTCATGGATTGAACAACAGCATACCAAAAAGAACAGCTACATAAGGTACAATGGTACCTCATGTTAGGATGCATCCCACAATTGAATATATTTCACATGAGGAAGCAAATCTATTTTTCATATTTTATTAAATACAAAAGGAGACAAATGCTACATCAAAGTGTCCCAATTCAATTGAATCTATGATTGTAGTAGAAGCTCAGAAAAGGTTGGAATGTCTTTTTTATTTTTTTGACTGTCTTCCACATAATTTTCACCTATAATAGAAGCAGTCTTGAAAGACATAATATAATTCTCATCAGTGTTTTATTTTTATTTATAGCATCATGAGTTAGGGGATGAATTTGACATAAGATATGACAGCTGTTACCAAGTTATTACTTGCCATTTCTTTTTAGGTTGTTTTTCAATATTTTACACAGAGCTCTCCTGTGGGAAAGATTCAATTATCTGGTGAGAGTGTTAATATACTGGAACAACTATGGAAGTCCGATAATGTGGAAATACAATTAATGCCCCCAAATATCTAAAATGAAGAGAGGTAGGAGAGGATTTAATTCAGCTAATTTATGATGACAATACGTATAAAAACTTAACCTCAGGATAAGGAAATAAACTAGTTTCCCAGGTAACCTGGGTTTATTCCTGGCTCTGCCACTGATCAGAATTCTGACATAGGGTGAACCATTTCACATATAAATAGACACATAAAATATATTGTTTCTGGCCAGCAGTCAGGCCACAATCTAAATCAGATCAGTACCACAATCAAACCCAGAATCTACAGTATGTTAGACACCTGCTTTTCTTCCAAACCCGCTCTGCCTCAAACGCTCAGAATATTTTAGATGCAAATTGCCATTTCTGTGTGCTTTAAAAATAGCCAACACATCATGATCTCAGTATGGTGCAAATATTCACAATACTTTACCACTGACTATATGGATAGTATCAGCTTTTGGACAAATACACCTGATACTTTTTCAACCATTGTTTTTTTGTGCTCTTTCTCCTATTTCCTTTCTTGGCTTAGTGCAGCTCTTGGTGCTTCATTTATCACGCTTTGTGTCCAAAGAATTCTGCATACCTGATTTTGGTGACTCCAAGAGAAATATGGAGGAAGGAAAAGATCACCCAAATTACTGACACGATTTCTTATTTACCATCTCACATTCTGCCCTGCTCACAACTTGGCCTTAACTATGCTATGTACAAAGCAATTTCACTTTTCTCTAAAAATGCTGTATTGAAAAAGAGTATGCTACAGATGTTTTAAAAAATTCTGCAGATTACTATTCTTATAAACAATATTTTTAATATAAAAATATTCTCAGTGTTTTTCCCCCAAACTCAATATATTCTGTTTTGTTTCTGCTATTACCACAAAGCTTCAAATAAGCTTTTGTTTCAGTTTGCTACTAACTTTGACTGAATTCACTCAGCATTAAATGTTGCTTGCCTTATTGAATACTATGGTAAGATTAAGAGAAGAAATTGGACAAAATAATCAGTTCAAAATGATTAAGGCTGATTGAGCCAGCTTTGATGTTTATGCATGTCATCTAGCAATGAAAAAAAGTTACTATGATATATCTTTATATCTCTAATCAGTTGGTTACAGTAGTTCTACCATCTCTGTCATCAATACCACTGAATATATGAAATGTAAAAGGTTCACACTCCATTTTTAAAATGCAGTTGGACACAGAATTTTTCTAATACAGTTTCTATTAGGATATCACATTAATTAGTTCTAAATAAATTTTCAACAAAGTCTTTAGTATCTGATGTGTTCTCTGGCACATCTGCCAGAGACTAGACCTTTGCAAAGGGATAAAGGAGAAAGAAAAAAATAGAAGGAAAAAAAATCTCTTTAGAGATTTAAACCAGTATTAGATGTGTTTAGTATACATATGTGTCCCGGTTTAGGGCAAATTCTGGGAGGGAACCTCCGAATAGGACTCAAACAACCCCTCCCCCCACAACTGGTCCGGAAAGAGACTTTTTAGAGAAAAGTGGAAAAAACTATTTATTTAATAAAAGAAAACAATATGAAACAATAAAACCTTTGGTTGAAGTGAAGTGGCAAATTGAGAAGAGTCCTTGCTGTAGANATTTTGATACTAACTAACTAAAGGAACCAAGCTTATATTCAAATCTGATTCCTGACACGGCTCTGTTGAAAAAGAGCCACTACATGGCCAGACATAAACGCTATAATTTGTATTAAGTCAGGATGCATTTCATCAGCATGCCAGCTAAAGACTACATCCTAATCTTAGCCATGTGCCACTCTGCACAATGCATGCATGTGCATCCAGTAAGAGCTGTCCCAAGATGTGGCATGGAAAAGGAGATGTTCATCTCAATGTGCCCCAAGAAGCACCTGGGGAAAAAACCAAACCAAACCAAACCAAACCAAAACAAAACAAAACAAAACAAAACAAAGCCCCTAACAAAAAAGAATTAGGTGAAAAGTCAGCATAGTACAGAGATGTGTTTGGGCCGCTTTAGAATTATCCATTTCAAGCAGTTAATTTGCCAGTGGGGTTTTTTTGAAGTGAAAGGACAACACAGTCTGAACACAGTTAAGAATATTTTTATCACTGCAGCTCTTGTCACCATCCTTGCATAAAGCATTACGTAAGCATCTGATTTGCATCAGTGTACAGCTCTGCTGAGAAAGTAATTTGCAGTTTAATAAGATTAATACACAACATTGCTTTTCTCTTATTTTCTTGTGTTAGTGTTGGTAGCTGGAATTATACACTTTTTCTCCTCATAGTAACAATTACCAAGGCTGCTGTGGATAATATGGTTTTCGTGTCTGGATGTATACACAAGGCTGTATACGAAAAAAAAAGTCACTGGGTCAAGGAAGTACAGACATATTGACTTCTTCAAAGAGAAGGATGGGATATGCTGTACAATACCTCATAGTACTTTTGCCTCACAGTGACTGAACCATTGGATAACTGCAAGTATTTTCTTTGTAAAAATGGAAGTATTTTCTTAGTAATAATTGTATCTAGTACTTCTGAGCTCAGCACATTACATTTTGGTTCAAAGAAAGGTAAAGATGACACTTCTATCCCTAAATAGCTAAAGCCACAATAGAGACCAGAGATAAAATCTGTGAGATATACAAGAGGTGATCTCTAACATCTTTTACAAGTGATCACTTGCACAATGAGCCCTCAGTATAAGACACAAGGGGAAAGATAAGTTACCCTTTCCATTATCCACATAAAAATGTGAGCATTAAAGAATGTAAAGGATTCAACTGAGGCATCAGGAATCCCACAGCAGAGCTGGAAGTGGAGCCTGCAGATGATTCCTGCCTGACATTACCGCCAGAGAGCTACACAGGAGACTTAAATGGAGAATATGGATTACTTTCAGAAAAGAGGTCTTGTACCTGGTTTAAAACAAGTGGAAATTCTTTATCAGTGATGTCACTGGGAAAAGTAAACACTAGTAAGGAAGTTGTCATAAAGCAGGTAGAGTTTGATAGCCCTGTGTTTTCTCACCCGTTGGTCACCAGTGGTTTTGTAAGAAGCTGTTCAAAGTCTGGGATGGAAAAGGCCCAAAGTTCAACTGAAGAACTTTGGAAGTTCAGTGGAAGAAGTTCAATAATGGTTGCACCTGGGGACCACAGAGGATATTCAGTGCTGTGAGTATCCAGCACAGGAAAATGTGCATCTTCAAAGAAGTGTTTTATTGGTGAACTCTGTAGCCTGCAGCAGTATCTGAATTAAACTCTTAAATATAAGGAAACAGTGGTGAATGATTAAAGTGATTGAGCATTTCAGGGAAAGTTATGGGGACATCAAGGGTTTTTTACAGAAATGGATTACTTATTCTTCAGCTCTTTATTTCAAGGATAATGCACTATACAAATGGATTCAAGCTATTTTTCAGAAGATACTATCTGAAAGTACACCAATAAGCCAGAGTTTCTAAAAATGACCTTTTTTTATTGGTGGATTCAGGAATCCCTCCTCAAAGATGACTGAATTTGGGTGAAATAAATATAGTGCTGTCTTGGGTTTTCAACTTTCCTGTCCCATTGTACCCAGATTTTTCAAATACTGCCATTGAAAGAACTGAGAAGTTATTTCTAAAGACTTTTTCTCCTCTCTGAAAAAATGGAAATTTGAGATATCCTTTGGCAGCTAAGCATGTGAAACAAAATCAAAACAAATGGCATATTTGAGCCAATTCAAAAATTCTTGATAGTGAAAAAAATGAGGTCTTTATTAACATGGATGAACTAAACAAATGACATCAACTGTTTCTGAGCTTCTTTTCTGTACCCAGAAAAGTTCATGACATTTTTATCTGTTAACCACTGTATTTTATTTGAGATTATTAAAAGGCTGCTATGATATTTCTTCCCCCCCTTCTTTTTAAATCATTAAGGTTTCTTTTCAAAATGTACTGCTAATAATTTAATGATTTTATAGCGTTCTTTTATTGCATTAAAATATTGGAGGGAATATCAGTTTTCTTCAGACATGGTTTTGTTAAAGCAGTTTTCTGTAGTGCTCTGACCACTGCCAATGCTCAGGAATATTTTATTTACTCTCAGCTACGTAATATGGTAGAGAGGATCACTCCAGATATTACAGCTCAGATGATGGAATTGGACAGATAGGACAGTTCACTTCCATATGGGTTAAACCCCACAAAACATGCCTCTTTTACAGCGCCATGTGTGGAGAGGTTGCACTTACTTAACTGCCTTTAAAAGACCATTAACTGTACAATTTAAGGCAAAAGGATTAATAAATATAATGAGACATCATCATTCCATGGAATCAAGCATAATTTCACCAATCGTAAGCATATGTTCATGTTTGTTTTTCACCAAGTGTTGATCTGTATGGTATCTGTTTATTCTTATCACTGATTCCCAGTGTCACTTGCCTTTCCTTCCCAATTACCTGTCTGTCTTTCCTATCTCAGCAAGTGCCAGCATTCAAAAGTAGCCTTTTTTTTTTTCTCTGCAGCAACAATGTCTAGTCTCAATTTCTCATCTTTTTTGCCCCACTTATTTAGATCACATCTCTGTGCCATTGGCATCCAACTTGAATGGCTTTCTTCCTATGTGCATAATAGAGGACAAGAAAAATGTTTAAACAGACCCTTATTTTACCCCTTTCCCCTTCCCTCCCTCCCCTCCCCCTGCCATGTCCTACCTCCTCACCCTGGTACTTTCATGTCTGGCAGGGATCAAGAAAACAATTTTACCTGGTTTATAGCATGTTCAAGTGTGGATGGATTTTTAAACAGTAGGCAAGGAGAACAACTTTTACAAAACCAGCTAAACCACATGAAGACAAAGAAAAACCCCAGACTGTGGCAGACACCTAGCATAAGAAAATTCAGTTTACCTGGCAAATTCGAAATGCCGAATAGTGCATTTTGTAATGTCAAGCACTTGGCTGTCTAAAAATAAGTGTTGGTTATGCTAGGAAAACCTTCCATAGGTAATAAACATGGACATCATACACTATCTCATTCCTTTTTCATTCTCTGTCATCCTTCTTCCCTGGAGTTTCCTGATTGAATTGTGCACTCATGTTGCCCCATATAGTAATTCTGCAGCTTATTTAAATTAAGGCTGGTGGGGCTTTTTTCTTTTCTCCCTATTTGTTTCTCTTTTTTTTCAGAAACCCTATAGACATTAAATTGGACTTTGACAAAGGTCATTATAACAGATTTAAAGATCAAGACAGATGTAAAGGCAATACCATGGCCTCAAATTCATCATTACAGAAAGGTAACTGAAGAGGTTTTAGGAATACTATAAAAAAATCATAGGTGGCACAAGGACACCAGAGGAGAGTCTAATCAAAAAGCATTTTTTTGTCATCTGATTCAAATGCCTTTTTATTTCTACAGGTTGGTTACAGGTTGTCTTTAGAAATGTGTATTGAAAATGGCAATTATTTCTGTCAACTTACTTTTTAAAAACTTCTATTTTCTCTTGCAATTCCTCTTGCAAACCCTAACTTCTAACGCCCAGTGCTACCAAACATAATATTCTCTTTCAGTAAAATAGAAAGCATTAAAAACCCCCTTATTTTAAGTCTTAAATTAAAATCTGAGTCCCAGTTTAAGGTTAGAGCTATATTTTATAATTCTATGCCTATCTCTCACTGTTATGTGTCACTCTTCCTCACCATGCATATCAGTACATTCAAGAGGCATTCCTCTCAAAATCAAGATTCATAATCAGGGACTCTGCCCTTCCCTGGAAAAGAGCAACAAAGATGTGAGAGAAATGCTACTCATTATCTCAGATCAAAGTAGTTTTTGTTCACTTTTTTGTGAGACAGAGAATTGTTTTTTCAGACAAAAGTGAGGGGTTAGGCCCTTTCAGCTATGAATCGATTTTCAGAGAAAGCCCCAGCATCAACTATGTCTGACATCCATCTACCACCTCTCTGCCCACTGACAGCCCCACAGGGCTTCAGCGATGCCAGCTGCCCTGAGCACCACCTTAAAGGACAGCTCTGGGACTGGAACCAGTGTCTGACAGGGCACATCCAGCCATATTGCCTTCAGACAGATCTTTGGAGGATAGCAGAGACCAGCAGACATCCAGAAACTCTCCTCTGCTAACTTTGCATGGCTGATGCTCTGTGGAAAAACCTCTATTGCATCATAGAGAAGAGGTGTAGCAGAGGTAGATTTTTGGCCTTTGTCATACATATTAAGGACTCAAAGAATCTTTTCAGATGATAATCCCCCAAATGAGAAAAAAAACAGCAGATGTTGAGCCTAAAGGTGGTGATAGCATCAATAGTATGCCCTCCAAAATATTAATGCAGGAGTGAGCACTCCACCAGACGTATTCCTTTAGGCTTAAGGCCATCTTTTATTGGCTGCCTTATTGGAGGAGTTTTTCCTGAGACTGCAGTTGAATCCTGGTGCTGCACTAAGCCCCAAAAAATAGTAATAGCAGCAATGAGAAATAAAAGAATGAAATAAGTCAAAAAAACAGGTAGTACTGGGACACATACAGTGGATACAAAAGGTAAGGGAAAGCATGGTTTGAGTCTGTGTTTACTTTCAGTAATTACATATGTAGTCAGTAATCTCCACCATCTACTCCAAATGTCTTTTTCTGTGCCTTCCACACAAAACAAAACAAATCCTTGCAGATTTAACACAGGCAGCTTTCCAAAGATCCTTGTTCCACGTAATGCAAATGGTGCTGTGAACACAACAGTTCCCAGGGAGGGACTGAATAGAGAACTGACTATGCAAAATGCAGCTTCTGAGCCATTATGCTAAGAATATTTTAACTATTTTAGAGCCTTTCTTCATAAACGTTTTGTTTTTATAGTGTGAAATCAGCACAGATCATTTATGACGGGAACATGTTTGCATTGATTAGAAATTAGGACAATCAAATCAAGAAGTGGTATTGGTAAAATCCACCAAGCCATGGAGAACTCAGGTTGTCCTTCTGACTTAAGTAAGTTTTTTGAAATAGACAGAATATAATATATTTTCAAGCACTTTAGAGATCCTTTGAGGGTCTGAACAAACATGCGGCCAGACTCCACCTCTTTCCTGAATGTATTCCTATCAAAGTAGACAAGGAAGCTATAAGAAGGGCAACAGAAAATCAGCAAAGTAAAATGTCTAATTGCCCTGAACAATACACAGGTTTGTTCACAGACTCAGCCTCACCTCCCCAGGTGATCCATGATCTATATGTTGTATTACATCCTAGGCATCACAGATCTTCGAAAAAAATTATGCAAGAAGGTCTTCCTTCTGTGTCCCCTACCACCACACCACCCATGAAGCAAGACTTAAAATGTATTTTGTCTGAAAGGTAGAATTAAACCTTTATAGTTTTTTTTTCTTCCCCCCCCCCCCAGGTTGTATCAGGCATACAGCTGTCAGAAACTATGTGAAACTGATCCTGTTGGAGCGCACTGTACCTCTCCTCAGAATCTCATCTTTCCAAAAGTGGGAATGGATTACTCATGGCTAAGCTGTCACTTTGATTTTCGTCTTGAGAGGGCATTTTCTGTTCCTTCTTTTGAAGTCCGAGGTTCGTAACTTCTGTTTTTCAGAGTCTTTGTATGCTAAACTGCACATAGTGGTTTCTCACATGGAAACTCAGGAGAAACCATAAAAATAAGATGGCATATTTAACCAGCCTGAAAGATCAACTGGTTTAGATCTCTGGATACATTTCTAATCTATTGACTTTATTTTTTTTTAGCAGTTATGAGTTAAATTCTGTATTGTGAGGAACAAATAAGTCTGGGTGTAGAATTGTTTATTTTTTTAAGAGGGATATGATTCATAGAGGCTGCAAGAGCTTTGCTTCATTTGTGATCTATTTCAGGGTTGGTGCTAAACTCATCTTAGCAATAGTGAACAGAGATGAATAGGGGAACTCTGAGAAACAGAAAAGCAGAAAAGAAGAGGACATGTCAAGATACCTGTATTCAAACAGCTACATCAGCTGGCCTGTGAGAGAATAATGGTACTACAGGTATAAAGACTAAAAAGTGATCAGACTCAGCATTTTTACTAGAAAGCTCATCAAGTCACAGTGAAATCTGGTGAACATTGTTCAAATGTTATTTTCAACACATCAAATATAGAAAAAAACAATGGACTGTTGTAATGTCACACCTTTGTATTTATGTGAAATGAGCTTAAAACTAACAGCTCTCAGATAGATTGCTGTAGAGTATCTTCTGTTGGTAGACTGTGTGAATGGTTTTTACAGCAGCATTGAGACACTCTTTTCTAACATTTTAACGATTTTACAAGATAGAAGACAGAAGTGGAGGTCCAACAATGCACCCAACAGTACACTTGGCCTGGATAGTAACACCTTCCAGTAAAACCGGATCACAGTTCCAACGGGAAGGGACTGCTTGACTGTGAAAAGGCAACCCTGTATTCCATCTCAGTTGCTCTTGTTTCAACCTGCAGATGTTACCTCATTGTGAAGAGTCTGATTCCATCTTCTCAAGGCTGCCTCATATGCCTACACAAAAGACACTTCTGCTCCCAGCTGAGTCAGCTTCAGCTCCTCAGTCTCTTCCCACAGCTGCTTTGACTGCACCAGTGCGTCTGTACTGAACCCATGACAGTTTCCCAATCTCTTTTGGCACTAGCACCGCCTCATATCCATACTGAGGATTTACATCTAAGTAAGCTCATCTTGCATCTCTAGTTTGCAGAAACAAACTCGGAGCCTCAAAGGACCTATCACACAGACTTATTATTGCACTGGCTGAACTCATTTCTGACAGGGCTTGTTTTGTTTCCTTAACTGAGGCGCAAGCTCATACCAAACAGCCACATTTCCTCAGCCAGGTTAGATTTCAGAAAGTTCAACCAGTGTCACCTTTTTTATCCCTTTGAACTAATTTTTCAAAAGATTTGCAAAAAATAAAAGAACGGAAAATCAGTTCTAGGAAGTGGATCACTATGTGATGCTTGTCTGTGAGTAGATATTTGCTGAGATTGACAAAAAATGACAGCAGTCAGCAAGTTCTTTGTTTACAGTTATTTTCACTCTGTAATCTTGCTATCTGCAATGGTTTGACTTTCACAGAGCTGAGGAAGTTTCTTATTTTAACAGTAGCTTTCTGGGTTTCGTACTAATATTACCAAAAAATCTGTTTTTGCTAGATTTATCTTCTTTCCTCATTTTTGTTTCAACAAAGATGTAGGAATGTGCCAGTGCAGTTTGATTTGCCAAAGTACCTCCTGATACCAGTTAGAGAAGCAAAATGGTTCCTCTCATTTACTCTGAGAGGCATGGCATATATTAGAATTTACGCTGATTAATTAGATTCAATAGAAGGAACCAACAGAACAGGGCAAACAGTCAAAACAAACAATTTGTAAATAACCCACTGGCTGAAAATTCAAATATTCAAATTCATCCAAGTAACTTCAGCAAACATGAACCACTAACACACTGTCCAAAAACCAGGAATAACTTCCAGTTAAAAAAAAGAAAAACAAAAAAGGCACTAAATTAGCATGAATACTATTTGTTGAGCCTGCAAAATTTACATTAAGTCCTATAATGCAAAACTGTTATACTTTGTTGAGCTTGAGGATAGCATAAAAATTCTCTACAAAAGTATATCTCCAACCCTGAAAATCTTTTTTATTTCAGACTCTCCACCTAGTGGGAGTATCATATTTTGTCAATTTTTTAAAATCAATGGCACTTTTTTTCAAAGATTCTATACCAGTGTTCTTCCTGCACAATATTCTTGCATATTGCAATTTTTATAGATTTTGCTTATAACTTCATAGGTCAAAAATACACTTAAAAATTATGAGTCCATTTCCTTTAAGAAATGGTCTAAATCAGTTGTTCACTTACCTCTAAAGCCAAAATTACAATGCTATATGAAAATGTTTTGATGTTGAGGTCTTCAGCATACTCTTGCCTGATACACTTGTTTGGTAAGAAATATGACTTCACTAGAAATCAGCCCTTGATCACTGCATATTGTGTCTTATCTTTGCAGGAGAGCTGTCTTTGAACTCTTGTAGTCATACAGAGTAAGATTTAATGATATACAGCACTTGCATGAGACTTAATTACACTGGAGCCCAGAACAGTATTTTGTGGTTCAATGATAAAACTATAAATTAACTCTTTGAACAAAAATCCCCAAGTGGTTAAACCACATTATAAAGTAGAGACATTTGGCTAAAGAATAAAACCCATACAAATAAATAATTATATATGTATGTTTGAGCAGGCTGTACCTGTGAAGGGAGATGAGTCACTTCATTTTTTTTTATGCTGCCCTTGTGATAGCTGAGCAATGTAATTATCTTCCTTTGCATTGCACTAGTTTTATCTCATTGGTATTACATTTTTTTATTTTTCCATATTCTAATTTCTGTGGTGGGTGAAGTGTAAGACTCAGGTAGGCAAGGCACTGCTCTGATTTGGTTTGCTTGAGGTTTCAACTGAATAATATTTCAATACTTTTAAATAAAAATAAAGCCAAATTGGGGGTATTTTTCTTATGCACTCAAGTAATGATTAATAAATATTTGTAGTGGAAAGTTTTAAATTGTATTAATTTACCTTTATTTAAAATAATGAAAAAAACAAACAAGAAAATCTTTTCAACCAGGCCAAAGAGTTTACTGAATCCACACTATGCATAAATGTATTTAACAAGGTATATAAAGCTAGAATTATGTTTGGGGCTTTTGTTGTTCATGACAAATAAAATAAAAAAGCAAAAATTACTATATTTGCAATGATGACTCTGCTAGCTGACTTATGAAAAATGCATGAACATAGGGCGAATGGTAAAAAGCAACAGCCTGAAAACATATAGACAAATGAAAAATACACAAAAATCCTAAGATACTTACATAGTAGAAAGCCTGGATATAAACTTAAATAATGAAATACTAACAAATGTCCTTTTCTTATTATCACATATATCCAAAATGGAATTAATATGACATCAAAAAGATTTCTTCCAAAATCAGGCTTTGACAACATGCCTGAGAGTGAATTAAGCTGGACAAGTGTTAAGACAGTATTCATTTTAGAATCCCATGTACTTCTTTCTAATGAGCTTGAAGACCAAGCTCTTGAACAGGCTTGTTCACCACAAATAGATTAATGGGAATAGAGAAAAAAGTACTCATTGTAAAGTAACACACAAAGTGGAATGCAGTCATATTTTGCATTAATTTGAAATATGGCAGTCAAACTATCAATATGCGTATCTACAATGGTAAACATTGACAGCTACAGTAGTACACTTGTATGATGCAGCATACAATAGTACACTATACACAGGCATGTACAGTAAAATGAGATGGCTGTGACCTAGAATAGATATCTGTAAAGCCAGAAACTGAATTCAGTGAGAAAAATTTCACTTGAAGGGACAAGCACACATATTCCAGTCATCAAGCTTTTAATTAAAATATTGCTCAGCCCTGCAAAAGGAGTATCACCTGGCCTCTGATTATACACTAGAGAAGCAGTCAGACAAGCATTGAACTGATAGCAGCGCCGGTGCAGAGAAAAGGGAACCCTGGCTTTCAACCACCTCTGCTCTCCAAGCAGCATCACTTTGGCCTTGCTTGGGTTGCATTTCAGCACCATAGTATGGGAGGTGTGGGTGGATTTGCAGTGGCTGCTCTGCCAGGGCTCTGCAGGAACACAGGTATTGCTGCAGTGGTACAGGTGTTGTCACACACTATGAACTGAAGGAGGTACACTCACTGGCAGTCATAAACACCCTAATCCAGGATTTATTACTAATTTTGTACCTCACAGATATTTTCATAACTCACACAAGCCCTAACAAAGAAAAGACCCACTGACCACTTACTTTGGAATCCTCTGTGCTGCAGTAAAATTTTTACTAGTCCATCATACTACTGAGTAATACAGAGACACTTATGAATATGAGAAATTAGAAATTTTTAAGACAACGACATGTCATTTTGAACTTAATATTAAATTTAAAACTTCTGTGGTGAAAACCAGTGTAGGTTACCTGTTTATGTAAAAGTATTCCGGTACTGCAAAGTTCCCCCAGGCAGCGCATTTTGCACATCCAGCAACTTTTTTGCATGAGTGTCAGTAGTAAGCAATCCAGTGGAAACACTATACAGGAGTAAAAGGATTGCCTTACACACAGAACATATTAGAACAAAAACCACTAGGCTCTGTGTTCAAGGCATTCAAAAGTCGAAGTCAGAAGCATTACCAATGACAGGCACATGTTATAAGATCTGTGTGGTGAGGCAATGCATCATTGTGGCCAGATTTAGAGCCAGATCATCACTTTAGAAATATCAATAGCTGGATAAGGTCCAAATTACTTCTTCATCAAAGCAGTATGACTCCTGACTCCAGTGAAAATAATAACCCAAATTTGTGGAGACAAGGTTCTGATCAATAATGAATTTTAACATGCACATGTGATCTTCTGTCTTCTCAAATGTGAATTTGTACTGACACCTTCTTGGCACTCTGCCAGCAGCGGCTGCTCGCTGAAAGCTGAGTGGCAAATGTGGGCTTGTGAATGTTGAATAAAAATCTGATATCTGAAGTGTGTTTTACCAGAAAAACTATGATACAACTATAAACTGTAGCTATGGGAAAACTAGAGAAACATTTGGTCGTGGTTATTAAATTTCTGACATGAAATGTAACCTGAAACATGAATGTTTAGGCCCCCCAAAAATCACACAAGAACTTAGTTCTTCAAACTAACTTCCATCGGTTCTGGAGCCAAATATCCACAAATGTTTTCAGGTCTCTTGTGGACTGCTCCCCTGCCTTGAAACTGAAAACAGTACCACTTTTGTTGTTTAATAGAGCACCACAGACTAGTTAATGGGCCACATATCACAGCCATGTGACAGCCAAGGAGTTAGAGATGTACAGCTCTGAACTGTACGCATTTCATTATGTCAGCTCAAATTTCTGAGGCTTTGTGTCTCAAAATAATCCAGTATGCACCAAGAAGGTCCCTGGAAACATGGGGGAAAACAGGATTTGTTTTACTGCTTGAGACCCCTGACCCATTTAATCCTTCCCCTGGTCACATGAAGAAGTTAGACACTCATAACTACCAGGATAGGTTTCACTCTGAGTTTCACTGTAACTCAGAGATTGATTTAAATGCTAAATTGCAGGCACTTCATTTTTGACATTTTTTACCATAAATCTGGAGGTGAATTATAGCTTTAGAATAACAGCATTCTTAAAATATATTTTAAAACATGTCCTGAAGGTCTCAATTCTATGACAGATGTTCACATGAGGAAAGAGGATAATTTTAAATGACCTCTGTCATCAAGTCCTATGCTATTTGCACAAGCATACTGACACAAATAGAGAATTCCCCATGCTCTGGGAAATCTGTTTTACCAGCACTCAGTGAAGACTGAGCCCCCAAATAAATGTCTTGTACATTTTATGCAACTATTGTATTATTTTAGTGTTAAAGTAGATTTTAAAAATCAAAACTCCTCATAGCCACTGCTCTGATAGAAACATCTCAGGCATGCATTAGAACAGACATTTCTTCAGGATCCAATGGAAATACATCAAACAGCATAAACACTTGGCTGAACACCCACTGATGCTGGCAGCATAACCACATGTGAAACTTCTGACTGAATCAGGAACTCTTAATGGCTTTAAGGCATTCTTTCACCTGGACTTCCAGACTTGCCACTACTGTTCCACTCGCAACCCCTGCTCTGTTTGGTCACTGGATAATGTTTCATACATATATATATGATAAACACAGAATCCAGAAGCCGTAAAAAATGCATTTTACTCACAGCATTCCAAACCTTCCTCAGAGCATATATACATATATTAAATTCTGGAAACCCTGACTTTGTAGTATTTCTGTACAAATTCAGCTTGTCCAACATCTTCACAGTGAAAAGCTGAAAATCAGGCTTCTGAACCCATGTTTATATGCTCTAAGGGATGACCTGATTCTCAAAACATTGAGCCTTGGGTGACCTTGGTGGATTTAGGGGAGAGGTTTTCTAACTGGAAAAAAAAAGCCTAATCTGCTCCCTTTGTGGCTGGTAGGAGTATTGCTGTTGAGCTCTGTCAAGCTCAGCTGATAACTTTTAGATTTCTATTTTTGATGAATAGGTAGTCATAGGAACCGTATACCAAAGAGCAGGGCAGGGTTCTCAGAACACCACAACCAAAACACACTCCCTGTTTCTGAGTGTTTACTGTCACTGCTTGCTTGAAAGACTAACAGGTGTATGAGAAATAGGATATGAGAAAGATGGCTTCTTGTTTCAAAATAATTTAATCCTACCCCATTTCCTACGCCCCCCTCGTCTGAGCCTTGAAAGAGAAGATATGCCATCTGTTTCAATAAAACATGAAAAAGTACACACACGTGACTGAGGCAGTGCTAGAAGTAGGGAGAGCAAAAAAAATAATCTATCTTTAAAATATTAAATATGGAAAATTATGAAACAATTAAACACCTGTCCTTTCTGCGCTCTATTCTACCATATTTGGGGAAAAGTTTAATTACTGCAGTTATATTTTTAAGTTTTCATTGGAGCATCACTTTTGCATCATTTTTGCAATCATTAAAGGTACAAAAAGTTTATTATTTCAAGTGACAGTCTCAAAGAGTCCAGAAAGCTCAATTTTTTTCTATTTCTTTTTAATTTTAATTTTATTTATTGTTTTTTGGTAGAACATAGTCAACCATGTTTCTCTTCTAGGTACATTTTCTTTTACTGATTGAGTTTCTTCATATTGCAACTGATGCACTTGTCAGTGTTTTTGTTGTAATTATCAAATTCAGAAGGAAAATGAAAACCACTTAATTATGTAATTGTCTTACAGACGACATGATA
This sequence comes from Donacobius atricapilla, assembly GCA_013397315.1. Lineage (NCBI taxonomy): Eukaryota > Metazoa > Chordata > Aves > Passeriformes > Mimidae > Donacobius > Donacobius atricapilla. The sequence continues at coordinate 630,225 of WBMY01015886.1, forward strand.
ATTAGAGCTCTCAGAAAAGCAGCCCAGAGTGATTCATTGCACGGAAAGGTAAAGAAAATATAATACAGGCATTTCAGAAAAGGCTCAAGTAAAACATTGTAGGAAAAGAAATTATACATGCAGACCTGAACAGATGCCCTCAAGAACTTTATACCTTAATCAACACAAAATACCACATTTACATTAACAGCGCATATGCAGCAAGACGTCACCATAGAATAGCTATTCAGAAGTTATGAAAGGTAAGATACTGAAGCTATACATAAAATTATAAGAAATACTACTGAAAATCAAATATATCAGAAATATTAAGAAGAAAATTAAAAATATAGGTGAGATAAATCTGAAAACAGAAAGTTAAAAGTCCTAAGCCAATATATATAAAACAATAAAACGTGAGAATGTTCTCAGTGATGGACTAATATAAAAAGTTATTTCTAGTATTTTGATAGATCTTCTAACTGTGGTACAAAAGTGTGCAAATGTCATATTAGATGTCCGTATAAACTTTTTTTAGGCACATATATCCAAGTTATTATGCTTTTCTAAACTTTGGAAGTATCTGCAGCTGCACACAGCAAAACCAAAACCAGCTGGACTCTTATACTGCAAAAGGGCAAATTTTAAGGCGTTTCACATTTATGCCTTTCATGAGAAATCCTCCAGTCAAATGCAAGAGAAGCATGAACATTTATCCTGCTAAAAAGGCTTAACCCTTTCATTCTGGCTTTCTGAGGTGATGGCACAGGAGAGGCTACGATCAGGTGGTGGGACTAGTTAAAACCCACCAAATGTCTGCTGCTGCCCATAGACACAAAGAGTGAGTGTGTGCACAAAGGAAAAGCCCCACTGTCTGCAAGCTGTGATACAAGCCCTGAGAAGTGCTCAGACCCATGTATGTGGACAATGGTCCCTCTGTGTATAGCTTAAAAGAGCCCCTCTGAATTTTCAGCACCAGAGATCTTACACTATTTCTCCTGAGTGCCATCACCATGCAGCAAATACTGTTATATTTGAAACTAACAGAATATGTGAACCATTATGTTCTTTTTCATGCCAGAAACCTCAAACTGCCACAGAAGAAATCAACTTCCTTCTGTTCCCAGCAGTTAACATTCATTTTACATGTGTTTTGACACTTGGCAGTAGCTAATTATTGGCTACACTCTCTGCCATGAAGTACTTTTCTCTTATAATTAAGAAATCTTTTGAATTGTGGACAGTTAACTTTTCTACTGCTAAAGATTGTGAGCAATTAGTATGTAAATTACAAGATGACACCAACAGCTCATATGGACAAGAAAATCCTCATGTAGTGAAGGCTACCTGTGCATAATATAAAAGCAACAGAAAATAATGTTTTCTAGGAGTTTCAAACCATTTTAACTTACACTGGACCAGAACACAGAACTGCTTGTTTCCTTGTATCAGTGTGAGTCAAGGCACAAGTTCAGTGATGATCAGAAGATACAAATCTCTTCAGAAGAAATTCTTTTGCTTTCCTTGTTTAGTTTTTACCCTTGCCACGCTTGACTCACACCTCTGTGATGCTCTGAATGTGTGGCACCCATGAGAAAAGAGGTTCTGGAGAAACAGATATGAAAGAGTGAAACCACTTCTTAAGACTGTGAGATATTTTAACAGTTCCAGAGGTGTTAGCCAATGCTTTAATAAGTTAGGAGGTATCACTCTGATAATCAGCTCCTGTTTCTGCCTTCCAAGTCCCCTCAGCACACTTTCTGAGACTATAAGCCACTAAATATTTTATTTATTAGCAAAACTTTTTTTTTTTATTTAGCAAATTTTATTTTTACATATGTCTGTATAACTGTGTTAATGTACAAAGCTGGTGCCTCCGTCCAGTGAAATTACCGATTTCATCCACTTATTGCACAGATTTTATGCATTCATTGCACAGATTTTGGGACATTCTCCTAACTTTCCACTGCAATCAGTTTAACACTGTTATTTAGTAGCTCCATGGGAACAACAACAAAAAAAACCCCACCCCCCCCACCCCAAACCAACAGAACTATTTAATTTCTGTTATGTTGATTCCCTGATTTATTACTCTGTCACTGCAGATACTACTTTATACAAAGAAGTGCACGAAACGTCTNATGTAAATTACAAGATGACACCAACAGCTCATATGGACAAGAAAATCCTCATGTAGTGAAGGCTACCTGTGCATAATATAAAAGCAACAGAAAATAATGTTTTCTAGGAGTTTCAAACCATTTTAACTTACACTGGACCAGAACACAGAACTGCTTGTTTCCTTGTATCAGTGTGAGTCAAGGCACAAGTTCAGTGATGATCAGAAGATACAAATCTCTTCAGAAGAAATTCTTTTGCTTTCCTTGTTTAGTTTTTACCCTTGCCACGCTTGACTCACACCTCTGTGATGCTCTGAATGTGTGGCACCCATGAGAAAAGAGGTTCTGGAGAAACAGATATGAAAGAGTGAAACCACTTCTTAAGACTGTGAGATATTTTAACAGTTCCAGAGGTGTTAGCCAATGCTTTAATAAGTTAGGAGGTATCACTCTGATAATCAGCTCCTGTTTCTGCCTTCCAAGTCCCCTCAGCACACTTTCTGAGACTATAAGCCACTAAATATTTTATTTATTAGCAAAACTTTTTTTTTTTATTTAGCAAATTTTATTTTTACATATGTCTGTATAACTGTGTTAATGTACAAAGCTGGTGCCTCCGTCCAGTGAAATTACCGATTTCATCCACTTATTGCACAGATTTTATGCATTCATTGCACAGATTTTGGGACATTCTCCTAACTTTCCACTGCAATCAGTTTAACACTGTTATTTAGTAACTCCATGGGAACAACAACAAAAAAAACTCCACGCANNNAAAACCCCACCCCCCCCACCCCAAACCAACAGAACTATTTAATTTCTGTTATGTTGATTCCCTGATTTATTACTCTGTCACTGCAGATACTACTTTATACAAAGAAGTGCACGAAACGTCTTTAGAATGCATGAACGTGCATGAAAACAGACTGAAGTTAACTCTTCCGCGCACTGCCTTTGTTAAGAAGCGAGGACAGCAACGCTCCGCCGCAGCCGGGAGCGCTCCCTGCCGGCGCAGGCGGGCAGCGGCGTCCACAGACCGGGGAGAGGCGGCGGGGCCCGGCACGGAGGGATTGACCTGGGAGGGATGGAGAGAAAGAGGGCTCCNGCCGGGGTGCAGTGCGCCTCCGCGCCGCGAGGAGAGGGGAAAACCGCCTCGGGCAGGTCTAAGGGAAATCGGAAAATGCTCCATGAAAAGTATGATGTACAATAAATAAATAGAATAGAATTGAATATATGTATGGCCCGCAGAGTGGCTGGTGTGCCCGCTCAGGACCGCGGCCCCCGACCCAGGCAGGATTTGGCCTCTTGGACTAATTAGCAGCAGAAGGGAAAGGTGGGATTAGTGGTATGGGATAAACTCCGCCTCTTTTATTTTGTATGTTCTCATTTCATTAAATTCAAACACACTTCTGATGTGCTTCTGATGCGTTTGGATAATGATAGATGTGTAAGTTGAGGAGAAAAAAAGATCAGACATAAACACTTAGATAATACATGCAGTGGGTATTCTTGAGAGTTCAGATATTTCAGATAGCTGGAACTGCATTCTTTCCCCGTTTCTCACAGAGCTCTGGATTCAACAGAGCATTTTAATATATCCTTGAATTCAGAAGGATTAGACATGTGCTGAAGCATTCAGTACAGGGATGAAGCAGGGCCTCTAGCTCATTAAAAGAAATACTGAAAGGATAGTAAGGAAAACTGTTTTTCTAATACTTTAGATAAGGACTTAAACCAGCAACGATGTCAGCATATTGTAGAAATAACAAGGAAAAAACTGGCCCTGCTAACCAGGTTTTTAAAGACCCTTGTATAAACATAAAAGGTTTTGCTATCTGTCTAAATACATGAGTACTTTGCCCCCAAGGTGATCACCTGGTTTGGGATTTGTGCATAGTGATGGACATAAGAGCTTCCTGGGCTCTGTAGTGACCTGCTCGCAAAAAAAAATATGGAATGTATGAAATGCAGACCTAATGTGTGCACTAAATCTGCAGCCCACTAAAGGAGTAAACTGATCTGCAGCTCTTGTGCTGACCCAACAGCACAGGGATGGATTTCACTGCCCATATGCGCTGAGCTTTGGACACCTCGAGAACAAGATTTTACCAAATAAGATGGATTCTTCAAAGTCAGCCAACTGCCATTTGTTTTTGGAACAAAAAGTATTCCCCAACAAATCTTGCAATATCAGAGCAAAACATTGGCTGGCTGCTCCTTGTCATCACCAGCCTTTAAGAGATGGTCAGTACCAGGCTGCTCTGAAATCCTTGTCCTCATTACTCGATTCCCGTGGATGCTTTTCAGCTGCCAGTAGGACATACCAAATCAGCAATGAAACAAAAGAACAAAGTCTGCTGTGACAATATTTGAATGCCATTTCAAAAAAGTGGCCTGTGGATTTAAAATCTGCCTGAAAAAAAAATGTTGTTTATTCTGTCATTGACAGAACATTGATATAGTCAGAAACATTATTTCAATGAAGTTTTTACATGCCATTGAACGTTTTCTCTCTGTTCACGGGTTGTCAGTCTTATGTGCAGATTAAACTTAAGTTCTCACAGAGGAAGTTCACGCAGCGTGAATTCCGTTAGCTTTGCTGATCCCATTATGTGCCATAATTTGAGAGTGAAGGTTGCTCTGCATAAATATTCATCTAGTATCTTTCAAGTTTTCACTTTTCATTCTGCTGCTGCCTGACCCTGTCTGCCACTTTTCTCTGAATAATCATTACTGCTGAGCAACCCATTTGGAGAAAAAAGGCATTTGCAAGACTAAAATACCCAGACAGCACTGGATGCGTGGATTGTCACTAGGACAACTTGCAGCCCATTGCAATTTATAACTATGGACATATAAATAATCTAATGTGCTATTTGGAATTTATGTGCATTTCTCTCTGCAAATGTCATGGCCCCTGGCTCACACAGAGGCCATACTCAACACATGGGTAGTAGCACCCCAGTTCTCTGTCTATGCACTCCAAACCCAAATTATAAAATTTTCCTATTTTAAAAGTCCAGCAGATCTTTAAATTGTAATAATTATTTTTTAACTTTTCTTTTTTTGGTGCATCCCAAAGATTCTGCTTGTGCATTGAGGTGAACTGAAATTGGTGAAAATTAACAAATGTGATGTGTTTTTGTGGAAGCAAAGAGTCAAATCAAGGGCTCTTCCCATATGAAGTAAGTTTGAAAGACTTGCACATTAGAGAATTCAAGCCCCAACATGATAAAACTGACCACAATTCTCTTGTGAATCCTCAACCGGTCCTGGGACATGAGTGTCTGTTCTCCACAATTGCTAATCTAGCCAGTAAGGGAAATCGCTATTCTTATCTGTTCCCAGATGTACTGTCATGTGGTTCAGATTGTGTGTTTCCAGCACGTGAGAACATGCACAGATTTTCTAGGTGAGCTGAGGTTATGGGAGCCCATCCCCCTGCACTGGTTGCAGTTGTGCAGTGCACTTAACTGAGCATGTGATGGCTGTGCACATTTCCTCTGTATAAGCAAGGTTGCACATGAGTTCTCCACCCTCCTCCTACAGTTTAGGCCAGCTGAGTTACCTGCATTTCGGAAAATCAGCATCAGCACGGCTGAGGTGCAAGGCAAGAGTCCCTGGGAAAATTGTTCTCCAGATCATGAAGTCTGACATCCATGTTTCCATACTGTGACTTCAAGGATATTAGCAAGACAAGTTTTTCAGCAGCTCAGACTTGCAGTTACTGCTCCCTAATACAGAGTTCCTACAGAAGAAAGCCCCACCCCATCCCCAATGAAAACAGCTGCCTGAGAAAGGCAAGATGCATCCCCACGGCAGGAATGTGACAAGCCACTTCACAGGCTGTGCTGCAGACCTTCCTGAAGCTTTCCTTGGGCGAAGCATTGGAGAGCGCAGGCTGTTCTGCCATGCAGTGCTCTGAGACAGGCTGGCAAAGAAAGACATGCTTTTCTACTTATAAGATGCATACTTTTGCTAGGTACTATCTTTACACCTTTTTCTTTCCCTTCACAATTCAGTGAATTGACAATCCAGTCACAATTCCCATAGACACCACTTAGATAATTTCCCTGCTTATCAGCTTGATATCTTAATTGCAGAAACTGCACCAACAGGGAAAAGCTGCTAGATAGCAGGCACCAATGCCACGTCAGGTAAAAACAAGTAATCACATTACTCAGGAAGACAGAAGTGATGAAAATATGCCCTCGAAATTCAAGTTTAAATGAGACATACTTCCAGGCTAGCTGAAGTGACTGAGCTCTCTTGCCAGCTAGACAGCTTTGATCCAGTCTTCCAGTTAAAACAAACAAACAAACAACAACAACCACCAACCCCCCCAAAAAACCAAAAAAAACCACCAAAAACCCCAAAATACCCCAAAACAAAACAAAATTTTAAAAAAACAGTGCAGGGTGGAAACATTAATGTGATGAAGGCTGTATGATTCAGAAAGGTTTGTTAAAGCCTGACTTCAGAGCAACTGCTTGGCTCTGGTCCTGCACCAGTGTACTTGCCGGTGTGCTCAAACAGAGTCTAACAGAAGCCCGGACACCAAGATCATTCCATCAAGGAAATGGACCAGGCATTTTCCAATGGAAGACTAGGTTGTTATTCTCCCTGTAGAGGACTGCTGTTTTCATAAGGATGTTCCAGTCTGGTTTAGAGGGAAACTAGAATGACAATCGTTTTCCCCTCCAAAGTAGCATAATCTCATTTATAATGTGCACTTCATATCTGGAAGGCTTAAAATATATATAGGCTCTGTTTTACGGGAACTGATGCTGGCATTAACATCTCTTAGTGCCCTATGCCTTTTTCTAAAAGAAAATTTTTTTGTAAAAGACTCTTGTTCTAATTAAGATCAAATAATTTATAAAGTACATTGTATTTTGGACCTGTCACATCAGAGTGTATGCATCACAGTGACTTATGAGTGGTGCAGTCAATCAGCCATGTGAATGAAGGATTATGCACAGACTTTCTGGATGCTTTGGGGTTTGAACCCTGCAAGCAGTAGATCACAGATGCTTTCTGTCATGTATTAATAGCTGTCTCAGCATGAGAACTGGAAGCCCAGAGCTCTCATAAATGCTAAAAACATTTCACCTCCGGGACTTAGAATACATTACTTAATGTGTCAATGAAACACTCTGGAAGCTGCTTTTATTTTTTCTCCAAGCCACTTTTAAAAAGATTTCAAGTTTGGAGAAACATTACTGTGACATAACATTTTTAAACTAATGTGACATTCTGTGATAGTTTTATTTTTTGCCATGGAGGCATAACAAACTATATTCACAGACAAAAATGCCTTGTTTCAGTCGTCTGAGGGCAAACTCACTTATTTGTTGTTCCTGGTTGAGCAGTAAAAGATGAGTAAACCTGACCACCTTTAACTACAGCATTTGTTGTACAAACATATTGTAATGGAATCCCTGGTGAACTAAGAAGGCAGTGCCTTCCAGTTGTTCCTAGTCCTGAGCCACTGCATCTTATTAATTGCTGTATCCTAGGCATTGGAAGAAGAGAGAGAATATGGTGTGGGGTTTTTTTGAAGTTGTTCGTGCAGGCTTAGGAGGAAGTTGGTATTTGAATTTGCTGCTGACTACACTCAACTAAGTTTCAGGATTTTTTCTGGGTGTCCCTACCTCTGTGCTGTCTCAAATGATGGAAGCATTACTGATAAGCATTTATTAAAATAAGGAGTTGGTCTTTTGAAAGCATTCATTTTGGTACTAGAAATAGAAGCTGATTTCCTGTGCTCTGTGCTGCATCTGAACTGCTGCTGAGAAGCAGTTCTTTGAAGGAAATCCAGACATCCACATTCAGTCCCCATCTCTGATCCAGAGCCAACAGGTCTGGCTATGTCAGCTGATCTGGTCAACTGCTTATTCTCCAAGTTTGTGGGAGTGTGACAAGGTGTGCTGCCTTCAGGACTGGGAATGAGTTCAGTAGCGTTTATGGTACTGTCATGGTAGTGACACGATGTAAACGTGAATACTAATCTCATCCATTTCCAGCCACCACTAATGTCCAGGTGCTGACTAACCTGCCCATACTGTCAGTTCTTACCCAAGTCAGTGAGTCTAAGTTACTGACCATACACAGCCATAGACTTGAGGTCGCATTCCAGGCCTATTTCTCCATCCAGTGGTGTCTGGAGTCCACTTCTTTGGTGCTGCTGCCAGTTCAGTAGAACCATCTGTAATGGTCCTTTAGCCATGACAAATGGCATTTGGACCTGTTCCTGTTTTGAGTAGAGAATTTTTTCTGTTACACAAGATGCCTACAGATGTAGTGTCTGTGGCATACCTGCTCTATTCGCTTGGTGGGTGCAGAAGCAGTTTCTACCTTTGTGCTTGATTTGTCTCCTCCCTTTCTTTCTTTCTTGCCAATGATCCTTTTAACTAGAGCATAGTTAACCTGCCTTGCTCATCTCTCTGCTTTTTATTGCTTTGATGCAGCCTTTTTTTGAACTGAGAATGAGGTAATCTCATCTCTGGGCAAATCCTTCCTCTGTCTGCAGATGGCTCTAGGCAGAAGCAGGGCACACAATTAAATGCAAGTTAGAAAAACCATGCTATACCATACGGCAGAAACAGCTGTAAAGCAAGGCAGCATCTGATATGAAACCCAAATATGTGCCCATCACTGGTTTGTGCTGTGGCTCTGGCAAGCTTACTTGTGTGTGCTGACCCCTGGTCTCCCCCTTCCCTGAAACATCAGCTTTTAACTGCTGCCAGAGGCACTGTCATTGGCCTTGTTTTTTGTTCTTGCTGCTGTTCCAGGTCAATAGATCCCATGTTCTTCCAGCACTCTGAAAAAATAAATGGTCTCCCAGAGCGGCATCCTCTCTTTGTTTTTCCTTCAATGTAACCATCACCAAGTGAACAAACATTGAAATAGCTCATATTGATACAATTTCTTTGTGTAACTGGTTACTTTTAAAGATTTTTTTTGTTTCTGCTTTCTCTTGTGATAGAAGTATACATTATGGTGACCAAATTTGTATCTTTGTAGGTTCAGAATTGGAGCAATAATTATATAAATGTTGTGGGTTTGGTTTTTTTGTTGTGGTTGTTGTTTTTTCTTCTTTTTTTCAGTGACTTTCAATAGTATTTTTGCTGTGAAGCGACTTCTGAGAAGGAAGCAGAGTTTTTAAGAATAATGATTACACTACAAGTGAGAGAAATGTAATTGCAAATAATGTTTAAGAAGTCAAATATATACTGACCTTGCTTGGCTTGTTAAGCCATTTGCACAGCCCTAGTTAATGACTGGACAATTAATAACTGGATCAGTTGTTTCAAGAGCACGCACAGTTTAATGCTGTCTGCACATCATTTACCTCTGAGTCCAGATGACCTATTATGATATTTTTGAAGAGATGACTACTGAGACTTCTTTTCATTTTCCCTCTAATTATATCCACTTGTGTCTTTCCTTACCTTAGAATTTAACCCCTGGAAAAGATTGCTTTTTTACCCTTTGGATTTTTAGCTAGATTGCCACTCTTCCTGAGTTATAGCAGGCTTCACTTTGTCCCTAATTTATTGTATACATGCGATACATACCTGAGGACAATACTCAAGCTCATAAATTCTGTATCATAGAATCTGAGATGGAGAAGAATAGATATTTATAACAAAATTGGGAGGAAAACCAGAAATTAGTCAAATAAATGAACAATGCACCTTCCATCCTAGCAAATATGACTCAGGTATAAAAGGATTTAAGTCCATTCGTTTGTACAAATGAATGCACTAATAAAAGACAGCACTTGAGTCTTTAATATCTCTAAATAACTCTACAATTTAAAAAATGCCCCATGTTCCAAAGTGATAGGATCTCTCACATATCTCATGTATGATTTTTAGAAAGTCATCTTATTCACAGTTTTTCCAAGTGTGTTAGGGGGAAAGAACTCAGTATATTACTTACTTTGTTGTTAAACAGCAAAGATGGTCTGAAATTCATTAAATGAAAGGTCACCTTAAGCTGTTGCTTTGAAGTTTCACCAGAGTTTTCCAGCTGATTTCTTACTGATGGAAAACTTGCCAAAAGTACTCCCAGCAGAGATAAAAAATATTTGGCCTGCTGGAATCCACACTTGAAGATTATCAACAGATCAAAGACACAAGAATCAAGCTATATGCTACAGACAATTTACATATCTATATATATATATAGATATAGATATATATATGAGTGATTATTTATCTCTAGCTACTTAATGCACTCATTACTTATGCAGGTAGCTCTGAGCAGGATGTGGAAAGGTGTGAAAACTATAGGATGAAAAAGCACACCTCAGTTTATTGCTTTAGATTTTAAATATTTCAGGCTGACACTGTCAGATTTGTTTTCTTCCTTTGGAAAACTTTCAATGATTCTTAAGTTCCTTTGTCAACTTTTTTCTTTTGTTGTTATTTTTAGAGCATTTATTGAGTCCGAAGTGTCTGTTCTGTTTTATTTAGTTATACAACCATTGTTTATCTTTCATTAAATTATGGTTATTTGAAAAGTGTCTTTTGCACAGAAACAACAACTAAAACTGAGATTCTTATTAACACAAATGTTTGAACTGATAATAGTCCCTGAAAGCTTTCTTTCTTTTACTTACATCCTGTGGAAAGAGTTTTTTTAAAAAATTAGCCTTTCAGTGCAATGTGGGTTTTTTGTGCAGTCCCTCCTTGCTGTGTCCAATGGCCTTGCCACCAGTGGGTCTCTGCAGCAGTCCAAAGATGGGGTGATGGGGACCAGGGAGGAGATGGCACAGCCTTACGTCTGGTCCCCACCTTCTGGTCAGACCTCACAAGGCAAAGCAGGCTTTGGTAGCTGTCTTTGCTTCAGCCCAGAGACCTGCCCCAAACATTGTACTTTGAATTATGTTATGCAGTGAAACATTGAGCAACATCTCAAAAGCTTGTGAAGCAACACAGATCAGAAAAAGGGACCTGGGGCTGTTTATCCTTCCCACTGCAGCAAAGTGCTTGTCCTCTGCTGGTTGTGAAACTCCTCATCTCTTGCACAAGTGACATTTGTAGAAGTCTCTTTGATGGAGCCAAATATCCCACCCATGTATTTTAGCTCTGGGAAGGGCTGTAGCAGAGGATGCTGGGGAATCCAGGTACACACCTTCTGCAGAGGCAGGTGGGACACTTTAACACTACATTTTCATGTGGACTGAAAAGTTTTGTTTTCAACAAATCAGTGGGAAAAATCAAACGCTATATCTTTCTGAGCTGACCCAAAATACAATTGACCTCAGTCAGTCCAAGCGCAGAGCTTTGGGCAAGTTTTGCAGTATCCCTCACCTTTATCCCTGACTGAGTGATAAAAGCATAGGTAAGGAGTCAGAAATAAAATAGTTTGGAGAAAATACATTTATGTTCACATCCTACTTGGTGTGAAACTCTCAAGGTGATACGTTGTGAAGTCAATTTCAGATCTACAGATCTTTAATGATCTGTAAAAATACAAGCACAGCATACAAAGCTCATTTTAATAAATTATTTTCTTTTTAACTCCTCCTTGCTTTGAATGCATCAAGGTTTCCTGCTCTGAGTAGTCAATCCGATTTTTTTTCCCATTACTTACTATGTGTTTGTTTGGTTTCAGGTGCTGCATTTCTCTTTTCAGTGTAACACTGTATTATCATATTTCAGTCTCAGTTTTTAGATCTGTTTGCTACACATGGTCAACTAAAAATAAGCTGCTTTATCCTTGGACATATATAAATTCAGGGGGTAGCAGTGATGCATTGCTTTCCAGATGATTCTGAGTTGTATTCACTTATATCTTGCGTAACTTCAATGATACCAACAGAGACAGAATATGCTGACAGGTGTTTCCAGTAGGAATTTTTATCAAGCCCTTCTCTCTTGTCTTTCCCTGGGTCACAGCCCAATTAAAATGTACTTAAGATGTACAATAAGCCCTTGATCTTTCTTGATATGGTTACTATAATTTCATTTAAGACAAATTTAATTTCGTTTGGATATCTGTGATAGATGTTTCTTTCAGGTATGTGCCAGTCCTAAAATTAATGTTGCTCTTTGATCTGCCACACAATATTATTCTGGCAGCTTGGGCTGCCCTCCCACAGCCTTGTTTGTCCTGTCAGACCTTCCACCCTCCTGAGGTATTCTCATGCTTCTGCTGAAGATTGATCTGTGCTATGTGATATACCCATCTCTGGCCCATGCATTTATTTGTGGAAAGGGCTGAATGAGGTTCCTTGGCATGATTTGCACAGCTGCTCAAAGCGGCTGATCATAATGGCCTCTCAGTTTAGAATCTATTAATTGGCATCCTGCTTTGTTTAGATAATAATGGGGTTTTTTTTAAAAAAAGGAAAGTAAAAAGGAGAAGAAAAAATATCTCAGAGAACAGTATCATTGCTCCATGCAGAATATTGCTGTAGATCCAAGACTCAGAGAAGGAGCAGCAAGACTGTGAGTGACTAGGGGCAAAACTGTGGGGAAGGCTAGGGGAATGTGGGAGAAAAAAGGTAATGATAGGATAGATAGGTAGATAGATAGATATGATGCAAGCTTCACCTATTTATTGGTAAAAAAAGAGTTATCCTAAATATTATCAATTGGATTTAAGCGACAAATATGCCCTTTCCTCAACTGCTTCCAGTTAGATCAATAAAGGTCCTCTCTGAACTGCCTCAGTCATATGTTTCTAAGACATACATCCTTAAAGTGCTTTCTCCTGTGCTGCCCATGTCCCTGTGCTCCTTTATCTCTGGTCTTTTTGGGCACTGATAAGTACATAATTCAGTAAAAGGTTCAGGGCTTACTGCCAGCTCCACTGGCTCAGCTGTTAGAGGCCTCACTGGAGTGTGGGGTCCAAATTTTGTTGAATCCTTGGCCTGCAGGAATAGAATTTTTTCAGCTCCAGACCATCTGTTGAAACTTTTTCATGCGGCAGTAATTAAGTAATTATTAGGGCAGAGAAAGCATGCATCTAGGCCTGGGGACAAGGATGGGGGTGGTTTGACTCCTGTACAAGGTCTATTGAACACTAAATGTGAAATACTCCAGACACTCGTGAGGGCAGAGGCAGGACCCTCGTCTTTCTCTTGTAACTCAGAGTATCATTTTTGCTGGAGTAGCTGCATGGGGCCTTTGAGGTGGACCTTCAGATGTCCACAGGCACCAAAGAGGAGTGTAGCCCAGGTGTCCCTCCTGCTGGATGGGAGCTTTAACCAGAGAATCACTGTGCAGAAGGAGGAGACACACTCCCGCCTCCACCTCGGCCTCGCGTGACTGGCACAGATCAAGGTCAGAGCTCAAACTCATTGTCTTGAGGCCAGCACATCCTGTCAGCCCCAAGTAACACCTTCTCACAGAGAAGAAACTCAAATAATACAACTGAACTTGTATAGTGCAGGCACATCCCCACTCAGCCATTGGTGTTTTCTGGTGCTGTTTATGGAGTGCCTCAATCTTTACACTGAGTTTAGTCTCAAGTCATGAGTTCATGAGTTCATCTACTTCTAACAGCATCAGCTGATTTAATAAAAATGTTGCTTCATTCCCTGGGCCCTCCTCACTTTATTGGGATCCTATCTGCCCAAATCAAGGCTTTTTTTTGGACACAGATGTAGTTTTGTTGATCTGAATCATAATACTTTTCTATCATACAGAGATGATACCTGAAGATGCATGCATAATCACATTTTTAATTAGAAGTTTGGTTTTACAGATGCTATTAAAATTTTCTTTTGTTAACCCTGACATCAGAAGTTGTATCACGATGTCATGTGACCAGAAAAGACATTTTGATAAAGTGAATGCAGTCCAGATGATTAGTGAATGAATGTACCATCTATTAAATCTTTATTAATTAATTAACCTCTAAGTGCATTAAAGATAGATGGTGTCAGTCCATTTGTCATAGAAATTCTTATCCTGACATAACTGAACTGGGGAGATAAACAGAAATGTTAGAATGGGCAGATATATTTCTCCCATGTCGTTTTTCTGCCCTTTTTCTCCAGTAATTAATTTATTTGCAAAGCTGTGCACTTTTAAAAAAAACCTCCCTCTAATATCACATCACTTTAAATTCTTCAAAGCCAGTTTGATATTTAAAAGCCTCTTTTTTTTTTTTTTTTTTTTTTTCCCTAATAGGAGCGTAACAAGAGCACATTAAGGAGTTGTAATATGGGCAGGACTATGAAACCCTAAAATTTTATGCCTAGGCCTCATTTTTGAAAGTTACTTAACACTGAGGAACCTACCTCCCCTGTGTTGTATCCAGTCTGCTTCTTTCATCAAGATCTTCAGTGGGCACATTCCCAAAGCCAACCTGACATATAGGCAGGAGATGCCCTGTAGAGCACGAGGCACCACACGTGTGGCATTTGTCTGTGCTGTAATCTATACCTGAACAACCTAGGGCATGCTGCAGGCTATCCCTGAGACAAACACAGTGCTCAGAGGCGGGAGAAGCCTTGTGCTTACTTATGTTCCCAAAATTAAATGCTGAATACATGCTGCCGTGAGTTTCAGAAATATACTGACTGCCTAACTCTGGTCGGTGAATTGGCCCAAGTTCTAGCAGCTCTGTAAATGTGGAGTGACTGAGCCTTCTAAAATATATGGCTTGGAAGATTTAATTTAAGCGATTTAAGCTGAAATAATACTTCTTCATACTGTACATAATACCTGCCTTGATACTGATATCCTTGAAACCAGCAGAAAAGTGAAAAAAATGAAAAAAATAGTGAGCTGTTCTCACTGTTTCCCAGTTGTAAATCTGGGGAGGGGAAGCCATGCAAATATTAATGGCACATCCACAGATAACATTGATTAGTGAAATTTCTGGCTTGAATATCCACTCCATGGAAGCTGCTAAGTTTGGAGAGGAATTTTTTATAATTATTTTATAATTTCATATATTCTGAGCAAAAGCCAGTTTACAGAATATCCTTTGGTGTCATCTTGTTTACTAGTGCTCTTTGCTTCCTAAGTCCCAAATAAGATGTATGGAAAAATGGAAATTACTCATAAAAGATGTAATCTGGGACCCATGTGGAAAACCATGCAGTATCATGTTGATCCAAGCTTTAATAGGTAACATTTTTTGTCTCTGAGACCTCAAAGAGGTCTCGCTTCACTCAAGGCTTAGTTCATCTGTACAGAATGCTGACTACACCACTGGATGTCACTCTTGCTCTCCTCTGAAGCAGAGCAACAAACCACGAAGGGCCATGAAGTTTTAAACTCCTGACAGGTTATCACCAGAATGTGGGTATTGTAGGATAATTTATAAATGACACATGAAATGGTCTGTCTCTATCTTTTACATGGAAAAATCTCTGAGTCTAAAACTAGTATTTATTGATTTACTTCTAGTGCCTCCAAAAGCATCAAGGTAAAATTGAAGGCTGTAGAGCGTACTCTAACTCAAATTTTGTGCTTCAACACAGGAAGTCACCACCTGCTGCTTTTTTATTTTATTAAGTTTCTGGAGATTGTGGTAGTTATAACTGAGTTTCAGGAAAAGGAAGTGAGTATTTTGTGAGGTGTTTATAAGGCAAACATTATCTGCCACCTTCTTACCGGTGCTACCAGAATCAAATACTCTCTGATAGTAGCTGTACAGATGTTCACAGTTGTTTCAGTAACATCTGCAGTAGCACCCTTCCAAATTATTTTTACTCTTGTCACTTCTCTGTACTTTTGCTCACAGCTGACTCCTGTCTCACAACTGTCAAGACAAGTCCCCTAAATGCCAGGATTAGAAGCTATATGCTCATCAGTGATGACTCACTGCATCAGTTGTGTGGGAGAAGAGAAAGGAAGATACATAGGCCTTGTAAGTTGACTAACTCTGTCTGAGATGAGCAGATGACAATGAACAGGAGCTAGGAATTTGCCCAGAGAAGTTTAGATACACCTGTTGCAACTTTACCTCTCTTAGACATCCTCAGACTCTCTCAGCTGGTTGTAAATACACAGGAACACCTAGTCCTCTCAGATTCCTCAGGCCAACAACAAACGGGGAAGGGTTCTCTGGGTGAGTTTTGTTCATACTCTTCAATCATAAATCATTGCATTCCTGTGCAATGAGATAACTAGAAACAACTGCAATTTAGTGACTCACCATCAGTAAGACAGAAATGAAATCAGAGAAGAATATTTGCTTCAGAAACAGAAACATTCATGTAATACTGAAATTATCCTTCCTTGTGAGACACAGTCCCAAGTGAAGAACTAGTTATCAGTTACTAGCTCTAGTTGTCAAAGAATGTTATTTTTATGTAGTGATTTCTATGTAAACATAAGTGTCTTCTACAAAGTGTGCTGGTTTTGGCTGGAGTCAAGTTAATTTTCTTCACATTGTCTAGTATGTGGCTGTGTTTTGGATTTGTGCTTAACACAGTGTTGATAGTATAGAAAGGTTTTTGTTATTTCTGAGCAGCACTTACACAGAGTCAAGGCCTTTTCTGCTATTCATATTGTCTCACTGGCAAGGAAGTTGTGAGTGCCTGGGGGGTTGGGAGAAGACACAGCCAGGACAGGTGACCCTAAATGACCAAAGGGATATTCTGTACCACATGGCATCATGCTCAGGATATAAAGAAACAAGAAGGAGGAAGGGATGGGGTGACATTTGGAGTGATGGCCTTTGTCTTCCCAAGTCATCATTACGTGTGATGGGGCCCTCCTCTCCTGGAGATGGCTGAACACCTCCCTGCCCATAAGAAACAATGAATTAATTCCTTGGTTTGCTTGTGCATGGCTTTTATTTTTTTTTTTTTTTTCTATTAAACTGCCTTTGTCTCAACTCGAGTTTTTTAACTCTTGCCCTTCCAGTTGTCACCCTGAGCAAGTGGCTGCATGGGGCTTGGTTTTTGGCTGGGCTTGAACCATGACACAGGGGAAAAAAAGTAGAAGTCACCGAAAATAGACACTATCTTGTGAAGATTTTTTATCAAAACTTATTTTTAGTGTCTCAGAAGAGGATCCATCAGTTATCAGGCAAGAGACAAAAGGATTCATCAGTTATCAGGCAAGAAAAGAATATTCCATAAATTTGTCACTCAGAGTCACATAAAGATTGAGATAAAGAATTGTGAATAGCACTTTACCCTCTGATTTTACAGTATCAAGTGTACTGGGCAGTCCATACTGTAAGAATTTTTAAGACTAATGTATTATACATAACCAAGAGCTGGAAACCTCTCAAAAGTGAGGCAATCTAAAATAGCTAAACCAGGATATGCTAAAAAAAAAAGGAAAAAAAAGTCATGTATAAATTTGGAAGGAAAACTGAAATCTGTTGTTGTTCTTCTTGAGCTACATTAAAATAACAAGTCAATAAGAACTATGACACTTATTTTGGAAAAGAAAAAGAAGAAGGAATCTAATCTAAATTTAAATGAATCTATACGGCTTTATGGGACAGCTCAAAACCAACAGAGGTAAAGACTAGAAAGTAAGGCTTACAATTATGAGAAAGAAGCTATAGAGCAATCATCTAGCTGAAAAACTTGTATCAAATTCTTTTAAGATTTTCCTACATGCATTCCATTGCATGTATTCTTCACAATAATGTGAAAAATGTTATAGCTCTTACAATCTTAAAAATGCTGTCTACTGTCATTATGCTTCCTTAATGTCAGTGTAATACTTGGGTTCTCAGAATACTGGCTACTTCTATTTGTACTCGTCAATTCTTTCTCTGCCCGCTAGATGGTACTGCCAGCTTTAATTACACCATCCAAGGCTGAAGTTACAGGCTGTGTTTGTTTCATCATTTCATCCCAAACCACAGCATCAAGGAATATGTTGTATTTTTCAGCTGCCCCGGTGTAAATTTTTCTAAACTCCACTGGCTTTATATCCTTATCTGATGGAGTATGTATGGCTAATCAAACAGATATTGGTGCCACACCTGAAAATAAAGCAGAAATATTTCAGCCAAATGGAAGTGTTTGTAAGCAGGTCCTGTGGTTGTTAACCTCATACAGTCGCAATAGAAATATTTTCAACCTTTTTAGCTGCAAACAACTTCTTCCTCAAAATTTTCTCTCACCTCTAAACCACAAAATGCACAGATATCTTAACTGTCTTACAGATGGAAGAACATACTACTTATAATGTGGATTCATTATTCCTTTCAGCATAACCATTCTATTTTGTAGCCAGAAATTTTGAGTTATCTAAATTTAAGATGAAAACCTGATCAAGTTTAATTTATAAACTCCAAAAAAGTAAGAAAATATTTCATTTCTCTATTAGTCTCAAATATCATCTATTTTTACTGGCCAACCCAATGCCATGAACTGTGTGTCTGTTCCTGCAGATATTCTTCACGAATTAGCAGAAAAAAAGTCCAGATTTGCTTTCTGGAAGAAAAGGTCTAAGCAATCATTACTTAACATTACTGTCTGTCCTTGGTCAGAGAAAATCATTCACTGAAGGAAAGAAAGCTTCTTTTATAAACCTTAATCATCATAGATGTAATTTAGTTTCAAGCTGCAGAACTAAGGGCTTTTAAACAGCAGTGAGAGATGGGGGAAAGTCGGACTTGTGAGTCGACCTGAACCATCCTGAATCATCACCACCTTGGGATAATGAGAGAGGTAGGATATCCAGGATATCCACAACTGGAAGGACCATCCTTCCATGGGGCAGTACCAGCTACATGGTCAGGTGCATGTGATGCACTGGGAAACAGCATGGACCATGTGCCATCTGAGCAAAGATTTTGTTTCTCTTCTCTAATCCTGAGGGTTCAAGGGGCCGTAGAAATGAGATTTTCTCTCTGAATGGAAAAAAACCCGACTAGTTTGTTAAAGTAAAAACATTAAGAAAAGTAAGGAAAATGCCAAAAAATAATATTTCATTGGATGAATATTCTCTGGCAGTGAAAAGGGAGCAAGAGTGTCAGGAAGCAAAGTAATCAACTGAGAATCCTCCAAAATACCCATCTTGCAGTACTTTAGTCTTTCCAATTCACAGAGCTGATCATTTTTTATGTTCACAGTGAAATGAAATATATCTGTTTTGGAGAAAGTTAACCAGTTGCTGCTTTATTTGAAACTCTCAAATGTTGATATTTTTTGTTGGACTTCTATGTACCGCTTTTTCCTGAAGTCACATGCATGACATAACCTTCTTTTAGATTATTCACTTCAGCAAATAACATTTACTTGCGTCCCTCTTTTCCTTTCCCCTGTTCTGGGCTCCCCACAGTGCAATCAATTTCTTGTGGTTTCTTTAATTTGTGAAGTTTTGTTGTGAAGCAACTGCTGCATGTGGTCTGAAATGATCTGAAGGACACTGTGCCTTGTGTACAGAAACTGAAGCAAATTGTGTGGCATAATCATAAATTATTTTCTTTCAATCAGAGAAGAAAACATGATCCTTCAATTGAGAATTAAATAGAGAATGCTATTCTATGAAATATAAGGGCACTTGAATCCAGGCAATATAATTTTTAATTCCGTTTCTGATTCTTAGAGTCTATTAAAGTTAGATCACTCAGGTAAATATGAGAATCATCTTATGAGATGTGGCAAAATATTACAACCAAAAGTATTGCTTTTTTCCAGGAATATTTTAAGCTTACAAATAGCTCAAAAATTTCTGTGTTTATATTGTTATTCAGAGTACAGAATACAAGTAAAACACAGCCAGTACAGAAACCAAGTAAAGTGATTTATTACTAGAAAGCAGTAGGAGAAAAAAAACCCCTATTCAAAACAAAATTTTTTACTGGATCAGTGATTCTGCCCTTGATTTTCTTGCTTAAGGATTTCACAGGCACTTGTTTCCCACAGTAGTCATACATGTACGGTGCAGCAATTCTTTGAAGTCAGTCAGTCTGTAGATCACAAATAAAGCCCAAATTCATAATTATTGAAATGTTGCCTACGAATTTAGTAGAGAAATGAACAAATTGAGGTGAGTTAGGAATTGTTTAAAATTAGTGGAAGTTTGAGCATGATTCTATTGCCTGGATATGCTATCCACGAAGGAGAAAAAGCAGCAGTTCATTCCTGGGAAGTTCCTTCTTATGTGGAGAGACTTCAAGACCACCCTAAAAATATGTACACGTTGTTCATTAATTTTCCATCTGCCTGTATGGGTATGTTCAATTCATTATGTGCCGTTGATATAAAGAAGATTTCACATTCTTTGTCAGAGTTGGATAGATATATCTTGTTGTATTTTAATGACATCTTCATATTTCCAAGGGTCTTGTGATTGATCTAGTAATGCTAAGTGATGAAATGGCTCCAGACACTGGCTGTGTTTTCGTGCGCCTGTGGTGTGGTGTAACTGACAGGATCAAGGCATTGGCAGGGAATCCAGTGGGGTCTCCATCCAAGGAGACACCAGCACCAGCTCCCTCTCCTTTCTTTACAACCTGCTACATAAGCCAAGACACAGTGAAACTCGTTGCTGGCTTGATGACTTTACCTTAAAGCACACAGAACATTATGTACTGCTCAAGGCACTTTTACAGAGGCATTGTTAAAAGAGGATTGTATTTGCATTAATGTTTTCACAGTAATTATCCTAGGGGAAGTGGAAGCTGTTGTGGACTGAAATAGTCTCATTGAACAAATGCATATAGAAGAAATATAAGAAAAAAGACCTTGTAAATGTATTTGTCAGACCAAACAAACAAACAGACAAAGCAGTATAATCTTTATTACATTTATTTGACTAATTTTCTGAAGTTTCTATCCTACAGATTCAGGTCATTGTTACTACAGCAGGCATGATCCAAGGTCATGACTTGACATTTGGCAAAGAGTAAACAACAAAAAAGAAAGTATTTGGTAGATGCCTTTAGATGCCATTTGTACTGGTCAGTTGGTGGGGAAAAAAGAGAAAGGGAAGACTGTGTTACGGTTGCTCCTCAGATAATTCGTAATGATTCATGCCTGAATTCAGTGCCTGGAGTGAAGCCAAAGGATGTCATTACAAAGGTTATGCCAAAAAGGTAAATATAACTTTGTAAGACATCCATAAATCTTCTCCTGTGGTAAAAAGGAGATGAAAATAAAATAAATGAAGAAAAAATTCAATGAGAATCCATGAGATGATGGAAAAGGCTGAAAGGGATGACAGAATGGACTAGCTTTATGGCTTACCTTCATCACTACTCAAGGACACACTTAATAGACTTAGACAGAGACTTTGGTGAAATCAGAACTTCTTGGTTCAGTCAATAAAAATTAAAGCAAAAACCTGCAAACCAAATAATTGGGAATGATGAAATTGCGTCTTTATCTCAAACTAAATTTTTCAAAGTTTGGGCCAAAGCTTGGATCTTGTTCCATGTCTAATAGGTACAAGAGAGATGATTTAATGTGTCAGCAGTGCTGAGGTCTGATAACAAAATAAGTCATTTTATGGCCAACATTTTTGTTTTTGTCATGATCAAAAACTTCTCTGATTGAAGCACAGGTTTTTTAATTTAAATAGCTCTGCTGGTGTGTGATCCCTCTTACATGTTTTCATATGTATTAAATCAGTTGATTTTGTAAGCTGATGTTGTTAGCTGATTAATTTCTTTGCATGTATTCATTAGTCATCCTGGAGTTTATGTGTTGTGTTCATGATGTGATTTTGGGATTTTTGAGGAATAATTGTTTGTTAGTCTGATTGATTTATAGTATTTTTCTCTTCTTTTAATTTGATATATGGAAGGAAGTCCAGTGTAAGAGTATTGCTTTCTAGGATCGTCATAGTAGGTATATCTGGTAGTTTGCCTGATAAATAAAGAAGCTTCATACATATATTCTCAATGGTGAATGTACTGTTTTAACTGATAGCGAAGTCTAGTAGATAGGTTTACATTTTTAGCTCCAGATAACTCTTAAACCACAGAAGGTCATTGTGTTAAGTCCTTCTTTTTTATTTTTTTTTTCTTTTTTTTTCTTTTAATACATGCATATTTTAAGAATAAGGGCTCTCCAAGAAGCAAAGTCCTATCTCTTCGAAGCTCTGGCATGCTACTGAGCAACTTTTAACAGAGTACATTTTCCTGTCAGGAAGCTTAATGGCTACCTTCTTGGGAAGAAACAGTTAAATTTCTATGTTCTTGTTGTAAAACAAAAAAGGAGAAAAATAAAATATTTCATCTTCTGTTCTGTTGTCAACAAAACATTGGTGGATACTGGGCAAATGGAACAAGTTTGAACTCCAGACAGTTTATTTATCTGACAAATAAAGCCAAAACTAAACTCTATTTTAAATACCATTTTTTTGCATTGTTGTTAGATTTTACTTCTCTACACTTAAGAAGTGTGGGGGGATGTGTTCCACCTCTCTCATATACGCACACTCATACATTTCTTTATAATCATTTGCATTTCTATGTTGTGTGAAAGACCAAGTGTCCACATTAGGCACAGCTTTCACCAAAAACAATAGGCATTTCTAGTCAAGGAAGACATATAAACAGATTTGTAGAAGAGAAATAGGAAGACCTTACCTGTTAATGTGATATGTAGTGGCCTCAGCACACAGCAAGCCAAGCAGAGGTAACAGGCTTTCAGGAAGAAGGCAAAGGTAAATGGTGTTCATTTATGTATGATTACTGGTAGCTTTTCCCAGGGATAAGGATCAGATCAGAGAAAACTGAGAATTTTTGCTTTTAAATTTATGATTGACTGACAGGAATGGAAGGATATCACATCTGATGAAATTAATATGATAGATAGCATGGAGAGAAACCACTAAGACAGTCAAGAATGAAGAGGAGTGACTTGAATCAGTTCCCAGGAAACAAACTGATCTTGAATAGCAGCACAGGCATCTTTAAGAATATACTTCTGCACAATTTCTGCCACCAGTCACCTTCCCATGCTCTAATTTTCAAGAACTTTCCATATGGGAAAAATACTGACTTTCCACAGGTACCCCCCGGGAGACCCATTCACATGTTGACATCCTTGCCCTGCCCACCACTCCCCATCATACCCTACTGCATACACACGTACAGGTCCCAGAAGAGAAACAGATAAAATAATCTTAAGTCTTTGGATACATTTCTGTTCTTTTTCATATTAACACTGAGTCGTCATCTGTTTTATTTTCCTCCACCATGTCAGTGACTTCTTCACACTTGAGAAAAAGGAGTGTAGTTGCTGTAACCTCTAAAATTATTTTAGATTTGGAACTTAAAACAAAGTCAGTCTTCTGTCCAGCTATCTGGTGCAAAGCCCATGGATAGCATATAGTTTCCATGCAAGGTTGTCTGACATAGCTCTTCTATCCGAAGCTGACTCTACCCATCATCAAACATCATTGCAGCCAAAACCACAAGGAGGAGAGAGCGAGCTGACACTGACAACCAGGGGCTCTTTGTGTGCTGTATTTGCACAGATGTGCATGATTGCACAACTCTTTGGCTTAAAATAAGGGAGAGTGAGCAACAAAAAGTGGAATACAGGTGGTCTTCTGCTCAAATGTCCCTATGTTGCTGCACTGGAGTGTGTCTGTCTTTCTGTCAGCAGTACATTTCTCCTTAGCTGGCTCTTGAGTAGGGCTAAATCCAGAAAAATCTTTTATGAAATTTATCATTTGGATGCAAACTTTAGTCTAGTGGGAGAGAATAGGTGCAGTAATAAAGCATTCTGAGCTGGAAAAACAGCTGTGGCAAGAAAGCCACATACAGCATTTGCGATGCAGAAAGCAGAGACAGAATGATATAGGAGGGGTTGCCATGGACTATATTTATTTTCGTTTTCCTGAGTGACCCACAAGGATGATGTAGTCAGTGCTGAGTGGAAACTGAGCAAGCAGAGGCCAGGAATGTATTCTCTGAGGACTGATCAGTGGGGGAGCTGGGTCTGACTGCTGATGACTTCAGCTAGAAAATCTCACTAAGGTTTTGGAGTCTCTAGGCTGGCAGACTTGGATTTATATCCCAGTGTTGGTCTTAAATCCTTTCTGTGTAATCTGAGACTATTCATGATGTGCAAAAGCAGAAGGCTTGCATCTGTCAGAGGGACCCCTTCTGAAGGCCAGAAAGAAGTCTGTGTGTTGTAACTAAATGGTAAGGCATGATTTTACTGTGAGCCTTAAGCACATCCTGAAAACAAAGTAAAAAAGCACGATAAGAAACTAAGAGAAGTTTTGGAGCTAACATGAGAACTGGATGAATGAGTTATGAACTCTGCAGCTGGACTGCAATATGCTGGCCTTAACGTTTAAGAAATTTAAACTTATTGCATGGAGTATCATGAAAGAGTGAATTGAGCACAAAGTCAGTGGGGAGGGTAACTTGCCCTGTTTGACAGTCTGAGATTGAAGTTTGAATGCTTCAGCTGTTTAAAGGGTGTTGGCATCAGTACAGTCAATATTAGGCTAGAGAAATTTACAATATAGGGAGCCAGAGTTGTCTAAACACAAGCAATTTATATCGTAGGGTGTCAATGAAGAACACAACACAGCAAAGCTGAAACATTAACAGTGTCTGAAGATTTTTTTTCCAGAACTTTTATGTAGCACAGAGGCTGGAGGCGGCAGGATCAAAGACTGTAGGAAATGTGAGAGTCTGAGAAGAAGGAAAGGGTGCAGTTGTCAGTAGCAGAGAAGAAAAGTAAAAGTATGGAGGATTTGTAAGTGGAGGAGAGGTTAAAATAAGATTCGCAGCAGAAAGTCTAAAAACAGTGCATCTGCATGACAGCATTAGAATTCAGAGGTGTGGAAGGGGATGAACAAGGGATTTGTTAGCATTCCATTCCTTGGGGAAATAGCTTGGAAGGATTAAAAAAATTGATGAAAATAGAACTTCTTACTGCGACTGTGGAAATGTTCATATAAAGAAATGTGGGAAGAGTATTGCCCCTTAGCTCACAGAAAAATAGTCTTTATGCTTCTTCAAACTATAGTGTAACCTAAAGAAGACGTATAGCTGGGCTTGAAAGTTCCCCCAAGTAATATGAAAAGCCTGTCCTTTTTGGAAACTTGGAATTTTTTTACAACTCAGAAAATCTGCAGCACTCTCCAGTTACAGTGCAGTACTATCTCACTGGCACGCAAGGTGGAAAATCTGCAACAACTTTTGAACAGTAAGCTTTGCTTTTCACTGTGTCTCTATTGGCACTTGGATCAAGTCTGGGAACATGGACAATTATTTCCCTAGCTGATAGACGAGCTGCAAAATTAGTTTTACTGACTACTCCAGTGCTTTGGAGTAGGACATTTTCTGGCTCCAGGGTCCGTCTTTGGCTTGTTTTCACTAGAGAAGCAGCATCAATGCTGGTACCTCAGCTGTGTCTGCAGATGGTGACAACAGGAAGTTGTGAGATGGGAATGGGAAACCCTATTAGCTTGGCAAGGAGATATGATTTGAGTGTTTTGGTGGTCAGATGAGGCAGCATCCTTTGTAACCATTCATACTTCTCACACCTCTTCAGTGACCTGAAGTAGAGACTCAGGTACCAGCAGTGCTAACAGCTAAATGTCTGTTAAGTATCACAAGTGACTGACAGGGTACATTTGGTACTTCTCCCCTCCAGAGTCTGATCATGTGTTGTGCAGTAATTTAGTTATATTTTAAAAAATCAGGGAAAATTATTCAGATTTTGGAGGCAACAGGTGTCTGACAGAAGGAAAACTGATCAAGTAAGAAGTTTTAGGTCACACTATTTTTCCAACATTTTTTTCAACTAGGAAGCCTTAGGTGTTTGACTTGAAATGGGAGGATATGCTCTACCTTAGCACTTTATCCAAGTAAACAAAATTCTGAAGGGCTGTTTTTAGAAGGAATGCTCTGGAAATTTTAACACAAACCACCAAATATTAACACCAAACTACACATATTGACTAATCTCTGATTCATTCAACTGCATTTTGATCTGAATCAAAAATTAAGTTTCAAGGAAAATCAGCAGAAAACCCATGTCTAGCATCCCACATGTCTCCTTGGAAACACAATACTCCACACAAAAGTAGTGCTGGGTCAGAAATAATTTTTCTATGAGTTCCTTTTCAGCAATGTAGTTCAGTCCATGTAAATTGCACTGAAGTTGCTCATTTAGTTTATGGGAGGTATTCTGCTAAAAAATCCCTAACAGAACCTTTGTCAAATGAAGTTGTGGTGGTTGGTGGTGCTGAGGCCCTGCCCCCTCTTTGTCCTCCTTCCTCAATTTGCAGCCTGTAAAAGAGTCCCTGCAAAGCTGAGCAAAAGCTCTCAGAGCACTAATTACCCCAACTTCCTTAACTTTCCTGGGTGTTTTTTTACATCTGCAGCCTCCAGAAGTGACTCAAGACCTTCTGTGCTGCTCTGCCTCCACTTTTAAGTCAACAACTTTTTAGGTACCAGAGGAAAGCGGTATTGCTTAATCCAGATGTGTGATCAACCTTAGTGACGACACCAGACAGTCAAATCTTCATCCTAGAACCTTCAACCACTTGTTTGATCCCTGTATTGATGTTATCAGCCTGGGTCATTTTCACTCATCTTTTGTAAAATATTCACGGGGAAAGCTTGGAACTTAAAGCGGAGTCCCACTTTCCTGGAAATAGACTTCAGGATGGAAAGCTTAGGATAATTTAGGAAAGTTTAGGATAATTCCAGCTTACATGCAGGTGTTTACACATCCAGACTTAAATATCAATGTCTCTGTCTGAGGATGAATATCACCTTAAGTATGAAAAGTCCCCTTACTTTTATGGTTGATTACTAAATAAATTAGAAGTTGGTGAAAATGAGTGTGTCGTCATTGATAAAAGTGGGGAAACCACTCAAAATCTATTAAAAATGGACATGGTGATATTCCAGTGTCAGCAAAACAGCAGATCAGATGTTGTTTATGTGAAATGACTCGTCTGTACCAATGAGTAATTATTTCCAAGGAACTTTGTTGTCCAGGATCATACAATCAAGTTTCTAAGGACAGAAACATTATGAACATCTTCCCTGAATGCCTCTATTCCATGAGCAATTGGACTTCCATATTAAATCCTGTATAAAATGTAGTATGCCTTTTAGGAAAACATCCAAGCGCAGTAAGACACTTACTGTAGAATGAGCAGCAACAGCTGATAAGGTGTTGTAATAATTAACTAACTTCTGACATCAATAGGTATTGTGTTTTTCCTCAAAGCTTCCTTGGTTGCAACTTTCAGCTATTTAGTCTTGGCTGAACTCATTCCATAAATGGGAAAATAAAATCATAGAATCATTAAGGTTGGAAAAGGTGTCCAAGATCATCAAGTCCAACTTTGACCAAATACCACTGTATCAACTACATCATAGCACTAAGTGCCCTGCCATGTCATTTCTTGAACACTTGCAGAGATGGTGACTCCACCTCCTCCCTGGGCAGTCTGTTCCAATGCTTAACCATCCTTTATGTGGAGACATTCTTCTTCATGTCCAACCTGAACCTCCCCTGGTGCAGCCTGGGGTAATTTCCTCTTGTCCTATTGCTGGTTGTCATCCCCAGCTTTGCTGCCCTTCACTGGACATGCTCCAGCACCTCAATGTCCCTCTTGTAATAAGGGGCTCAGAACTGGACACCGGACTTGAGGTACAGAAATGTTTGGGGGGTTTTAATCACCTCTATTTACTCCATGTCGGTGACTCATTTGTGGTCGTGTCAACTAAGTATTTCTTACCAGAGTGATCCTTTTGAGTCTGCTCCTAGAAGAAAAGATGCTCAAGTCTTTCAGTCATTCTCGTGAACCCCTTTGGACATTTCTTGTCTTTCACATTGCCACCTTAATTTGTGAAAGCTGGACTACCATTTCTGTGGTAGTCTTGTTGCCTACAGCAGACTTAACATTCCCACCCACCGACCCTACCCCAGCAATATTACCTCATTATTATGAATCTCAATGGCTCTACAAGAAAGCTTAAAATCGTACTCCTCTCAGAGAAAGACATCAGGATTTGAACAGTTTTATAATAAATA
Source organism: Donacobius atricapilla (assembly GCA_013397315.1). Lineage (NCBI taxonomy): Eukaryota > Metazoa > Chordata > Aves > Passeriformes > Mimidae > Donacobius > Donacobius atricapilla. Next base: position 658,242 of record WBMY01015886.1, read on the forward strand.
AAACTTACATTTAAGCTCCTGCAGTGCTACTGAAGTGGAAGTTAGACTTCTGAACTACCCTGACAATGCAAGGCCTTGTTTGACTTCAAATGGGCATAATGTGAGCAAGGCCCTGTGGAGGCTTCCAAATTTGTTCCTGTTCCAGATTGATAGATACTTCTGTAGAGGAGGTGGCATAAGAATCTATGCCTTGTCAGAAACTCCTTCAAGGAAAACCAAAAATGGGAACTGTGTGAGCAGCCCATCCTTCATGGGTCCCTGCCTTTCACAGCGCCCTGCAGGAAAATGCCATCCTACCATCACACACTTGTATCCTATTGTAGCAGCAGGGGAATACTGAGTGGGATATTCTCTCTAATAGGCTAGCAGGGAACCATTCCACTTTCGTTTTCACACCTAGGACTTCAGCAAACTCTAATGTTGTCCTGGTATGTGAGATAATAGAGAATATTTACATGGGATTTAAGTGGGCTTATTTAATGATAGCATTATAAAACAGGTATTTATTTGCTCTAGAATGTTTTATATTATGATCTGTGTCATTCTAGGGACAGGTGACTTGTCAAAGAAGACAAAAGAATTACGCTGTCATATTAAACTATGTAATCCAGCTGAGAGATGCTTCTGATCACTTGACCATTATTAATTGACCCAGTTGTAGTCCCAACAAAACATATCATCAGGCCAGAATGTTTTCCATGTGGACAGTTCAGAGGGATACATTAGAAAAATAACACCAGTAATAACACAAGAATTTAGCCTACAGTGCAAAACACAGTCAGAGCTGGGAACATGCTGAAACCTATAACATAATATGTAAATGTCAGCACATATTTGGAGTGGAAATAATTATAAAAATAATTCACAGTGGAATAATTGTAATGTAAAGCATTGAAGCAATCCTTCCTATTTCAAGCATTCAGGAGGAAAATAATGTCTGGATTTTAATCTTACCTCTCTAAACCCAAAACACAAAGGTAGTCATATAATTGCTTTCCAAGTAGTTCAGTCAATCAATAAAATGCTGGGGGGGCGGGGGGGTTGGTTTGTGGAGATGTGTGATGGATAAAGACTTTGTTCTTTCCTTTATTTTTTTGTTTGTTTAATTCAATGATAGCCTGTGCAGAGATGGTTCAAAAATCAAAGCACTAGTACAGATCTTCAGGTCAGGGATTCCAGAACAAGTACTAAAGAATTAAGATGTAGAAATGGCAAGCATGATGGTTATATCTCTGGTTTAGGGGTAAAGAAATCAGGTGCCTTTGACTCCTGGTTTGGCTTTGTCACCTATACCCAACCCTGCTGGTACCTCTGGGTCTGAGGTGGTGCCTATATGTATTTGTGGAGTTATTGCTCCAGGAGTGAGGAGCAGAACACTCAAGTTGAACGAGACAAGGTTTAGATTACATATTAAGAAAAAATTCTTCTCCCAAAGGGTTGTCAAGCATTGGAACAGGCTGCCCAGAGGCCCCATCCCTGGAGGTATTTGAAAGATCTTTGTATGTGGTGCTTAAGGACAAGGTTTAGTTGCGAACATGGCAATGCTGGGTTAGCAGTTATAATCTAAAAGATTCGTCAGTTTTATAGTTTCACAGAGCACCCAGGGATGACTCCCTAGCCTCTGCTTTCGCCACAAAACCATCCTCAATCTATACAGAAATATAGTGGTAGGAAATCTATTTCACATAATCATTAGGCAGTTACTGTACAGCCATAAATACATATCTTAGATTAAAATAATGAAAACCATCAGTGAAAATCCATTTGATTTTCACACTTGTTAAAAAAATAACCTTTCCTCTTACTTGTAAATGTGAATATTAATTTTTATTAATTAAAAAGTGTGTGTGGGTTTCATAGTCTGTTATTTTAATAATATTTGTTTCCTTAGAAGCTATATAATGTCTAGTGTGTGAGAAAGCCTAACAATCCCTTTGTTGTATTTAAGGAAAAGGGTTTGCAAAGTAAAACTATTGGAGAGAAATTTGAATTTTTGCAGTTAATTTTGCATTTGGTTGAAAATCCCATGTCTTAATCTATTTTTTCTTAATATGATAATTTCTTTAAAGGAGTTTAATTTTCTCCATTAATTATAGACTAAAAATATGTGACTTGCTATAGCTACCCAAAGTTTTACCTTAATCTTATTTGTGAGGTCTTGCCTTGGAAAATTCAGATATTTCTAAAAGGATGAAAACTTCTGCTATGGTGCACTCCTTAAACCAACACACAATATTTTTTAGTTGCTTTCATCCTACTTTCGCCCTGTTCGAAAAAGAAAACAAACCAGGATTACTCCATCATAGTCCTATATGTCCTAATTCCATTGCCCAAGTTCATTCAAATTTGATAGAGAACTACATTCCAAGTTCTTACATTTTCATAAAAATATCAGCAGCTGGATGAGGCAAAGAAAATCTGACAGGGCTCTCACCAGAGGAGGAGGCTGCCAGGATCCCAATACAGTTAAATCTTCCTTTTGCCGGCGCATCTTGTATCTTGTGCTCAGCGAAGGAGTAAAGAAAGTTAGGCAGGAGAATGGAGAGCTGCAAATATTCTACTGGAGTAGCATTGGGTAAAGCACTGTGGCATAGGAAGAAGCTGTGCATGCTAAAGAAAGTTAAACTTACTTAAGGAGAGAAAAATAAGACATTTATCAGGAAGGGGCTTGGGAGTACTGCCTGTGCTCGCAGGCAGCAGGGTCTATGGGAAATATCAAAGGGTCTTGTCTGGCAGTGTTGGACAGAACCTGGCAGGGGAAGATAAGGTATTGTGTTAGGGATTCATTCCTGTCAAGTTCTCTTCAAGACTACAATAATGAAGTAATAACGAGCCTCGCAGGGAACTAAGTCACTGTCAAGCATATCCCTTACAAAGGTTTTGGCATCATCAGCCTTGCCCCTTTATGAAGTCTCTAACCCTTCTTGAGCTCACTTTTAAATATCTTCCAAGTCAATATTAAGATGAGACATTTCCAGGCAAACACTCCATTTGGGAAAAGTGGTCCAAAGCACTCGAGGCCACAGGATGCCCTTTGCTGCTGCCTGTGGGGCAGGGGGCTGTGCAAACAGAGTCCTCACAGGGGGTGCAAGTGACCTCTGTGTCCAAATGACAGGCTGTGGGAAACTATACTCACAGGGTGTAAGAATACAACCAAAGGAATGTTGCAAGACATATTTTCATTTTGTTCTCGATTTAATTTTTTTTTTTTAATATCCATTTCAGCAAAGGATGGAAACTCTCCCTGTGTCACTGGGGATGATGATCATTATGGTTAAATCGCTTCTCTTTCTCTCAGCTGCACAAATGACTGTGAGTTTTAAGCAAGCTTAGATTTTCTATCTGAGTACCTGGAATAAGAGTATTTTCAGAAGTATCAGGAGATAAAACAGAATTAACTCAGGAGAGAGACTTGCTGGTTTAGTGTATTCTCTATTGAGAAATGGATGACAAAGTTAGACAAAGGAAATAATGTAACAATTTCCGAAATGAATTAATTATAATTTTAGGGATGTAAAGAACCTAGCTGTCATAAATATTCCATACTTTTTACTTTCTTGGAGCAGACAGACAAAATCTAATTATTTAAAAAGCACAGTTCTAACACATATGTATTAACTATTTTCATCTGACAAGGTTTTGATAATTCTCCTAGCAATCTGTATTCCCTGTATGACACAGGAAGTCACATATGCCTTATACCTAAAGGTGCTGAAATTACTTTATAGTATGCTAAAAGGCAGATTAAATACAACAGTTTAAAGAGCAATGTTATTCAGATCCACATTGAAAGGCAACAAATGTATTTTATAGCTTCAATATCCTCAAGCACTTGTAGTGGAGGAAGAAATTGCATTCTCTTTCACCAGTAGATCCAGGTCCCCAGGGTTGTTATAAATCAGAAAAGAAGCAAGAGTATCAATCAAAGTTTTCTGAATTTATGTCATTTAAAAATTTTATCAACAGGCTTTTATGCTAATAGACTGTGTAGCTTATGATTTTATGTATGCATGTCTTTTTCTCCAGAAGTCTTTGTGTCTTTATTGTAACAGAAATTAATGTATAAGGAAGAGGGAAAACCCTGAAAACAGGAAAAAATTGCCGTGAAAACATTCAAATTGGCCCATAAGTTCAATGAGAAGTTTAAAAATGCAGCTTTGCCTTTGAAACATACAAGCACTAATTCAGTCTTGAAATTCACGGTTGAGCCAGTGGCTGTAAAAGTGCAGAAGGGCAAAACCTGTGCATAGATGAGTGATCTTTTGTTTGCTGCTGCACCTCAGAGGCATCCCCTGCAGAGATCAAGGCCAGTGTCTTGGGTGGGAGCATCACTCCCGACATCCAGGGACAGCCCAGTAGGCCCTTTCCCAGCACTCCACAGGCAGGCAGGGGACCCTTCCAGCTGGCAGAAGTATAAGTCATAAATCAAACACCAACTTGCATGTTCTCTCAGGTCAGAGTGCTGCAGTGCTTGTTCAGAAAGTGTCAGGAGAAGGATCACTAACATTCCTTCTTGTAAATGGTAGAAAAAGGAAGAGTTAACAAAAAAATGCAAAAGAAAAGGCTGTATGGTCTATTAAAACTCCTAAAACAGCAAAAAAGTAAAAATAAGAAGATGATAAACTAGCAGAAAGCTACAAAAGGTCAGAAGAATAATATTTTCTAAAAAAGAAATAGTGTTATAAGGATGTGGAAGATAAGAAGATCAGATCAACAGCCTGTTTTGAGGATGACTGTTGCCCTCCAGTGTGCCTGCTCTGGCAATTGAGCCCTGCAGCTTTAGTTACATTTGGAGAGTCAGCCATTTAAAAATAATTATCATAAGTTATATAGCTATACATGATGATGTATACTGGAAAGTCATAGGTGAATAATGACTCAGTCATAGGATATAAATAATTAGAGGCACATTAATATAAGGTTCCTTTGTGGTTATTCATCACATATGTGGGATTACCAAATGAGCAAATTGTGCAACAGCATACATCAAAGCATGTTATTATTTTACCCTTTCTTGAGAAAAAATTGTGAAAATGTAGAAAACAGATGCTCAAAAAAAGCATTAGACAGGAATACTGGTGTTAGAGTACACATCACAGACACTCAAGAGAAGGACGTTAAGACAAAAACAAATTATGCAACTCTAGAGAACTTAGTTTATGAAAGATATTGAGGACAGAGGACTAGTGCTCTAACTGTAAACACTAACAATTTTATATTCAAATACAGATACAGAGAAGTAAATGATCATATATATTTATTACAGCTATTATTACAACAATATAACTGATACAGGATATTAGAAAGGAATTTATCCACCAAGTGCTTTAAAACTCTTCTTTGGTTGAAAAGAGGTAGTTTCACTGTTCTTATTTTTTTTTTCAGAATTGTTTTGTTCTCAGGCAAAAGGCTGTCAGATGAGCCTGAAAGAATTCCCTTTAGTGTTAGATATTTCTGACTTTTAAATAACAGGATAAATTTCATACAGATGGGTTCTCTGAAGGTATATTTGTCACCAGATTTCTCAGTTCTGAAGAGCAAGCAACTCAGGGATGGAGCTATGAAAGAAACCTATGAAGGCTTGCAAAGCTCATGCATCTTCATGAGGTTGGCAATAATCTTAAGAGCACCTCAGCAGAGGTGTACTGGTGGAGCTGGGGCACCCGAACTGTCATGAACTGACTCAGCACAGGAGTCTGGCAGCACTGAGCCTCCCCAGCAGCAGGGTAACCCACCAACCCTTCCCCCACAGCAACATTCGACTCCTGATGAAGATGAAAATCAGTCAATTGAGAAGCATCCATTCCCTCTATTCTCCCCCTTGCCCTTAAGGAATTATATTTAGCATCCCGTAAAATATTAGTAATTCCTACTGATGTCTTCAGTGAGCTGTCAGAGCTAGGAAAGCTTGATCTCATTCACAATCAAATTACTGAGAGGGGCATTAAGAAAGCAGCTTTTGGTAACATGATTAAACTGGAAAACTTGAACTTGGCAGAGTATTTGCTCACTGGAGTACCTCAGAATTTGCACTCATCTATAAAAGACTTCTGGCTTGACAAAAGAAGAAGAGTTTAATGAGGCATGAGGCATTTCTGAAATTAGAAAATCTCACTTAAATTTATCTCTGAAATAAAAGAGTACTTTATATAGTATGGAAGATTTGAGGGCCTGTAAGATCTGTTTCCCGTAGATTTAAGTCATAACAGGTCATCAGAAATTAATTATCAACTTTATCAAATTGTCAATGATCACATTATAATGGGTTTTTTCAATTAAATACTTATTTTCAGTCTGTGCCATCAGACTTTCGCTCTAGCAGTCAATGTTGAGAGCCATCTTCCTCGTGCATGGTTAGTGAATAACCCGATAAACCTGGATAGTATTGGGCTATTTGCACTGAAATGCCTGCAAGGCTCTCAGGAAGTCTGCTATTATTAAAAATATACTGAAATGGGGATGGAGAGAACATAGACACATCAGAATGGGATTTCCTCTATGTGGAAAGGATGGATAGGTCTTAGCTTTTGACCTCTGCTGATTCAATAATAAACCGTTTAAATAAATATATTTAATCATAGGCAAAAGGGTAGAAGAACACCAGATTTATTTTAGAACATTTAGGAATAGTGTTTTAAAAATCTCTATACTCAGAGTCTCCTGGAGGTAACTAAAATGAAAACACCTTGATCTTTTAATTGCTCAGTGAAATAAGAACTCTGCTGTGTTTGTGATCCATGTTATACAATTGACAGTTTGCATACTTGAAGTTAAAAGATGACCTCTTTTTTAAAAAAATCTTAAATATATCAAAAGGGGAATTCCCAACATACCCAGATTGAAAGTCACTGATAAGTTCAGTACTATATTATGTCATTTCAGGGTCCGTCAGAGTTTTTTATTGGTCTATATTTTCTAAGTTACATTGAAGCATTTCCACTGCGAAAACCCACAGCTAAGATAAGGATAATTCTAGGAAATACTTCTGCTGCATTCATTTAGCTCTTAATGAAATTCAGGTATATTTTTAGGTATTTAGTTCCATAGTAATTTTACACACACGACAGTTTCAACGTCTATGTGTTCACTCTGATCCTGCAGTCGTTTGAGATGCCAATAGTGATGTAGGCTCCAACCTCAGGGCACTTGAACAGAAGCACACCCAGGGGTGCCTACATTTAAAAACAATTCCCTTCAGCTCTTTTTCAGCCAAAAGAAATAAGTAAGTACTTAAAAACTGATCCCTTTCTAGAAGTCCCTGGAGTTAGTGAAGGAGAACATTGCCTCAGGTGTTTGTGAATCAGTGTTTGACGGAAGCAATCCTTTTCTATCCATATCTCAGCTATCAGGTGGATAGAAAGCCTTCCCTGCCTAACTTTAATGGCTGCTGTGTCAGACTACATTCACAGTGCATCCCTGCTGCAGAGACAGGCACAGAAAAAAGGCTGAAATTGGGACTCCAAGCCATGTGTCTGGTATTTGCTTCTCTGCCTTGTCTAGGTTTCTGGCTGACCTCTGCAGTGGTGGGGCAGGCAGTGTCCTGTGTGCCTGCTCCCCCAGCTCTAGTACAAGTTCAAGTACCTTCAGCTCTCTTGATGCAGAAGATACATTTCTTCCATTCTGTATTTTAAAAAACCCTATTTGATCTAACTAACTAACTAACTAAATAAATAAAAATTCTAGTAACACAAAATTCCCTCTAGTTTTAAAGTTGCCATGAGCCCTTTTAATGGTTTAAGTGAACAGGGAAATAAGGGATGACAAAAATTTCAAACTGAAACCTCCAAGGCCTGGATGTTTTGAGGTAATCAGGCTGCACTCTGCTTCATGCAACAGCTCAGAGATTCCAGACCAGGAAAGGGTAAAAATGTAACCTGCATCAACCTGATAATAAGCTTAGTTCTACAACTCCCAGGTGTGCACTGGGCATACAAATAAACTAAAACCTCATCACCTCAGCTTAGGAGCTGAATGCATGCAGACAATGCAGAATGAGGAGCCTTAAAGCACGAATGAATTCTCATGTGGGGACGAGACAACAGCAACAAAATGCAGTCCCCAACCCCCTAACCCTTTCCCCCATCCACCCAAGCCCTTTCTTCCTTGGGTAAATGAGAATTTTGGACACCATAGCCAGACCCTGGAGCTTCTCAAGCCTTGTACTGCAGAAATGCACATGCTTAACATCACAGATCATGGACCGTACTGATTAGCAGCCAGGGGATACTTCACTGTCTGTTAAGAAGTGCACTGTTGGCCATTAATCAGTGACATGCCCTTTTGAACACGTTCCCTTCATGTCTGCACAAGATATGAGACAGAGCACTGGTCCTGGGAAGAATTAGATATACAGATACGCCAAGATGGAGATTTATCTGTTTAAAGGGAAGGCTGTTGGAAAAAAAAAAAAAAAAAACAACACAACAGGCAGGTTTTAGGCTGTCATTTGACAGTGTGAATGGAGCATGGCTCCCCCACAGTTGTTCCCATCAGCTGTAATTCAGTTATTCCTGCAGTGTGGTGTCTGGTCAAATTCTCATGCGCAGCTGACACAGCTTTTAGCTGCAGTTTTGGATACAGGGAGCAAATTGGTATTGAATATCTTCTTTTGGCTTTCTTAGGGTATCCTTAGCTACATTTGTCTTTCTTTTTGGTCCATTAGTAATTAAAAGGAAATGGCACAGGCTCATTTTTCCATCACACCCATTGGAAGGAATGAGGGATTTTCTCACTGGGTTTTTTGAAGGAAAAGCTCTGGACCTTAACTGTTTTCCATATGTACAAACCTGGGAGGCCTGTATTCAGCTGACCATCACTGAGAAAGCATTATGCAAAGAAACTTCAGCAGTCCTCCATAGCCAGAAGAGCCAAAATGCAGCCAACAGAACCTCTTTTTCCAATAAGCTTCAGGATCTTGAGGAAGACAGGCAGGACACTTGAGGCAAGTCATATGCAGTGCCAAAGTCTATAAAGATTAAGGGGTAGCCTCTCTTGGCAGTGCCAAGAGAGCAGAAGAGCCAGCTGTTATGGCTATTGTGACCAGCTAAGCTTCTTCACCCCATTTTTGAGGAGGGATTGCCCTGTGGTTTAAATGGGCAGAGCTGCCTCTCCCACGCACTGCTTTGGGTGGTGGGAGTTTGCTTTCTTTTGTCATCTTGTTTCCTCGCCCTCATTCTCAACCTCAAATGTTTAAAGGAATGCTTTCTCTTTGGCTGCATGGTACTGGAGATTTAATGTGTAGGACAAGGGGAATAGATTCTTCCTTCCCAAACAGCAGGTGGTGGTGCTGGGTCACGCAGGGCGCTGAGCACTGCTTACAGATGTTGCTTTGTTGTTGAATAACAGGCAGAAAATGGATGCTAAGCAAACTTTTCTCCATTTTTCCCCCTCCTTATTGAGGGTCACAATATTTACCCTTTTTCATCAGGTAGCTTAACAAAGTCTATTCAAAAATAAACCCTTCAAAAATAATATTTGTAAGGTCACAATAAATATAACTCACAGAATGTTATTAACCATCTAAATGCTTTGCTGTGCGTCATATTTTTCTGAAAACTGGTGAAGTGGTTTTGTGTTTTTTAACTTCTGGAGTAATTTGATTACATTATTCATTAATTTTACAGACTTGGGTGTGTATTTGTTAGTATTTTCCTTATTTTTTCTCCTTTTTTTTTTTTTTTCCCTTTCTTTATTTGGTCTTTGTTTAAATGCAGTTCAATTCTAGTTTACCCCTTGGTAATTACAAGTGCTGTGCAGCTTTGCTTATACTTCAATGGCTGTTTCATGTCATTTGGAATACTGATCCCCTCAATATGAAACCTTTTACTAAGTACTGTGGTAACAAATCAAGTTCTAAATGAGTTTTTGTGGTATTTTTAAGTTCCTTTTGACCAAGGGGTGCCATAACCTTTCTCATCAGTACCAGTATGTGAATTTAGCACTGTAACAGTGAAGGTTGTGAATAGTTTACCTTGTATAATTTTGAAGCCAAGCCTGAAGTATCACAGTAGCCCAAACATCAATCAGAGCCTGCAGGTGAAGAGCGTCACCTTTTTTTCCCCCAAACTGTGCAGGCTTTGCTCCATTTTTAAAACTATTATTATTTTTTATAACCTATTTGGATATGATTTAAACTTTTTTTTTTTTTTTGTCCTGGGGCAATAGTTAACTGAATATTACTGTGGCTAAAATGGCTGTCCCTATTACAAAATGATCATGCTTTAACAGCCTATTAAAGCATATATAAGACTTTAATTAAATCTTCTGTATTCCGTATTGCCTGGGCAAAAGGTAGTGAGGGAAATATGTGTTTGCCATTACCCTGACATAAATCCCCCAGTGGTTAAAAAAAAGCATGGACAGGGAAACACATCTGCAGTGATGCATTGGTCCTCAGCTACTCATATCCAGTATGGCACAGGATTGGGGCAAAAGGAAACCCAGATCCCATTTTGTGAGATTTTGACAGACTCTTCCCTCATATTGGATGGCAAATTCTTTCTGCTATGTCTCTCTTCAGAATCTGACTGCAAGTATAATAATCCAGTATTTTATATAGTTTTGGCTTACCTGTATAACATAGTGTAATGCACAAAGTAATCAGAGAAAGTGGTTTTGTTAACAGCATAAGCTAACCTCAAATTTCCCTGGGCTCAGTCATTCAAACAATTTCATTATTGCTTTGCCAGGAGGTTAACAAAAAAGTTTGCAGAGGCTCCTGAGTAGCAGAGGCTTGTTTGCAATTGTTATGGGCAGGAAGGATGATCTTATGACTCAGGCCCTGGAGTGTTCCAGATGTGCCACAGATTTCTCACACAGACTACTTAATCTTCTGAGGCCATATGTTCAGCTGGTATAAATCAGGACAACTCCAATAAAGTTAGCTTAGCTTTCCGGATGTTCTGCAGCTGACGTTTCTAACCCCGTTGCAGATCAGTTGTCTCTGTAGAGCAGAGATATAAACACTTCCCTGCCTTGTACACTGCAAAAGGATCAGCTCGTTAAAGTTCATGTGACTCACATGTAACAGAGTTTGCGAAGCTCTAGAAATGCCCTGGCAGACAAAGAAGCTTGGCATCCCAAGTAGGACTTGAAAAGATTTGCTGCAGAAATAATATTCTTTTCTAAGAGAGGGTTGTTGAGTACGACTTAGTATAAAAAGAAAATTATTGCCAAACCATCTGAACTTGACAATTGCTCATCTTCCAAAGTCAGAAGCAACTGTAGTTTGGTGGTCCTGCCTGAAGTGTTGCTGAGTGTGGACCCCAGCAGCAGGAGCAACTCATCCTGAGCTGAAACAGAAGTGTAGCAAAAAAGCAGCTCTTCTGCAAGGCTGCTTTGGCTCCTCACATTATCCATTTGGTTTGGGTTGGGCTCCTCCAGTGTTTTATGCTGGCAAAGCTCTTTTTAATAATAAGAAAAACAAAGGAAACTTGACGTCTTTTTGCAGCAGTTACTGAGCAATTAAGGGCTCAATTCTTCAAAGGATTGTAAACCTGTGGGTGGTCTCATTGATTCTGGAGCTACTTCTGTGTTTAAAACCGGGCATGCGCTTGTGTATCTTGTGCAGCTGAGCTCTCCTAGAGCTGCTGCTGATATTTCCATTTTAGAGTCACTTTACAGTCTCTAAAATTATTACTGGAACTGCCTCCTCCTCTGGGCATTGCACACACTGGCAGCTTGCCTCTGTCTTCTGACTGATTTAATACCACAACATAAGTGTAGAACTGTGGCAATGTTTCCATTAAATCCACACTGTACTGCACATTTCTCAGTATTTAAATACTGCGTCTTTTCCAAATTATGAAGAGAAATGTCGAGATCAACTTCCTTTAAAAATTGCTTATTTCACATCAAGCAAGACAAAGGCATGAAAATACGTATGCTTTAAGTAAAACAAATGATCTGACAAATCTTCCCTCAAAAATGTTAAATGTAGCTAAACAGAATTCCTATGTGGTAAATGACAGAGCTTTAAATCAGTGCCCATAGAACAAGCTGGGCTGCAAGCAAAAAGTCAGGTTACGTGTGTTCACCTGGTAATGTGTGCTTTTGTGCTTTCCAGTGTCCTGCTGAGGTTCTAAGAAAATATTTACAAGATGCAAATAAAATGTAAATGAAGAAAATGAATGAATGAACAGCTTCCATGCATCTCATACAGTTTTACATATTGCACCAATGTTGCCTTATGATCCTTAAGGACCTTTCTTTGCACAGGAAGCCAATTACCTGAAATGTACCACTTCTTTCTTTCTTTTTTTTTTTTTTTCAAAACAGACATTCTGTTAAAGATTATCTTCCCTTGCAGTACATGCCTTCAGATTTTATCTCTTTATCATCTAAGCAAACCCTGAGTTCTGAGATGGCTTTACATTTCCACAGGTGTTTCTTATCAATTCCACATTTTCTTCTGACAACATGAAAAAAGAATTCTTATGTCCTTGCTTACTAGCTGTTGCCTGACCCAATGCTAAAGCTCTTCTGAATGCAGAAATGTGTTGCGTGGCTGCTGTAATATCTCTATACCCCAAAGGTCTGTTGCTGATTTCTTTTTTACTAGATCAAGGAGTCACATGCTTGGCAGTTAACACAGAGGAAAATTTGATTCAGAGTCAGAGAGGAAAGAGGTGACCTATTTTAAAAGAGTGAAAAAAAATGTAATTATTAGTCATTGTACCTCATTATGTGGCCAGTCCAGTTATTTGTTTCCCACATGCTGGGGTGCAGAGTATCACTGCTCCTACTGCTGTTTCTCCTATGAGGAAGCACACATTGTATGAATGCAACAAATCGTGTCTCACTGCAGCCATGTTGGTGCTTTTCTTGATTTAAGCTAAGCTTTGTTTTCCTGCATCAATGCCTGTGCTTCATCTTTGGAGCCACAAATATGCTCCTTCCATCCCATCCCCACTACTGGAAAAGAAAAAGGTCAGTCCATGCTAGTGAATTAATATATTCTGGGTTCTGGATCAGCCACTGCAACAAAGCACTCAAGAACCACCAGTGTGTGGATTTGATTCATCCTGTTATATCTTTTTAAGTGTAGAAATGTAAAAACACACACTGAGACTATGCAGGCCTTCAATATGTGTATATAGTGCATTTGTATTTCTGTCTTACATGAGTTGTCATAAAAGCATGATTTTACAGAAAATGGGCATTTACAAAGCACCTGGAATTCCTTTTGACATTTTAAATCTTTGATATGTACTTCAGGTGATTATTAAAACAGTTGTCATTTATGAACCCAAACTGCAAAAAAAAAAGCTTTGTAATAACTTTGGAGTAATATGTGTAATTAGATAGGAAGCTTTTCAGGGCAAACACTGTGTTTTACTGCTGATTATAATTACCCAGGAGGCCTCAGTTGCTTTACCTATTGAAATAAATCATCCGTTTGTTTCTGCAATCAAAGGCGGAGAAAGAGCATGCTGCATTTCTGCAGTTCTGGCAGTGCCCAGGGAGTTGTGCACTGCTGGGGGAGTGTTGGCATTAGCCAGAGCACCACTTGCCCCCAGTGCATTACCCCTCGGACACCCCATGGATCCTTGCCCAGCCACCCAGCACTCCCGCCCAGACACAGGGCTGGTGAAGCCTGGGTAGCACAGCCCTCTCCAGGCTGCAGCACCTCTGGGACTGATGTAAGTTCATATCACTGTGTTTAAGGGGCTTCTGGAGCAAACTACAGGCTTTTCAGAGGTATTAATCAACTTCTGGAGGGTTTGGTGGGTTTTTTTAATCGGAAAAGGAAAGGCCTTTTTTCCATGAATGTTTTTGAAACAAAAATTCTTGCAGTGATAACAAGGGGAGCAAGGGGGAAGCAGAAGGTCAGTGTTCAGCTGACTTGTGGGGACTGTCAGGCTTCAACACAACCAGTGAGCTTTACGAGTACAGCTGGTTTCTGTACCTTCTGCGCTGCCAGTCTTGCAAACAAGCCTGTGTAGCCGTCCAAAAGGATGGCTCATGTGAACAAGCCACAGCACTTAGAACGCAAGAAGCACATGGTTTCTATCAGTTGTACTTTCTTTGTCCACATATTAGTGCAATGGTCTCTTAATATATTCTGAAAAAGAGAGAAAAACTTTTCCCCAGTGAAGATGACCGTTGAGAGAGCATTCTTGACCTCAGTCATTCTGTTTTGTTCTCCATTTCATGCTGGTATAGCTTTAAAGGCAGGGTAAGAAGGGTGCATAACAGTACTGCCCTCCTCTTCTGGTTTTGTCTCAGCCTCTTGGGACCAGTGAAGGAATAGTCCTACAGACCTGGAGCGAAAACTTTTCACGCAGTGTGATGATTGCCCAAGCTCTAGCTGTTCCAGCAAAGGGTGATGACGTACAGTGCCACACCTCTGGCTGCCTGGCAGCACCCTGGGATGCTCAGCTGTAGGAAATCCAGCTCTACCACAGCTTTGCCTCTCCAGGGGGTCATGAAATACTCTGAGTACAGCTGCCCCCGTGGCCTCTTTCTTCATTTATAGCATTACCAGGTGCGAACAGGAAGCTCGGATAGAGTTTCTGGCCTAATCTTTGTACAAATATGTTATGCAGGACCTCCTGTGTGTGCTATCAGAAAGGAGGGAGAAGTGAGATGTTATAATACCACTGCTGTGATCGTGTAGTTTTCACACCAGTGGGGATCCGCAAAATGGGCTGCAGGTTTGCATGTGTGGAAACCGAGCAGAGGCAGGTTCAGATTTAGGGCAGGTGGGGGAAGAAGGGCAGTGAAACACCCTATTTTATGATGACAGTTTAGAAGCTGGTAGCAACCTGTGTCTCCTCTGTGTGAAATACGTGAGGAAAACTTACATTTCATCCTGTGACAGCAGCATCAGTCCCTTAAACTGCAACTCTTCCTTTAAATGTGTTTTGTTTGCTGGTTCCCCTTACAAAAAGCCTTATTTTCCAGAGCCTGTTTTTACATTTGTGGAAGCCAGGCGCAGACACTCACTCGCGGACTTCAGGCGAGGCTGCTGAATAGCCTGTACTTAGAGCTCACACTCCGACAGCCCAGATAAATACGGGAAAGGTTTTGCCGTGTGAGGGGAGCTGTGAAACCCGCCATCTCAGCCGTATCCATCCCCTCCCTCAGCGAGCGAGGAGGCGCCTGTGCGGCGCTGCGGTGGAGCCAGGGGAGCCAGGCGGACCCGGGGCTGAGCGCGGCGCTCCGGAGGGCAGCGGCAGCCGCGCCCAGCTCCGCCGGCTGACGTGGCTCTGCAAAACGGAGAGTCCTGCTTGCTTTTGGCTGTGATGGGCCTTTCATGTCTAATGAGACAGATTTCTCCCTCTGCTTTGCTTTAACTTGCTTGATAAGTCTGCATGGGCATGTTTTTCATCCTAAAAATAAACAATTAAAGAAAGCTAAACAAACAGAAGGGAGAGAAAGAACTCCTTCCTGTTCTCACAGCTAATCTCTGCAAAATTTAAACATGCTTATCAGCCAGCTGTACTCCATTATTATCTTTTGATTCCATCTTTTGTCCCAGTCTGCAGCGGATGCTGGCCGTCTGGTTTGTGTCATCCGGCAGTTTGCAGTGACTGATTCCGATTAAGGAGCCATGAGCTTCTTGGGAGAGTGGGGGATGCGGGGGTGAGGGAGGGAGGAAGAAAGTTTTCAATGGAGAAATGGAATCCTGAACAAGTCATTGAGTGCTCCGTGTTTCTATCGTTCTGGCTGGTGGTGTTCCTTGGCAATTCACACTGGGATAGAGAAAGGGAAAAGGATGGGATCCTAGGCAGGGAAGTGTGGGGGAAATAGGCTCTTGTCCACACTTCTAGCAGTCTCCCGGTAGGGATTGGGTGACAGTCACGCTGAGGCTGAAAAGTGGCTGTGTGCTGAGTATTTTTGCGTGCTGCAAAGAGAATAAAGCAACTCTGTAAGTGGACTAATGTAGAGAATGGTCCTGCCAGGAATGGAAGGAGGTACAAAGGTGTGCTGCAGGCACTTTTGCCATTCTCTGTCATTGCTTTTGCTCCACATACATATGCACGGAGGCTGCTGTACCATGTTGCTTCAAGAGAAAGCAATCTCAGACATAAGCAGAACCTTGATTTTCAGAGATCAAAATGAAATCTGCTAAAATATAATAAAAGAGTTGTGTGATGACTGCAGTTCCTGGCCACTCAGGACCAAGGCTTGGATGCTGGGTGGTGTAGGCAAAGTCTGTTTTGGAGTATACACAGCCTGTTTAGTTTGACCTGCTCAGACTGGAATTTAAGGGGAGAGGGTGGGATGACAGGGGGAGCCCACCCCTTTCTGTAAACATGCCAGTGCTTTTCAGTTTCAGTGTGCAAGGCAGCAGCTGGAGAGGCCCCTGGCCCAGCCACAGGAAGGACAGCTCCAGCCACGAAGGGGCGATGTTGGGGCTCACAACACTGGCAGCAAATTTGAGGGGGCTCCGAGGGGAAGAAAGACAGAGCAGTTCTGAATTTCTTGAGCTACAGGGCAGTTCACAGGCATGCTGAAGGTTTCATGTGTGCTAATCCAGCATTTCAGAAAATTCAGGCCAGTTTGTGGCTTTGAATGGAAAAAAAACGTACTCTGGTTTGCAGCTGCAGAATAGGGAGGGGGTACTTTGTTGTGTTTTTCATTGGTTTGGGGTTTTTTTAACCTAGATTACTCCCATTGCATTTCAGGGTTAAATAAAAACAGATCTTGAAAGGAGATGTAGAGTGGGAAGGGAGAACATGGATGCTGATCAAAAGAGGAGAAAATGCTTGCTTAAAACCCAGAGCTTCACAGCTATGCTGTCCCAAGGAATGCCAGTGTTTCCCAGCCTGTTGTAGCATCCATTTCAATGAAGATATGGGAGTACAGGCAGCTGAGGGGCTGGAACAGTCTGGCCCTAGCTCAGAGGCTGCTGTGCCATGAGCACTGGGGAGAAATCACCACATGCTGGTTCTGAGGGCAGGAAGCTGTGGTGGTCCTCCCCACTGCCACATCCCCAGCATTCTGCTCAGCTGCCTGGTGTCCAGGCTGGCAGTCCAGGAGTCAGGTCAAAAATTAAAAGTATTGGTATACACCTACTTTTGCAGTTAGAGTCTCAAGGCAGTCTCAGAAAGCTTTTAACTGGATTCAATGTGTGGGGTTTTTTTTCCCTGCTGTGGCTTTGCAGATGGCTTCTTCAGAGGTACAGCTGTCCAGTTTTACCAGCTCTGTAACTTCTCATATAAACATTCCTCTATGTATTTTATGGTAGGCTTTGTAGTCACCACATGCCACAGAAACATTGTTGACCACTTGCAACTTTCAAACGAGCTAGACTGTATTCATCATCCTTTTCTGGAAAAGCCAACAGAATGAAAAGGTCACACAAAGCCTTAAAAAATGCACTGTTTTGAAGCATGCTTTACCACTGCTTTGGATAGAAAGGGATTGTTAATATACCATGTAGCAGAGACTGGAAAGAATTGTGCATGGAATGACAGAGGAAGGTTCCTGATAATTACTGCCTATGTTATAACTTCATGAGATGTGATGCTTTTTTTATATACTTTCTGAGAAATGTTCCATGCATTCAGCTTTGGAGAGCTTGTAAACTACCACTTTAGTCATTAGTTTGCAGCTGAAATAAATAATTTTAAAAAATTCAAAAAAACAAGCAACAAATCCTCCACAATATATCAAACCCCTATTTCCATCATCTGCCAGAGTAGTTGAAATAAAAGCTTGTCCTCTCATGCTGCGTGAGGAACTCTGTTCTCCTGTAACAGCTGCTAGCAGAATCCAAGGGGCAGTCATGTTTATCTTAATGAAAATTTTTGGCAGAGCTTGCTCCTAAAGTTTGGGTTCAAATACTCCTATATCTCCAAATGACTGTCAGCTAGGGAGAAGGTCTGTCTGTGTGAAAGTGAGTGATTGTGATGAGAAACTGGTGAAGCCATCTCAGACACCACTGCAAGGTAAAACTCTGAGTAGCTGGGAAGTTAAGGGAGATTAGAAACCCAATGACAAAAGAGCTAGACCTAGAAGTAGCTGCCAAGAAAGAAAAGTTTTGGAAAGATGTGCTCTGTGGCACAGGAAGGCAAGATCTCTTTACTGGTCACCCGATGAATATTGGGAAAGTCCAAAGATTAAACCATATGGGGATGGCATTGCTGTGTTATGCTGTAGGTGCTCCATATCCATGGATATGTGGGCCATCTGAAATAGTCAGAGAAAATACATCCTCATAATGCTTTTGGCCATAATCTTAGTATGGGGTTGTTTGAAAAAATATCTCTTACTGCTGCCATGATTGCTCATGGTAGTTAAAGTGAGAGGCTGCCTGCATTTCTTGCCCTCTAAGCTCAGCATTAGTAGCTTGCACTTTCTCAAGAAAGGGAAGTAGAAGCTATTTGCTTATGCCTCCCTGGATAAGAGAGTCAAGAAAGGGAAATTAAAGAAAGGGAAATTGTGAAGATGCTGTTTGGTTATGCCTCCCTGGATAACAGTCTTATCTTAATCTGTAAAAGGCATAAGACAAAAAGAAGAAAAGACCAGATAAGAGAATAAGAAGAACAAATATTTCTGGGGTTGCTGAGCAGCCTGGTGGGTTGGTGTGCTGAGATGGACTGAGAGGAGTCTAGAGGAGGAAAGGCTGTTGTAAATGGAATCCACCATTACCAAGAAGCATTTTGTTTTTGACACAGTCAAGGAGCAAACAAATGCAAGTGTGCATGCAGATGAACATTTCTTAAGGGTGTGCTGGCCATCAGGAGCATGTTCCCTGCTTCCTTGGCTGCTGGCAGGATTAGAGGAGGATGTTTCCTGAGGAAAAGCCCCAGACATTCCTGTGGGGGAAATGAAAGGCAGAGAGTTTTCCCTGCAGCCCTTGACATTTCTGCTTGCTCATGTCAACCAGGAATCTGCACCAAAGGGAAAGGGCTTTCTGACAGGTGGTGTATTAGCCAGCTGGCAGAGCCAAACCTCTCTTCTGGAGCTGTTCATGGGACCCCAACCTACAAAGGCCAGACAATGAAATGCTTTCCTACATTTGACAATCTAGCCAAAAAGAATTGATTATGTATATATTTATATAAAAATTTATATATAAGATGTCTAAACTCTAGAAATATTTAGGACGCTAGCGTGTGTCAGACTCTGTGCAAAAGTGACGTAAACATGATAGGAGGTAAAGGACCAACTTTTTTTTTTTGGTATATCTTTGTGTATATGAAATTTTTAGTGCTTAGTTTTTTCAGAATACTGAAGACATTATATTCATTTAAATAGTGGCTGTTCTCCCCTGCCCCACAGATACGGAGCAGTCATGAGCTGTACCACTGGTGAGTGGATGCTCCTTTCTTCCCCACCCAGTTAGTGGATACTCCTTTCTTCCCAGTGGTTTCTCAGGAATTGAAGAATGTTGAAGAGTGTCAAACTTCCTCATAAAAACCCTCATTTATCATAGACAACTCTATACTTTTCATAGTTCAATATGTGTCTACTCAAAAATAAATCTAGGGGCAGAAATGTAGAATGACTTGAATGTTTTTACCATAGTCATCTCTTGGGGTCAGTGCAGCTCAGTCCAATGGACTAGTCAAGTATTTCAAGACTAGAATGACATTTGAGCTATCATAGTAACCAACTGGTAGCCAATACAGTGTTACAGTTGAAAGAGGGCTGGAATGTTATTTTTAATGTCATAAAGCCTTCCTGTAATGTCTCTCTGGAATGCCATCCACCTCTGGTGGCTTTTCGAAGAGCAATCAAATAGCTTGCTTAGAGCTTTTTTCTCTGCATCTCACGGATGGGAATCTTCCAGTTGCTTCAAGAAACATTTTTTCCACCACATAACATAGAATAACATCTACCATACCTCAAGAGAAAAGAAAAATATGTCTGCCTTCCCCAGTGACAATTGTTTATTATATTCAGAACAGTCTGAAATCTCTTGAAGAAACAAAATGCAACCCAAATGGCTTGTTGCCATTTGTTTAGACATTACTGAAGGCCTAAACCTTACCCTCCAGCATGCCAGTTTTCCCTTGCTGTTCTTTTTTTGCTGGAATTTCATCACAGAACAGACAGCAAGTGGAAATGACAGCATCCTCCAAGGTGCCTGGCAAACCTCATGTCCAAGAAGGACTGAGTGCAATCCTGAACACAGGACTGTGGAGCAATCTTGGAGGACCCAGACCAAATAGCTGTCCCTGACCCCTAGGGTACATTATACTTCACAGAATCACAGAATGGGTCATGTTAGAAGGGGCCATCGTGGGCCATCTGATCCAACCTCCCTGTACCTCAGAGCTAGAGCTCTTCATGTCAGGAAAGCAAGAGGGAAGTGAGGTCTGGTGGACAATAGGACCTTGTCCCAGCATGCAGTCAGAGCATTGTCTAGACATCTATTTAGACCATGACTTTGGAAAGTGCTCACTGGTTCTGCCAGTGTGGGCTAACCACTGCCTGTCTGGGAAGAATTGTGCATGTTTTTAAGAAGGAGCTGGATTATTCTTATTTAGACATGTCTCATATATGGGACACAGCAGAATAGCCCAGCGTGGCCTAATTGCTTACATCTGGATTCCTGCTGAAAATGTACAGTGGTGTGTGCAAGCAGTTTCAGTGGAAGAGGCATGATTTATCGAGCTGTTCTTGGAAGCAGCAGAGGGTTACTAAGTACAAAGCAGACATACTCCAAGTAGTAACTACAGCCCAGAGTTCCTCTCCACCGTTTTGTTCCATGCACATTAGCACACACACGTACTCACACACATAACTGGAGTGCCAGAGGAGCTTTGCTTGAGCTCTTCTGTTAAAATAAAAGGAACAAAGGAAGCCCCTGTGTAAAGGCTATGATAGCCACAGATACTGTTTACTCCTCAGAGCTATGTAATTCTGATTCTTGACATTTCAATGGAATGGAAATAAACCACATCATGGTTACTGCTTCTACTACAGTAATAATTGTGATGATTACCTCTAGCACATTATTTTCTACCAGACTCGCTCTGTGCAACCAGCCATGGAGGGAGGCACAGGCTTCCTCCTGTGTTGGTTTCACAGTGCTGCAAGGCCATGCATAGCCCTTGTGCCCAGGGCAGCTGCCTCACACAAACAGAGAAGCTTTTCAAGTGAAGGGGATTGTGTCATTTTGTGCAACCTGTGTATAAAATTCTGCACATTTTGTTTACTTTTCTGGAGGGCTGAAGAGGTTAGACATCTCAGGGATACCTGGTTTGTTTATGTGCTAATGACTGTAATTTGAATGTGTGCGCTAACTTTGAAGATTGTCTTTGGAAAGAGATGATTCCCCGTCACAATTTCCAGGTATGAATGGATGTTCCTCCCCTTCTCCCCCCACTCTATGCCCCTGTAATATAATCTTTTCATCAAGATTAATTCAGTAAATGTGTTTAGGTACATACCAGGCCCACTCCTAGGTTAAGTCTTAAAATCTTGGTCACACTTTGAGAACACTGATTGTCATTGTCTATTTTAAAGTTAAGGAAGGAGAACAAATTACAGGACTGAGAAGGAAGACAGCAATTAAACAAAAACATACTGTAATTCCAGAAATGGTTTTGAGATGAATTTATAAAGATGTCCTATTTTTTCCCTCCTCTGGTGTTTGCCCCAGTAATCAATAAATCAGTCCCATATAGCATCCATCCACACTGTCATCTCCTCATTCTGGAATGCAATTTGTTTAACAGTGATAAATGACACAATCCCTCCCTACCCTGACTTCTCCCATCTTGTCTTTCTCCACCCATAATCTTCTCTGCTCACACATCTCCCTGTTAGTGATTGACCAGCTGCCAGATTTATCTTCTGCCAGGTTAATATTCTTTCTCTAAGAACCTGGAGGGAAGTTTTGCATAGAAATTCTACATATGATCATAATTACATCAATTAGCTAGGTTGCTTCTCTATGTTCCCAACAGAAAATTCCTTCCAAAAATTTTCAGCTCTACCACACACAAAACCAGGCTTTTATTTCATTTTATTTGGAATAATTTCAATATAGAAATCAACATACCATCTGAATGTTGGGGCTTTTACTAACTAATCGTATTGCTTTCAGAGTTTGTTTAACTTATTTGCCTATAGCCTCTAGCTGGACTGTATAATACGCAGATACTTATTTTATTGTCAGTTCTTGTAGTGAAATAAAAAGCCATTGGCTTGAGTTTGCTGTGTAGGGGACTCTTCCTCTGCATAGAATTTATATCATTTTTGAAAAAAATAAAAAATGGCAGTGAAGACTTTTATCTTTTCAAGTCTTCACAGCGTGATATTTACACAACACAGTTGTATCCAAGGATGAAAGAAATAGTGTTAGATGCAATTTAAAAGCTGTCTAATCTTATCCTAACAGTATTGCACCCTTGCTTTTCCTATAGGGACAGGAAGGGGAGAGAGGGTGCTCACTGCTTGCTTGTGGCCAGACAGGAGAACATGTGACTCCTGGGACAGGTGTAGTGTTCTGCCATGGATCAGGAGAGGGACCCCAGTGCCCTGTCAGTGAGGCCTGGTGCGTTGGAGGGTAGGTGGAACCCACCTGGTTCTCTCCTGCCATCCCTAGGCTCCAAACAGATCTGAATGCTGTGCAGGAGAACAGTGGTAAAAACCCCACTGAACATTTAATTGCTATTATTATCTTTCCTGCCTCTTTTTGTTGAAAGTATGGTCGCCCTGTTGTCTTCTACTCTTTGTTTTCTTTCCCCCCTCTGTCCTTTCTCCATTTCTTTTTTTATTTGCTTTTTTGTGTGCATGTGCAAGCCTAGCTCCTCTCTTAACTTCTGCTTCTCTCCTTGTTTCAGCACTTTTGTTTCTTGGCACCAGAAAAAAGTTGCAAAAACAGCACATGAAAATATATCATGTGAACAGTATAAGAATGATTGCTCTGAAGGTTTAAGAGTGGCTGAAAAGCCTGAGTGCTCTTTAGATGTAGCAAGAGACACAGAAGTGGCTGCCTGGAGGAGAAACACCAAGGGAACATACTCAATGACCACAGCAACACAGAATGTTTAGGGGTGGGAACGGACCTTAAAGATCATCCAGTCCCAACTCCCCCTGCCATGGGCAGAGACATCTCTCATTATACCAGGTTGCTCAAGACCTTTCCCATCCTGGCCTTGAACACTGCCAGGCTGGGGCATCCACAGCTTCAGTGGGCAACCTATTCCGTATCTCACCACCCTCACAGTAAAGAATTTTTTCCAGATACGTAGCCTAAATTTCCCCTCTTTCAGTTTGTACCCATTACTCCTTGTCCCATCGCTACAGTTCCTGATGAGAGTCCCTCTCAGGCTTCCCTGTAGGCCCCCTTCAGAGGCTGGGAGGTTGCCATGAGGTCTCCACTCAGCCTTCTCTTCTCCAGGCTGAACAGCCCTGACTTCCTCAGCCTGTCATCACAGGGGAGGAGACTTTCTCCAGCCCCCTGATCACCTTTGTGGCCCTCCTCTGGACTTGCTCCAAGAGTTCTTACCTTCTGGGCAGCAGAACTGCAGGCAGTGCTCTGGGTCCCTCAAGCAGATCCAGGTACTATAGCAGTCTTTTTTCAGTTTTTACGCCCAGTCTTTTTTCATTTTCCTTTGGACTATCATTTTTATTCAGTTTAGGCCAAACTAAAACCTCACTTGGAAGTAACACTTCTAATGGTGACATGTAATTAAAGATACAAATGCTATGGACAGTATTCCAAATATAGTAATTTTCAGGCTTTATATGGTCTCAAGGGTCCTGGATCCTTTAAGCAGTACCAAAGAGAATGTTAGTCACCTTATTTTTTGGCAATATAACCTTTTTCCAGCTACAGGCATTCTTGGCACTTACGTGACAGCTGTCATCCACAGGGAAGAAACTTTGCCTGTGACCAGAACAGTTACTGTATGCTCCCAGATGTTGTTTATTTCAAATGTGGCTTCCTTGTGAATGTGTCCCACTTGGCAATAGGTAGAGAAGCTGAGGTGATTCCATGTGACATGGACCTAGTCACAGAAAATCAGAAGAGCCCACAGCATAAACTGTGTACTGAGTTCTGGCTGAATGTTGCCTTTTTTTTTTTTTTTTTTAAATGGTATTTTATTTTATTTTTGAGATGATCTTTTGTTTGTCTATGGAGCATTCACACAGAAAATAAATACTGTATTATTGAGTTAGTTCCTGGGACTGGATTTTTGCAGTATGAACTGGAGACATTGAGCAGAGACAGATATTCAAGACTGTCAGGGTGGAAACCACCTTGTCCCTTGCCTGACAAAAAAATAAAATCAATTTAGGAATTTTGTAAGCTTGTTTCCCTTGAGTCACTCTCAGAAAACATTTTACAGTATCAGGACTGAATGCTACTCTTGAACAGCAACACAGAGTATTGATGAGCTAAGTAGATTAGCATATCTAAAAGAAACAAAGTCTTTTGATCAGTGAGTAGATTTTCATCTACTGTTAAGTGTTGCACAGACTTTAATTGTTGTTGAGTTCCTATGTGAAAAAACAAAGCACAACAAAAAACCCTTCTTCCATCCAGTGGTATAAGATTGAAAGCATTTGTTTCTTGGAGTGGAATGATTTTCCATTCTTATACTCTTCCAAATATCACATTCCACAAATTTGAGAACACCAAAATTGAATTACTGGTATTTATTCAACAAGCCACAAAAATGCTCAGACCTTTCAACCACTAGTATTGCAATTAATGTGGCTCCTATCTGAGTGCTGATGGTGAAAATGATGACTTACTTTAAAAATAAAAAGTAACATTCCAGACACTACCATCTTGGTTGAAAATAAAAAGAATTGCTTGCTTCAATAAAAGTTTCAGTTAAAAATAAGCCTTCACTTTCTTACCATTAATGGCAATTGGAAAGCTCCTAACCTATCTTGACAGTAGTTGATTTTGTTATTTGGGCTTTTTAAAACTTGTTTTGTTATTGTTTTTGTTATTAGTGTTATTATTATTAACAACAACAATAATAATACTATTATCATTTCATTAGTAAAATCTTGGAAGTGGATTTGTATTTGAAAAAAAAGGAATATATTGACATGCTTTTTAATTGGATGGCATTTCTAATAAAAGTAATGTGAAACAGAGAAACAGGGAGAGAGAGAGATTTACCCTAAAACTGCTTGTGGTTGTGGGGTGGGAGTCATTACAGTATTTGGCAGGTATGTGGTAAAACAGGCTTGCCCAATCAGACAGAGTAAGATCTTGAACTATGGCTTTATACCCCCAATTAAACCAAATCCCACCATCCTGACTTGGTCTCTAGTTGTCTAATGCAATTAATGTCTAGTTGCTGATATAAAGTAAATCCATGCCAAAAAGAGAGAAAACTACTTCAATCCCGTATCTACAGCCTAAATAAACCAAGTCATAATGTACACAGGGAGTGAATGCCTCCAAGAGGAGAGCAGGAGTGATTAGAAGCACTCGTCTCCTGTCAGGTTTTTATCTGTACTTATTAAAAATACTCTTGGTTTCCAAATAGTTAGAGATGGTGCATATATTACTGGTGAGAAGGCTGATGAAAGGTTAAAAAAAGGCAAATGATGAAAAACTTTAGGATAAATTATACTTTGAGTCTGTGCATATAAATTATTAATCTCAAAAGGATAATGTGGAGAGAAAGTATCTGAATTTTGACTAGGTTTAAGCATAGACAAGATAAAACAGCAAAGTGTTTGTGTAAAGCTCTATATACTCCTTGATATTTTTCCAGTGAATAAAAGAGGCAACAGTAGTGCTTCCCTTGTTCAAGGTGCACTGAAATAATTTTGTTTCATTATAAAAGGTAAATTTCAAATATAAATTTCAAAAAGAACAGTTCAGGACTTTCATGATCTTCAGACAGAATCCTGGGCAAGCCTTTTACCTAAACAGAATATGCATTAGATATCTCAGCATATATATTTATGTAGAGAGAGCAGCCTTACATAACTTGCAGTTATATTTCCAAAGGAAGTAATCTTATTTTACCTTAGTCCAAGATAAACGTGTAAATTCTTAAATTTCTTCCAATCATTGCCATTCCTTAGGGATAGAAAGCTATTAAGCAACAAATGGAAAGGGGAGAAGCCTTTCAGAAAATGGACTTCCCTGAGCAGTTGTGCTCATTTTTCCTGCTGAGGTACAGAGGCACTTCTGCACAGCCCATCCCAGCTCCTCTTTGCTGCTCAGTATTCTTCTGCCCAGTGAAGGTGAAAAAAAAAAAAAAAAAAGAAGAAAATAATGAAAAAGTAAATTTCATTTCTTCTGCAGCAATTATGATGTTCCAGCTTTCAGCATTCCTTCCAAAAGATGTAGGCCTCTCTGGAATTATTTTGATTAAACATAATATTAGGCACTCATGGACTGAGAAGCATTAATTTAATTTTCAACGTCTCTGCCCTTCCATCTACTTTGTCCTATCAGGTAGGCTATGCCTGTATAACCATCTTAGTACAGAGTTCCCTTGCACAGGGGCCTAGATTATTAGTGTGTGAAGTGTCCCCTAAAAAGGCTGCTGAGCAGCTATTTCAGTGGTTTTTTTCTTGTGTATTTTATGAATTGAATTAAATGACTAGGACAAAACAGAAAGATCACACAGAAATTAGTAAAAAACTGAATATAAGGACAAATGTCAGCAAAAATCATTAAATTACAACATCTATGGAAGCAGGCACAGAAAGGAGGAAGAGGACATACTTAGGCTTTTCCTTAGACATTACTAAGGACTCAAAAAGAGTAAAATTTATTGTAGTACTGGTAATTCCTTAGTTGCTGGTACTGACATCTGGAGCAAAAGGCTTGCCATGAAAGGGAAAGAGTGGAGGGATAAAGAGAAGGGATTTATGTTCTTCTAATTTCTATGTTCTCTCTCCGGATTTTTTAAAGAAAAAGTTCATTTTTGTGCTGAAAAAGTATTTATTTTCTGAGTTTAAAAGTCCTGCTAGTCCTGAGGTCTCATTTTATGAAAATGACACAGACCTACCTCAATGTCTGGCAAATCATAATAGTGATAGTAACAACAGCAGCAACAAAAATAAAAAATTCTCATTCTCAGTATTTTCCTCTACCTTTTCAAGTACTTTGAAAACAGGAAAATACAGATTTTTTTCTGATTGTAAAAGTACTGAAGTTATTTTATTTTCATAGCTAACATAGTTGCACATATTTGAGAAATGAAAACAAAAAAAAGCAACCGTAAAAATAATGGAAAGTTAGGGGTTAGTTTTCATAAGTACCTCTTTTTCATGTCTCAGAAAACCACAAAAGGATTCTTTGATCCCAGCTGGTCTAATGAAGTGATAAATTAGGTCGTCATTACCCATTCCTCTGGCAGTTCCTTGGGCAAATGGAAAACACCTATAAAGCCAAATATTTTGGTCTGCTAAGTGTACAAGCTTTTTATTGTAGCTAGGAATAAAAGATATGAATAACATTCTAAAGGTGGGGATTTTTTTTAGTTTTGTTTTCTATAATTTGTGTCTACTGATTTTTCCAGTTTTGTTTTTTTTTTTTTTTGTTCAAGACACCTTTGGGGTTCTCTATGGTACTTAATTCAACAATAATCCCACTGAGCCACACAGGATTGTCTCACAACACTAGTGACTGCCAGAGATATTTAAGTAATCATAATATAAGTGTGTTGGAAGAACTCTGTTCTGCTTTGGCATCTCTACCACTGTTTGGAACATATTTCAGTTATTTTTTTGACTTTTTATCTGATATTCTGTAAATAGTCCTGGGAGAAATATTTTGTAGGGGAGACATAACATATAAAAATATACCAATACAAGAAAATACTTCAGACTATTTTAAATAATCATTTATGCAGATATTGCAGTAACTGAACATTTTTTTTTAATTTTCCTAAATCCTGTGTATTTTTTTGTTTTATGTAGATGCACAAAGAACAACTGTATAGCTTCAAAACCCCAGTCTTGATGCAAGCATCTAAAGCCTTTTGAATACCCGAAGTTTACCCTCAACTCTTTTGATAGGCCCTCTGTACTTTCTAAGTACAATGCACTTTTTTCTTCTGACTCAGCCAGAGACAGCTTTCCAGTTAGTTTTAATCATCCATTACTTTAAACTTGGAAATCTTGCTTACCATACTGAATTCAATGAAAATTATTCTCTAATATGTGTTTCTGGTGGAAACAGTAAAGACAAAACACCTAGGTAGGACTATAATAACTTCCTTTTAGAATGATATGAAGTCTTACATTGTTTTATTTCCTTCTCTTAGACCAAAGGCTATGGAAAAGCTCTGCCTATGCTGAATTTTGAATGGTGCACTTATATCTTAAATACTGTTGTTTTCATATCAGCCATTCTTGCTATTTATTGATTATGAGACTTCTGCTGGTAAACAGGGAGACCATCTCCAGGCCCTCATACCATTACATGGTGCAAGGGACTGCTTGAGGATGACCTCCTTTTGGTTCCAGCTCCTTGGGTTTATGATATAGATTCAAAGGCAAAAAAAACTGTCATGCAAACCCACATTACTGTCATAACCTTAACAGGCCTCTAACTGGCTACTAGGGCATGCAGTCAAATGTTTGAAGCAGAGTATTTTATGGCAAGCAGAGTATTTTATGGCAACCTCACTTAATCTGTCGTTTATGGAAGGAAAAGTAAAACTATGTTTCCACCGAGTTCAAGCGAGGTTTCTGGAAATCTGTCCTTGCAAACAAAATTGTAGATTCTTCCCACCTGCTTCTGCTTTCAGTCCTGATTAAACCTTAAGGTCAATTATCTGAAAATCTGGGGAAACTTCTGAGTCAGAAGTTGATCAGTTTCCAAAAAGAGAAGTAATTCAAATGAGAAAAAGAACAGCTAAGGCAAACTGTTGATGTTGACAAATAAGTTGGCCTTTTTAATGTAGTCTGTCAAGTTAACACAGGAAAGTTGTGAAGTAATAGAAACAAAAATTGTTGGTAATAATACGACCTGACATTTATTTAAAATTGATGGAAAGTTTCACAATAAGCACATTTTGTCCACATTTTTGTCTGCAATGCAAGCATGCTGGGGTCATTTTGTGTTCCCGATGAGTAAAAAGAATAAAGGATCCTTCTCTCAG
Organism: Donacobius atricapilla; assembly: GCA_013397315.1. NCBI lineage: Eukaryota > Metazoa > Chordata > Aves > Passeriformes > Mimidae > Donacobius > Donacobius atricapilla. The sequence goes on from WBMY01015886.1 coordinate 687,245, forward strand.
ATATTCTCTATTTTTTATTTTAAAGAACTAGTTCACCTAGACATTATGTACATATAATGTGAAAATTCTGGATGAAATCTTTTGATCAGCCATTTTTAAAGTGGAACACTGAAGAAAAAAAGACGTGTGTGATGGCAAAGAATTTAAGACTATTCTCTAGAGTGTGATAATCAAGTACTGTGTTTAAAGTGTTAGAGCCAGCTTGTGTTCTGATTCATAATGACGTGAAGGTCATAGATTTAGCTAAGAGATGCAGAAGCTACAGAATGAGATGTAAAATATATGGAGAAGAAATGGAGACCTGTTGGGATTTTGGATATTTGTGATGCAGAAGAAAATCCTTAGTTTGTTAGCTGTCTTATATTCCTTCCTTTGGAAACTAGCAACCCAGGAGTGGTGATAAAAAGGAGAATATGTGGGGGAAAAAAGGGCTGAAAAGGGCAAAGTGTCCTTTTAGGAGTATCAAGAACCCCTTCTGTTTACTGTGGGAACAGGACAGGAGAGTTTGGTATAGGATAGAGCCCACATGAGCTTCCCTGCTTACCCTCCACACCCAGTCTGTAAATGACAAGAAGAAACTGTAGACACCAATGTTATTCTCATCTGTACCTGGAATTTAATTTCCAAGTAAGTCATCACCTTCTCTCTCATCAGGATCTGATTGTCTCCTGCAGTTAATGGCAAAGATACCACATCAATTTCAAGGAGGGAAAAAGTCAGTCATAGACACTCAGCGGTCTGGTTGTCTGATCACCCCTATGCTTTGGTCAGCTGATTTCTCAGTTAAACCTTTAATGACAACAGATATAACATGAGTTTGTGGGCTGCAAAACCTAAGCAGAGGCACCAATCCAATATTGCCGTAGGAACTATAATACCCCTGACGAGTTTCATTCTCTACATATTTTCTGGATTAGATGCAATAAACTCAAAACTCACTAATTCTGTTTTTTCAGATTACTTGTGGAATTTTGTGGAAATAGTATGCAAACTGGTGATTTGTCAAAGGTCAAGAATCTATTCTTTTTTAGAGTTAGTCTGACTTCCCTTAAAATATTTTCTCTCTTTCTCTTATGCTTATCTACACTTACCAGCAGAGGTGGTAAATTCTGGAGTGGCCCTGCTGGTTTATTCCTGAGCTCTGTTTGACTGGAGAGAGATAAATACTGCTGGCATGGTAAGTGTTATATCACAAAAGAAGAACACCAAATCCAGAACAGCTAATGAAAACATTGAAAATGTCATGAGGCAAAGGATAATATTCCAGAAATTGGAAATGCCATCAGATGAAGTCAGTGAAATGGAATGTATGTCATGAGACATAGGATGTCTGATGAAAATAAAGAGGGTTTAAGAAAGTTATTGAAGACCTAAATATTTCAGTCTCTGAATCAGGGAGTCTGAGAAAGTCAGCTGTATTGGAGCCTCAGGAATCTTAATAGGCATTTAAGGAGGGGGGACAAATTTATGCAGGTGGTAGGTGACTCTTAAACATCTGTTTTTACCAGTGATAATTCAGTTGAGATGTTGCCTGAGGCGTACTGTTTTAAAGGAATGAGGATGAGATCAATGATGTGAAAAAGAAGAATGATGGAAAAAATTAGCAAATTCAGAAGAAAAAGAGTGATATGCCATTAGAAATTTTAAAAGTACTCAACAGTTGATTTCCTGAGTTACAGAAAATAATGTCATGCATAATGTCAGCTGCTACACTAGGAAAAGAGATTGTAGCAAATAATTTATTTACATTTTAAGACTTAAAGGGTAGTATTCTAAGAGAAAAAATATAATTCTTCATTAGAAGATTGAAAAAGGTTGAAAATTAGGAATTTAAAATAATGGTACAATACAGTCATATAATTTTAGTTATAATTTAATTACTTTAATTTCATTTCCCTTTTAATGCCTAAGTATTAGCCAGTCCTTTACTGACTTTGTGACTGAAAGGAATTTTATCTCTTAGTCTGAAGTTTTTCGCATATTTTTCTTTTTCATTCTTTTCCATGTGTCTGTAGTATCTTTGGACAAAAAAAGAAAAGCTGAAGGGCAGAGCATTTCATTAAATATATTTCATCTATATCTGGACATATCTCATGGAAATCTGGATTAACCTTCAGCAAATGAGAGTGGAAACTTTAATTTTGTTCCAAGGCTAATGAAAATGTTCTGGATAGACATGGGTATCATTTAGCAGCACAGCCTCCTTCTTACATTGTCTGTGTATTGCATTACTCCCCAGGGAACACATTCCTTCACATTTTTCTCCATCAAAGCCAGATCGCTGCTATGCCACGTAAATTGAGGCAGTATTAGAAGCAAAAGAGCTCATGGCTCGTTGTTATATAAACTGTGCTGACGAGCTCAGAAGTGGTGGGGTTACTGAGTTTCTCAGTTCTGTCTGTTCAGCAAAGAGGATTTCAGGGAGCAGCCCCAGGTCTGGGGCAGCTGCTGGCTGCAGTGTCCGGAGCCCTGGAGCTCCACATCACCTCCCAGCCCACGCACAGAGCAGCCCAGTGCTCCTTTCAGGCCGGTCTGTAGGGTATCCCAGCAGCATCACAAATGGGCCGTGGGGGTCAGACATGTGGTAGGGGCATGGGTGATGTGTAGGGTGTCTCCCCAGAGTTGTGACTACTCACAGTAGCACTTTGCAGAGGGCTCTCTGGTGAATGCTGGACTATTGCTTTTTGTGAGACTGCAGGAGAATATTTCCTGTCTCATCGTTCTCCTTCTCTGTTTCATGTTTTTCCTTTACTTAGTGCTTTTCCTGCAAAGTGCCATGTAATAAACTTCCTTGTTTAACAACCGCCAGCCCAGCTCAGTGCACTTGGACACCTTAGCCTTGCTGAGACAGCCTTTGCTCTTTTTTCCCTCAGATACTCTGAGCATAGTGGAAGAAGCTTGGGTTTGTGGTGGTTTTTTGGGGGTTTGTTGTTGTTGTTGTTCTTTTGTTTTGTTTTGTTTTTTTCCTTTCTTTTTCTTTCTTTTGTGTGGGGCTATGATTTTCTTCTTCCAATTGATTTCACTGTCAGAATTCTGTCCCAGGTGTGATATTTTAACTTTTCATTAATGAAATAAGACAATCAGGATCATGGCAGTGGGGAAAGCCTCAAAATTGAAGAAAGGAGACCCCATGTCCACAGCTATTTTTTTTCCTTGTGTGTTCCTATGGACTATGTAAAGCAGTTTGCAGGGACTCCTGACACAAGGGGAGGAAAAACAGACAGGAAAGACATTTAATAAAACAGTGTTAAAAGCCTCGGAAAAAAAGTTATTTTATATATATATATATATGTAAATTTTACTGAATAAAAGAACAAATTTAATTTTTTTCTCTCCTTCCACTTTAAAAACCTGCTGAAGGTGAGCAGCGTGGTCCAAGACCCATTCAACGGCAATACTACTCTCCTCTTCTGTAGCTTGCTTCCATTTCTTCATGGAGTTTGACCATTCTGGCCTTTGGGAACTTTCTAGGAGGCTCATACAAGAATGTCTGGCGCCAAAAACCATTAGGTCTGAATACATATTTTCAAAGTTAAAAGGGATAGCACCTTTCTCCCAGTTGCCTCACTGCTGCTGCTTTTAGTGCCTGGCAGCTGATCTTTCCAATCTGATCTTGGTTCACATCAACAGAGTACAGATACCACATATCCTTATTTTACCTTGGGGAAAAGGAAAAGAGAATAGTCACAGCAGGAAAGTGCTGTGATAACCATTTGACAGGAGCCAATAAGGAACATCAATTCAAAGCATCTGGACAAACACTGAACTGCTTAATGCAGTGAAAAAGAAGTGGGTTTTGTCCTTGTTTTACTTGTTTATTTAAAATTAGTAATCTTCTGATTTTAATCCTTGTACTTTTCTCTACCTTTTGATCCCAAGAATTTAAGTAGTGTATTATAAAGCTATGAGCTCTATAACTGCACAGAGCTCTAGTTTCTAGAACAGCTCTGTAGATTGTGGTTAGATATCACATGTGCATGTCCCAACCCTAAAGTTTTATAATATGTAATTTGCTATTGCTTTACACAGTGCCATAAAATACATATTATAAAGTATTTCTATATATAATATAGACCAAACTCTCTTTCATCTACCCAATGCAACCTTCTCAGACTTATTGTGAAGTTTCTGAAACCAAGACAGTGATAAAGCATTCATTATTTAATTCCTTCATAACTTAAATGCTGTTCTGTGTTTATCACAATGTCAAATAAATGTCCAGGAAAAGAAAATAGTGGACATACAAAAGGCAAGAAAGACAATCACAGGAGGGAAAAACCAATTTGCTGGGTTTGAGATTTATGAATTTGGTCTTCTCACAGGAAACTCAAACCAGAACTGTGTGGGCAGAGCCAGTGTAGTGCAATGACAGCAATGCTTTTGGAATTTCCATGATAAAAATAGATACAGAATTATATTGAAGAAATTCTTTCATGTAACCTTAAGCAGAAACTCTCTAGTCTCTCAGGCAAGCTGTTAGAACCTGGGTTGGGATAGTTGTTAATAAACTCTCATACATCTCTGAGTCTGGTGTGATATAGACAAGTACAAATATATAGCTGCTGCTTCTTACTATTGGCATCCCATCCACTATAGGATTAGAAATAGATAGGAATAAATTCACAAGGAGTTATGACGGAATAAATACACAAGGAGTTATGACAGAAGAAAGAGTGAAGAAAGTTCTCATTGAATAAGAAAAATAGCACAGAGGACTGGATGACATCTGCCTCAAACTTTCAAACTTCCTTGTCTATATTTCATAAATACTGTGAAATGCTCTGTGGTCTCTATTATTAACAAAATGTACCCAAAGGCCTTTTTTAAAAATTCTGCAAAAATTCTTCTCCCCTCCCTCTGCCCCTTGAGATTACCAATACTTATGGTCAAAAATCATAGAAGACTTCAACAAGAAGAAAAAAATAATGAATGTAGGTGAAAAGTCCATGTTATCTTCTGGGAGTTTTTGTTTTCATAGTTAGCCTCAGTCATAATTTATATTGATTTGTTTCTTCAACAAGTCAGAAACTTACCTTAAGAAATAGGATATTAATTCTATTATAATATAATTCTAATATAATCTAATTCTGAGATCATGCCCCAAGAGAAATTGCATATGAAATTTGCAGAACTGAAGCTTCCCTGAGACCATCAAGTGTTACATCTTTAGATTAATATCATGAAGACAAAAATACTTGAAAACTGTGATGATCATTTCAAATCCTACTTTTAGGGATCCCAAATGGAATTTTGCAAGGAGAGCATGAGGGGGACCCATTAGAGTTTGAGCTGATATATCAAATGATTCATCTTAAAATAGCACACACAGCTAATTTAAAAAGTGGCATTAACTTTCCTTGCCCTAATATAGCTGTCAGACAACTGCTTTGACAAACAAGGTATTTTTTTCTGGTCAGAAAATATCTGTTTGCTGTCACTGAGTCTTTCCACAGGTATGCGCTATTTGAACAAAATCTGAGATAGCTTTTTTATGTTCAGGATAGAATTGCTAATTAAGTGTGAAAGAGAAAAGTGGAGAAATCTCTCTCACACACACGCAGTTGCCTGGTGGTTAGAGCACACATTGTGTGCAAGAGCTTTGTGCTAGTCCCCGGGCTAGTCCCAAGTGATCCTTGAGCTTGTATTTGTCAAATGAGAGGTGACAGCCTCAGCTCTACAGAAGGTGACTATTTTGGGATATAGTGATCCCTTCCCTTCCCTTCCCNATAAGTATGTGGAAGCTATGTGAACTTTTGTTGGACAGTGTTAGGGACATTCTGCCTTAAAACACTCACAGAGCATGGGAGTTAGCAAATCAGAGCCCTACATGCTGTACTCAGTATTGCAGTGCAACCAAAGTGACTGTTGTGAGAGGAAATGCACCTTTTTGTCTTAAAGGTCGTAGGAGGTACTGTGTCAAATAAATCACTAAGTGTTGTGTATCTTTAGTTATTACATATATCCTCCCGGAGAGGGGAAATTCAAGACCTCTGGTGTTTTGCTGTGTGCTTGGGGGATTCACAGTGCTGGGGCCCAACTGCATGCTAAAATTGGATGGTTTGAAGTCAATTCCTCCTTGACATACCTTTCGAGTCTGAACAGATTGGAAGCCCTCAGGGTTCTGAATGTGACCTTCTCTGGAAGTAGTTTATGAGATTAACTCTCAAAGCACAGCTGGTCTCTGTCTCCTGTTATGCTACACATTAGTGATGCCATCAAACTCTATTTGGAAAAGCACGAAAATCTGCAAGTCTAAACTCAAATATGACTGAGTAAAACTTGCCCCAAATTCTTTATGTTTCCTTTCTCTTTCTTTAGAGTCCTTCATAGAAACTGCAGCCAGAAAGAATTCCATGAGTTAATATCACTGTAAATTGTTTTGCAGAGCTCATAACTTTGGAGAGCCTTCAGGTTTTCTCTTATGTACAGTGAGCCTCTCAATATCATGGTGAGGAAAAGAAGCCCATTTCCCCTCCAAAATTTGTACAGAGACATTTTCTTCAGAGAGATCTGCTTCATAACACTGGCAGTAGTAGATGAACAGTTTTTAGGAAATAGGAGTCAGCAGCTAAAGAAATGTGAAGTAGAAGCTTCCTTCTTGCTCACATCCTGTGATTAACTGCCAAGATCAATCCATGGAGCTTTATTTTAAATTGAATTTATTCAAAAACCCATGGAAAAAATGAAGACTCAGACTTTATTAGTTACATCACAGTTCCTGTTTGGCATTTACTGAGGTAGTCTGTGGCTGTCAGAACCAGAATAAGAAGAAAATTGAGTACTACAGTTGGCCAGTGTCTGGACCAAAACGGAGTGAATTAGAACCAAGTATTTGTCAAGACTCCTCCCTCTCAGACATGGTTTTAAAAATGGAAGTTCCTGTATGGTTGCTCTCCCATGTGCCCTTTCATCTTGTTACCTGCTCTGGGACAGAGCTGCCCCGAACCTTGCGCCCCATACTGTGGCAGCAGCTGATCCAAACACGAAAGTAGACATAGTGAAATGACATGTTATTTATTCCCCTGTTACACTTTAAAAACATATTTTTTTCTTCTTTCTTTGCTTGTTTGCTACTTTGTGTCTGAATATGAGATAACATGACACCAAGGATCAACACTCAAAATGCCCACTTCATGAGAGTTTTCAGGCCAATAGTTTTAATCCTGAAAAGATCACACTTTATTGAAGGTGACAGCTATCATGGAAATGAGAGCAGAGGAGTAAATATGAAGTAAAATTTGGACAGAAGATTGCAAGAGGTTTTGCAGAACAACTGGTGCTTCCAAATGAAAAAAAAATCATGTTCTCTCGATTTTTTTTATCCAGCTCATTTCTAGTATGAGAAGAAAGCCTGTATGGCTTTATTTTAAAAGCTGGTGTTTTTTCCCCCCTATATGTAATTTAAATTAAAATGACTTTGAGGTCCTGGTGGAAACATCTTGCATCTGTTACTCTGTTTTTAGAGCAAGCTGTCTTCTGTCTCTCTGAGGCTAAAGAGTATGGATTAATTTTCTTGGAATTTCTAAAACTAAAACAAGATACCTTCAGATCTGCAGTGGAAGCTTTACTGGAAAAAAAACCCCTAATAAATCATACTTATAACATGGGTGAAGTAGAGGATCTGCCTCAGCCCTATCCCATTCAAAGACTGAAATACAAGTTTGTGTTGCTCAAATCCCTGGAAAATCAGGTGGCCCCGATTTAGATTTGTTGGCCAGTTAAAGCCACCCTTGACGAAAAAAAGATATGTTCCAGGTACTTCTGCATAAATAGAAAAATGAAGTATAGATGACACAGTAATGATCTCTGCAATTAGAGGAATAACACTTCTGTTCCTTTTTGAAAATAAAAATAGGCAATGTCTTTTTGAACAGAAAAGAAAAAAAAATATAGAAACTTCCAGAGAAACCCAAATAGTCATTGACAGTCACAGGCCAGAAGCATTTTGATAAATGTCATTCATACTGTTTTTACAATGTGGAATATGTGATAGAGCAAATGAATGACTGCACTGGAGAAAGAGGACAATCAGCAAGGATGCAAAATTGCACTTGGCACAGTTTGCTTTGCCTCAGGGTTTTCTAGAGAGTCAGTCTTTCATTTTAGCATGAGTCCAAAACCAGGGTTTTTTTGACTTTTTATAACTTTTGTGGCTGATTGCTAGAAATATAAGTTAAAAAAGGAACTTGGAAATACAGTACACATCTTCACTTCCAGAACTACATCACAATCTGCATTGTTCACTTTCCTGGGGCAGGGGAGAAGAACAGAGAAAAATAATTAAAATGAATATTTTCTTCCTTGCATTTATTCTCCGCAGTAATAAAAGATTCTAGATCAAAGAGGTTCTTCGTTAGCAGAATCCAAGTCAAGCCTCAACTAAAGACAAATCCAACCGGTGTTCTTTTGATCTTTTGCAGTTTTATTCTTGAAACCACTCCCTTAATGCTCTTCATACCTTTCATCATATGAGCTTGGATGGAAGATTTTCCCCACTGTCAAACAGGGGCTAATCAACAACTCTCAGGACAAAAATCAGTGGGATTGTCTTTGAAGGGAGGGTCTGCATCTTAAGTAACCATCACCACTGTCCCCTGTGTAAAACCAGCACTCTGGAGAAACAACAAGCAGGAACCTTTATGCCATGAACTATGGACAGATACCAGACCGATGGGCTGACCAAGCATTTGTTTTCAACATTTTTGTGGATTACTGGTAGCCTTTCTTTATCTGCATCTGTAGTTCTGTGATTTGGCTGCTTAAAGGGAGTTAAATAGCATCAGTGATCAGGGTCTTTCTCTGCTCTGAAGTTTATTTAAGGTATGTATAATTTGCTGTGGAGTGTTTGTTGTTTTCATATAAAAAACAAAACCAAACCAAAATCAGTGCTATGCGAGCAATTTAACTGCAGAAGTCTTTAATGTTTACTGCAGTGGTAATCAGAGTTTCAGCAGACATTTTCAAATATCCAACAACAATCAAGGAAACCAGATAGAAGGCAGTGGGGGAACTGTACAAGCTGGGATTTTGGTTCTTATGCAGGACCTCTGAAAAAAGCTACAACAGCACTGTGGAAGCTCGATATTTCTGGAAAAAAACCCTCAGAGTGTAGCCCTGAAAAAGATATGTGATGAAAAAAAATGGGGTTTTTTGTTTTTATCTCTGGATTGGCATTTAACAGGAAGTGTTCAGGAATATTCTAAATCAGTCAGTCCCATTTGAGGACAATGCTGGAGGTGGCTTTCTGAAAGTAGCTGACGTGCTGCAACAGTGAAATAAGAATATCAGGACCTGCTCTTTTACAGCAAGGTTTTCCTGTCTCTTTAAGAAATTAGATCACATCTGATGTGGAAAGATGGCTAGATATGTTGTTTTTGATATGAATGGCCAGGTGAATTATAGGGCATGAGGGAGTGAGGCCCCAGGATATACATGTATATGTGTACAAACACACAAGCAGAACCACTGCTTTCAGATACCAGTGCAAAACGTGACAAAACACAACTAGCAAACAGGCTGCAACCGGCTGAAAAGCTGTTTTTAATTAATCTCAGTGCAAGATGATAATGGAAGTGCATTTCTCTTTTCCTTTTGAATGAAGATGCACTGATTCAGCAATAATTGAACCCTAAACACTTCGTAAACTTCTTCTGGGAGGAACTGCAGGAAATGCCAGCAAAGTCATCTGTGAGTCATTAAGAAGAAGGAGAGAGGACTCTCTTGAAGCCGGTCTTCCCAGTCCCGGATCACAAAGGGAAGGCAGTGAGAGTGACGGATCATCCTAAAGTGTCCTGCTTGGCATAACCCATCCTTGTTGTGAGTTTTCTCAAAGTAGTTGTTATGAGACAATAGGGTAGTCCAATGTGGTCTAAGATTTCTTAATCAAAGATGCTCTCATCTAACAGCTCTTTTACCCATTACAGTGGAACTGTTTTTATAGTGCTTATGTTAGAAGAGCAGAACTGCATTTATGTTTCTGCTTTCTGACTGCCAGAGCCCTCAAGTGCTTTATTATACTGCATTGCCAGTTTTGTTGTAACTAAGGTGGAGAACTCCTTGCGTCTGCAAGTTGGGTTTTTTTTTAATGTAAGACCATAAACTTTTTCTGGTCTTGTCTCGAATTTCTCATGATACAAGATTGGCTTTGTGGTCCAGAACTGGTTCAATAAGCAAAAGTTTCTTAAGATACAACTTTCTGAATAAAGCACCATGAAACCTGTTGCTGTGTCTTCATGTGAATTGCTGTGTAACTGCCCATGGAGCAAAGCCCAGCTTCAGTTTCATCCCAGGATCTCCTATATACTCACTGCAAAGCTGCTGCTTCCATGGAAAACAAGACCAGAAGAGCCATTAAAGAAAGAAAAAAAAAAAAAAAGGCAAGAGAAAAAAAAAGAAGAGAAAAGAGAAAGAGACTAGTCTTTGCAGAGTTATGCTTAGCTGTAAGGCACCAGATGAATCAAAGCGAGCACTGGCAGGCAGAATATCCCAACAAGTATCTGCCCATGAGCCAGGGGTTATATGAATTTAATTGCTCGAGGGAACATACTTTGGTTGCTGATTCCATGTCACACCCAAGCAATCTAAATCTGAACCTTGCTCTTGACTGAAATTTGAGAAACTTCTGCAGGCATTTCACTAAAATGCAGCTCTGCTGAAGGGGGTATATGTGCATGGAAGAAATGTAATCAGAGTCTTCCAGCTAACTAGAAGCTGGTTGTGAAAAGAAAGTGCAAGATGTGTGTGCTGGATGGGAAGTGTTGGATGAATATCCAGCAGCTACTTTGAGAGAGAAGGAGGAACTGCATGGAGACAGAGAACAACAAAAGGAATTAAAAGTCAGGGAGCAGTAAAGGGTAAAGGAGGGGGATGGGCATTCAGAGCAGCACAAGGACGAAGGAAGCAGGCGAGGGAGGTAGGGGAATGTCAGACGTGGCTGAGAACAGAGTTTACTCTGCTATTCCTTCCCAGATGTGTTCTGGGTTACAGAAACTGGTCAAGGGTCAACAGTGCCCTCCTCCTGTCTCTAGTTTTGTCAGAAATTGGGCTAGGTAAGAAACAAAGAGAGAAAGATCGTATGGATTGAATCATTAGAAAAGGAGGTCATTTAAAGGTAAGGCGTGGACAACTGGAAGAATGCTGGTAGCCTAGATGATGTATTGTGAGCAGAGGATGAAGTTCCTTGGAGCTGCGTGGGTCAGATAAACCAAGCAAAAAAGAATACTGACTGAAAAAGCTGCAGTGATGTCCTAGACTGACCTGCTTGAATGAAAGCTCCATAATCCAGGAAAACTTCAAAACCTGTGTTATTTTTACCATCTTCTGCAACAGAGGATGCTGATAAGAGCAATCTCCTATTATGTGCTAGATGGCTTCAGCTGAGTTAGTTGTTCAAGGAGAGAGGGAGCAAAGGAAGGAGAGGGGGAGATGGAGGAAACAACTGGAAAAAAAATAGACAAATTGTAGGTGACTTGTTGGGAGGGAAGGAAAGATCAAGAAGGAGAGAGACCATATATTTGTATTTTCCTTACTATATCAATTTTCCAAAACTGAAATTTTTCTGGAAGTGCTTGTAGGCATTCTATAGGTTTTCTATCAGGTAAATAGCTATCTGATAATGCTGGTAGATGAGATGTCGTTGCTCTCAGTCAGAAAACTTCATCCAGGCTGCCATACATCCAAATATCTTGGGTATGTTTCTAAGCAACTCCATGGTGCAATACACATACATGGATCTGAAAAGCTCTGGACCCTTTTTGTATCTGCTTCCTAGGTGGCCAACTGTGCTGAAATCATCAGATTTACTCTGCAAAAACTAATATTGTAAAATGTGCATAGTAAGTAGATCCAACACATCTTGAATACATCACTTAGCACAGACATCTGTACATCAGCATTGAAGATAAACATGGCAGCCCCAAATTACTCTTCTCTTCCAAGCCTTTTAATTTGTTATAGCTACCGTTTATTCTATACTATACTACTATCTACATACTTGTGATTTACCTCAAAAACCTTGTAGAAAGTATAAAAGGTAGACATTTCCCTACTACCTTAACCCCTCGACACAGTAAAAGGTATACTGGAAGGAGTAGAAGTAGTTTGTTCTCCCAGTAGCAACCTGATTGCCTTAGAAAGACAAACATTAGGTTAGCACCCTGGCCCCTGAAGAAACAGAATTAATCATGGTGGAAGGTTCTTACAACCTGGAAGAAACCACTCCTGCCAAAATGGGCGCAATTGCCATTTGCTGCTCATGGTTTCTAGACAAGATCAAGATCAAAAAAATGGATGAAAGGTGATCTCAAATGGGCAAAATTACACATCCTGATTGGAACTATGAAACAGTGAATGTTCTACAATGCCAGTACAACTAACTGCTGACAGTAGTAGCAGCATCAGTGACAAACACCACCCTTGGTGAAGCAACAAGTGCAATTGTGCCACAAAGTGTGAAGTAGTTCTTGTAAATTCTGAGCAAGAGACTTGTGGTAACATGTGAAACATTGGGAAAGATTGAGTAGGAACCTATGAGATCGTGCATCTTTTCAGTTTTCTAATCTCAGACATAAGTTTCCCTTACTTCATGCAATTGAAATTGTCTGGAGAGCTCTACAGAGAGTAAGGAATCTGGGAGAAGAGGTTATTTTTCACAATAGTGAACATGGTGGTTCCAAAGTTCCCTGGTATATTCACTGCTTACCCGTTTGAAACTATTCAGAGCACTAAATCCCTTTGCACATAAGAGCTTATTGGATGCTATTAAGATATGAAACTCTCTTCTGAAATTTCTGTCACTTTTCTTGCAATGTTTTATACCACCTTGTTATTTCTAGTATGCAGATAATAGAAGCTTAGTCATGGACTTCAAAATTAAGTCTGTAGGCTGGTCCATGGTCTTCTATTAAACAGGCAGTCAGAAAATAAGACTTATGTGGAAAAGCTAAGAGAACTGGGTCCGTTTAGTCTGGAAATAAGAAGCTGAAAAAGCAAATGATAACAGGCATTCCAAGGCAGCTACATGGAAGACAGTGACTGATTACATTCCTGGATCACAGGGAATAGAGTGTGCAGAAACTGGCTTATTTTGCATCAGGACAGATTTAGATCAGTCATTAACTGAGAACATGCATGGTTACTTAAAGAAATTGCAGAATCCCTTGTCACACCTAAGATAAGTTCACACATATGCACAGAAATCTGTATGGTGTAGGTATGCTTGAAGCTGCCCCCAAACATGAGGATGAGCTGAATATCTGCCCTCTTGAGGCACCTTCCAACCACCCGCTTCTACGATGTTGTCTCAAGAAAGTAGTACAGGGATAGCCCCTGAAACCTGCCAATGCTGGAAGATGTCATATTCCCTGACACTAAAAAGAGAAAGGGAGGCAGCCATGGAGGCCATATACTCAGAGCAGCTAGAATGACCATCAGAGGGAGTGCCAGCAGCACAGTAGCTCAGCTGCCCATGGTACATGGCGTGGCTGCAGCTTGCTGTAGGTGTGCCAAGAGCAGGAAGCAGTTGCCTCACAGTCCTGTGGCGCTCACATGGGCTGTTGCTACCTCTGAACAGTCCATGCCCCATGGGAGCTGAGGACAGCCAACCAACTTGGGGAAAGCAAGCGGAAAGAGAATGATTTATCTCTTCCTCTCCTGGCTGTCCAAGAAGTCTGACCAAAGCTCCCAACAGTAGCTCTGGTGCCAGACAAAACAAAGACCTTCCCTGTTCATGCTCCATCACTGCAGCTGTCCCATCTTTCTCACATGCTGCCCTCCACTCTCCACACAGACTCCACTTTGATCATTCCATCATTACTTCACTTTCTGAGGTCCTGTGGGACCTCTGTGGAGCAGCCCAAGACACTTTTCATGATTGCTCTAGATCCTATATGTATTGAAGTCCTCAGGTTTGTCTGGTTATGGATGGTGCTGTAGTCACAATAATGAGTTAAGGAGCGCCATAGGAGAGACACACTGTGTGAAAACAAAATAACTCAAAGTCTCAAACAATGTTGTGGTGCAGGAGTTTGGTAGAAGTTTCTTGAAACTCCTTTTTTTTTTTCTCCTCTTGTGCTAATGATGAGTGTATTTCCCAATTTTGTGCAGAAGTGGAAATTCCAAAATGCTCATGGAAAAGTTTTACTTGTGGTCTATGACCAAGCCATAGGCATAAAGTGCTGGAAACATTGTGAGAGCATTCTACCCACCAGCATGGAAAAGAGTAGCAACATTTATTTATTTATTTATTTATTTATTTATTTATTGCCTAGACCAGCTCAAGTGTTTAAGCAGTAAGCACCAGGGATTCTCAGACATTTATTTTTTAGCATATTTTTCTATTTATAAACAAGAGAGTTCGGACTTGTGATTGCCAGCATATCCTTTTGTACTCTGTATTGGTTCAGCATGCTCTAAAAAACCACTAAATAAAGCACCTTCCAAATTTCTGAACTATTTTTGCATTCATCAGGGTGCTGTAAGCAGCCTCAGGGCAGTATTAGCTCAACCATCTAGTCTATATCATGAGATGAAACTTAGGAGTTTACCTTCTGTCCCTCGAGTTGCTTTTTTCTGCCTCCTCTGGAACTTATTGGCAAGCTCCAGAACTGTCACGGTGGTGACACTGTCTTGTCTGCTTTCCTGGTTTTGAGTGCCCCTGATTCTCTGCTTAAGGGGAAGCTATTAAAATACTGCCTTTGTCAATTCTTAATTTGATCTAATTTTGCTGAAACCATTAACTCATTTTCCTGATCACTATTTTTCTTTGGTACTTGCCTTATCACTGCTACATTATTTTTATCTTTTAATATGTATTTTATCAAAGATGAGGGCCATATCTTTCTGTACTAAAAGTAATTCAGAATTTTGCTCTTTGCTACAGAGGAGAAAAGGCTTCATATTTACCTTGAAAGTTCATAAAATTTGGCTGATTTTTTGCAAATGGGGGAGCCTATATTTTTAATTTCTTTCTCATTCTGACAAAATAGCCCATTTCCACCCCAAAATCACCCAGTTCTGATACTCTTGTCAGTTTGTGGAGACGATTTCCCAGTGTTACTCAACCTCTGCTGAGACATTGCAGGCATCTGAAGCTCAGGTTCTGAGGGCTCCAATCATCTTTTTCTGGGAAGGAGCTCAATGGTTTCTTCTATTTGGCCAGAATGAAGAACAATTCAAATATTCAAGGCTTATAAACTAGCTCAAATACTAGCAACCCTCAGAACATCTTTGTGATTACTGAATGAAAGATGTAGGCTGACAGGTATAAAGCCAACATTTAATTTAGCTTTGAGAGAGATGTTAATGATGTGTTATTTTCCAATCAAAAACTTCTTTTCAGTTCCTGAACTGTTGATGAATGAATACCACCTCTGACCCCTTAAAGCAAACACTTCTCCAGAGCCAGTCATTTAAAAAAAACCAGCAAAAATGCACAAAGGACAGCTTAGGGCTGTCTTAATTAAAATTTAAAAAGTGCACACACATTTCACAGATTGAAAGAGAAAAAATGTGACAATTAAGCATTCTAGTCCAGCAATCAAGGTTCATAAAACCATGCTGAGTGTCAACAATTACAAGTTGTGTTCAACTGATGTTATATCTTCCACCTCATTGGAAACAGCTCTTGTTATAGGCATTGCATTGAATCATGCAAAGAAGAAAAGAGCTTGGGAGAAAAATTGATTCTCTGGGAAATTGCATGCATTTCCTTTTTTCCCAAAGAATTGCTCTAGCACACCCACAGCTAGCTCAAAAGAACACCCCTTTGGAAGCAAATTTTGCATTTCATGTAACACCAGACTGACACGTCACCATGAGGTTTTCCAAGCAGAAAAAAAATGCACTTCCAAGTGAATTTATATCTTCTTTCCACAACATACAATGTATGTTCTTCCCTTTATTAACAACATCAAATAAACCTGCCATATTAATGGGAAACACTTATGCAGGCCTCACATCCCAAATATTTTTATAATTAGCCTATTTTCAAGGGTTTCTTCTTTCCAACATAAGTCTCTACATATGTAAAACATCACCAGAGATTCCTTCTTTTTTCAAGCAGACTTTCCCGGCCTCTCAACATTAGTTTGGCTATTACAGAACTTTTAAGGCACTCCACATGTTGATGAGTAAACCATCATTTCCCACTTGTAATAAGATTACACAGTCCTTGGGAGCAGATTTATTATCCACAGAGATATCATGTCTAATCACAGCCTTACTCTCTGTAAAGAAAACGAACAGGCATGGATTACATTTGAGAGCTTGGGGTCCTAAATATTTGGGTTATGTGTATGTAGACTTTGCTATATAGAAGGATACCAAAAGGAAACAATAAAAGAGGGAGGGAGGGATGGCTTTTTACAAACCTAGGGTAATAATGGTCTTTCTGCACATGTTTTAGAGCTTTTACAAAGGCTGAAAACACCTTCACCATACAATTGTCCCCCAACGATGTCATCTGTTATGAATAAATGGTGGGTGGGAACAGAAAAATGCTAAGGAGGTAATATACTACAACAGTGGAATAAACAGGCCTTGTAGTAACTGTGTGGTGAGAGGGAGACTTTATGTGAGGTATAAACTACATTTCTACCAAATGGCAAGGGCAGCTGTACTGGAGGAGAAGGAATATGACAGGGCCCAGCTGTTAACTCTTGAATTCCCAAGTATTATTCTGACCCTGGAATCATGCAAAAGAGAGTTTTGCAAAACCTAAAATTCAGTTCGTCTTCTTACTTTCCTAACCATCCTCCAGGGTGAAATTCAGAGACAAGATCTAGCTAGAAACTTCAGCTACAAGCACAGCTACAGATGTAGTGCAAGGAGGGTCCTGTGAGGATTGGAGACATTCCAACCCAGGAGAGAGTTGGACCTGTAACTACCACTAACACTCCTCCATCTGAGCCACAGTAGCCTCTCCTCTAATGCTGTTTCATTATCCTCAGTTCCTTTCAATGTCCTCTTTCTTCTTATCTTTGCTTTTACTTAGTGCTTTCTTCCCAAGTATCGCCACTCTCTCTGACACTATCACCAGTCTGAGATCTGCTGCCACTCCAGGGGTAAGGTTTGTGTTTTCAAGTCATTCAGGAGTCTATCTTGTCTGTTTAGAGTAGATGCTTTTAGCAGCAAGCTGCAGCTGTGGTTCTTCCAGGGCTGCCTCCTGGGCTGATGTTAATGTGTTGCCATTCTCCATTGTTAACACATAGGAATCGATAAACAAGAAATCGATCTCTTTTCAATTTTTTTTTCAGTTTCAGAATCATCTTGGATGTCCTATTGGATAACTAGCGCCATTAGATGGGATGAAGTAATAGAAAATATTATTTTCCAAGTGTATTTCTTAATGTGGAAGTTCACTTTCCATCATTTCCCTTCTCTTAATAGATTTGTTTTTGCAGTTTTTGGGAGTTAGTAAAAATGTTATAAATTCAGCATCTCTCAGTGGTTGGGAAGAAGTTTATATATATATTTGAATATAGGCAAATGAACTCTAAATATTTTTTAACCATGGAAACCTGGGTTTGGTGATGACTTCACTCCTACAAAACACCCTAGTGGTCTTCTCAGTTTTCAAGGGAGGGTTATATTCACCAAAAGATCCAGGCAATGCTATTGGGATTTATAGGCCTCGTTGGCTGACACGTCTGTCACACAGTGCCTCCCTTGCCAAGTTACATGGGAAAAGCAGTACAGTGCTCCGCTGCTGTCATAGCATGCAATTGTGGTGCCTGGTATATTTGGGAGAATCATGCAGCCATAGAATATGTGAGTGGGAAGGGACCCACCAGAATCAAGTCCTACTCCTGGCCCTGTGCAGGAACAACCCAAGAAACAGTGATACTATCACACTGATTTAATACATTAGTATTGAGATTAGAAGTAGGAATTGAAATGGCATACTCTACTGCTTGAAAAGGTAGTTTGCAGTAAATTTTAAAATGTGATTATTTAAATGTGATTCAACAGTGTAAGCAGTGTCCCTATTACTTGCATCTCTGTAGGCACACAGCTATAAAAGTGAAAAAAATGAAACCATGGTAAAAATATACTCAGAAATAATACAAATTGGAATAATTAGTTTGGGATGGAAGAGCATTGTAGAAATTATGCAGTTTATAGCATGCAGCTTTACCCAAATCTGTTCAGATATGTGTGGCTACTATCCTTATGAGTGGCAAAATGTTCTGAAGAGCCAAAAAAAAAAAAGAAAGAGAGAGAGAGAGAGAAATTCTATTATTTTATTCACTTTATTAATTACAGGAACAACATATTTTCTTTACTTTATCCTCATATAAAAGTTCATTTTTGGGTACTTGTAAATATATTTCAAAATTCCCCTTCTGATCGAAAGGCAGTACAAGCAGACTTGGAGTTTTTTTCAAGCATCTGCATTTTAAAGTAATATTTGAAGCTAAAACTGGTGATTTTAGAGAATTGCTTTTGGTAGAACATGTTAGGAAAGTAATCAGTTTAGTAAATGCAAGAAGACTGAATACTGTTGAGCAAACCCCTACCCCACTCCTACAATCCATTTAGCAAGAATGGCACTTCTAGCTAACAGGACATGTAAATGGTTTTTGATAGCATAAAAAGTTTTAATTTAAATAAAAAATCAATAAGTAAAATAATGTGTGCTTGTGTCTCTTTTTAGGAATATTTTCCTCATTTTCTCTCCTCTGTTTTTCCTAGTTCCCATACACTCCTCTGCACCCCTGTTTGGAAATATTTTCATGGGATTTTAAAGACAGAGTAAAGATCCCTGGCAGTGAAATTCAACATTCTTTATGTGGCAAATGTTCTTCAGGCACACCTCTTGTAACCATTTCCATACTGGTATGTGTGAAAGTAGACAGCATTTTTAGAGAGAATTTTTATGTCTGTTTGTTTGTTTTTTTAAATATAGCTGCGTTTTTTCTTAGTGTGCTACAACTTCTCACTTAACCATATAGCATCCACAAGCCTTGTGAAGTCAACTGGTGGCAGTAAGAGCTTAACACCTTGGAAATTCTTGTCTGCTACTGTCTAACCACTATCCACATTTAATACAATTTTTGAGTGTGGGCCTGTGAAGCTTAGCATAACGCAGCAGAGGGCTTCTGATGCCTTTAGAGGACCACTTCTCCACTAACACCTCTCATCATTTCTTCACACTCCTGGAGGCTGGTACTCTTGCCACATGCCAGCTACTTCATCTTATCCCTTCTACTGTTCTGCCTCCTCCTCTTCATGTCACAGTAACAGGTTCCTGGATTGGTTGGAGGGTCAACAATCCATTTCTGTGTTAGTGATTTGATCCTTCCTACCACAATTGTCCCTTCTTAGAACAAGGTTTATAGTATAGTGGGTTCAAATTCAGGCTTGAGAAGAATAAATTTTGCTAGCTTGAGACCAATTTAATAGGAATTCTTAATTTATCATTTTTTGTCTTTGCACCAAGTTTGGTTTTTTTTTGTTTTTTTGTTTTTTTTTTTTAATTTTTACTTGATATATTAACCATAACTTTATTTTTCAATGGTTTTCTATCAAAAATCTAATTTCTTTGGAGAACTTGCAGTTTACCAACTGTACATAGGCAAACAGCAGAAAAGAGCGAGTTCCTAAAAACAGCAGCAGATACTTTCCTCTTCATCTCCAGTGTAAAAAACCCTGCAAACCCAGCTGTTTGATGATAGTGCAACATCAAAACCACAGTACTATTTTGCTTTTCTAAGAGTTGAAATGCTTCATAAGTAGTGAGAGCAGTGTACTTTTCCTTTGGCTTTGGATAATACTTGGCTTTACAAAGAACTTGTGCCTATTCTGCTGTTTTTATTGGACTTTCTGCCTTCATATCTACTGACTGTCTTGATATCTGACTACTACTAATATGCAAGACCTTTTTAAATGACCTTTTTGCCTAAAGAGATGATATTACTCCTTGGAGAAGGTTTTCACATATGCTCTTCAAATTACAGATGCTCAGACAATCCTCTGACATCTAAGTCATCCAAAACAATGAATATAGTACTCATGTTATTGAGACAGAAAATGTCTTTATATTTCATCAGGATGTATTTTAAATAAAAAACCAGGCAGAACATTCATAATGAAAGCTGCCATTTTGCCCTCTGTTCAGATAGTTTTTAAACAAAATAATATGTCATTTTTCTGAAAAGAAAAAGGAAGTGTTGTGAAATTAAATGTGAAATCCGAAATATTGGGGCAGGAAACCAAAGCTGGCTCTTCAAAATGATGCAATAGGGGCTTGTAGAGTGGCTTTCACTGCTACTGGCATTCCCTTCCTCCTATAGGCTCAAAAATGTCCTTGGCCTCACTCCAAAGGAGGCACTTTTGCTGCGACAAAAGTATTTTTAATGTTTGTTTGGTTGTTTTTTACCAACAGGAATGCAGCTTCAGTTTCCTTTTGAGGCCCAAACTCTGCCTCTTGTGTTTGGCTAGTGCTGTTATCTTAACTCCTTTCTGGATAAGGAAGAATTTGAACTTCTGATCACTATGCTCATTTGGAACTCAGCACAACACCAAGAACTTTGTCACTAAATTAACTACTATGAATACTTCACCTTACCTGAAATAAGGAAAAATGTTGGTCTTAAAGACACATTTGTAGTTTACTCTGCTTCCAGAAAGTGATTCAAGACAGCCAGCACAGCTTCGCCAAGGGTAAGTCCTGTCTGACCAACCCAGTGATATTCTGTGATTGAGTGACTCCATCAGTGGACAAGTGAGAGGATGAGGATGTCATTTATCTGGATTACTGTGAAGCCTTTGACATCATCCCCTCCAACATCCCTCCCTCTAAATTGGAGAGCAATAGATTTGATGAGTGGCCTCTTAGATGGATAAGAAAGTAGATGGTTGCATCCAGAGGCTAGCGACCGATGGCTTAGAGAGATGCACATCAGTGACAAGTTGTGTTCCTCAGGGGTCTGTACTGGGACCAGTGTTATTCAATATCTTCATTACTGATGTGGACAAAGGGATTGAGTGCCCCCTCAGCAGATTTGCTGATGACGCCAAGCTGAATGGTGTGGTTGACACACCTGAAGGATTGGTTGCCATCCAGAGGGACCTGGACAAGCTCAAGAAATGGGTCCATGGGAATCTCATGAGCTCTAACAGGACTGAGTGCAAGGTGCTGCACCTGGGTCAGGGCAGCCCCAGCTACCAGGGCAGGCTGGGGGATGAACAGATGGAGAGCAGCCCTCCTGAGGACTTGGGGCTGCAGGTGGGTGAGAGGCTGGACATGACCCAGCAGTGTGCACTCTCAGCCCAGAAAGCCAAACGTGTCCTGGGCTGCATCCAAAGCAGTGTGGGAAGCAGAGGAGGGAGGGGATTCTGCCCCTCTGCTCTGCTCCTGTGAGACCCCACCTGGAACCCTGCATCCAGCTCTGGGGTCCCAGCACAGGAAGGACAGGGACCTGCTGGAACAAGTCCAGAGGAGGCCCCCAAGATGATCAGAGGGATGGAGCACCTCTCCTGCGAGGAAAGGCTGAGAGAACTGAGATGTTCAGCCTGGAGAAGAGAAGGCTTAGGGTGGCCTTATTGTGGCCTCCTAGTACATGAAGGGAGCCTGCAAGGAAGGTGGAGTGGGGCTATTGACACGAGCAGGTACTGACAGGACAAGGGGGAATGGATTCAAACTGAAAGAGAGAAGGTTTAGAGTAGCTATTAGGAAGAAATTATTTGCTGTGAGGGTGATGAGACAATGGAACAGGTTAACCAGAGGAGCTGTGGATGCCCCATTCCTGGAAGTCTTCAAGGCCAGGTTGGATGGGGCTTTGAGCAACCCAGTCTAATGGAAGATGTCCCTGCCCATGGCAGAGGACTTGAAATGAGATCCTGATAAAGGTCTCTTCCTTTAGAGGAACCACTAAAAAACACTGTGATTACATGAAATTAAAGTAACTTTCAGTTCTCTTCCTATTTTGATTTGAATTTTTTCATGTCTAGCTTCTCTTTTCCTTTTGTCAGTTGTAGTCGACAATTTAAATTGTCCCATTTCTCATAGCAACACAAAACAATAGAAAGCTGTCTGTGTACACAATGGAAAAAGTGTAGTCTTATCATTTTGCAATTAGTGACAGAACTCTGAATCACTAATCAGTAGCAAAAGTGTTTGTCATTAATGATGAAGAACTCACTTTCAAAAAATGGGGAGATGTGGGAGACCCCTACATCCATGGAGAGGTCAAGGTTCCCTGCTGATATGCACATATGAAAAAACAGTTACCCACCGGAGAAAAGGACAATAGGACATCTCTATACCTCTGGCTTCAACTTAAATTAATTTTTTTTCTAATTTTACACTTTCCTGACTGCAGTTATATTTGTATTCATATTCTCTTATGCATAAATTGGTTTATTCTACAAACTATTTAAGCAACTGGCAAGGGCACAAGTAGTATTTTATGATTCTCTGTAGCCAAGATGCATAAAACTGCCTTTCATTTGTTTTTTTTAGTCATTCCTAATTTTTTATCTTTACTCCTAACTTGTCAACTGTCTGTTCATTAATTAATTTTAAGGAAGCATATAGAATGCTAACATGATTTTAGTTAGCAAGACCAAACACTTTTTAATAACTCAAAAACTTTCCTTTTTTGTCTGTTTACAAATGATGTTCATGACGGTCCAGTAGAATTAGCAGCAAAACACTTCCAAAGGATTTTTATAAAGGTAGCATATCTGCAGTGCTAAAGGTGTTACAACAGGCATCTTACTGTCTGTAACATTTATCAGCAGGCAAACCATATATTTCATGAAATCATGAATAGTTTACAGCCTTCTGTTTTTTTAAACCTACACTGATGTTGTTACAGCAATCTGAAGAATGATTCAATGGCTTTTAAGTAAAATACAGAAACCATCCATTCAATGGTGTACTCAGCTGCTGGGAAATCATCAGCAAGCCCTAGAAGAGTCCCTTTATTTTCAGATTCGAATAGATATGGTTCAGCATGTTTGTTCACTAATGAGGAAACAAGTACTGGGCTAAGATTTCAGACAATATATCTAATAATATATGGGTTATGTTTTAGTGTTTAGAAGAAGAAAATTATTCCCTGCTAATAATTTCAATTTCATTTTGTGTCCACACATGGGTATATCTACAAGGTGGGTCAAGAAATATGAATGTACATGTCAAAACCAGTATGTTACGTAATATTTACAGTGAGTGGATTGACTAGTATTTATGACCGTCTTATAAGGTACAATTTTAACCCAGACTAATGCAAGCAATAATTTATCTGTGGGATCCTAGGGGTTACCTGTCTCCACAAATCATATCCAAAATCGCAAACAGCTGTAAGCCTATTTAGAAAATGTGAAGTTGTTCCTAAGATTCAGCACCTGTCTATAGAAATCTCTGTATGAAAAAATACGAGCTGGAAATTGCACACACCAATAGGAACTAAAAGGTATTTAACCAAGACTGAGTTCTGACTTAGCACTACACTTAGGTGTGTATAAGGGCAAAATATTTTCAAATATTCAAACACTGTAAATTACTTTCCTTTTCTTTTCTGTATTTTTAAACTGAATTTATATACACATGAAAGTTGGTTCAAATCAACAGCTGAGTGCTACCTCCTGCAGAAATTGTGAAAACTGTCCATATATTTTAAAATCACTGAGAGTGAACAATTCAAAGGAAGAAATTGTCTATCTTTGAAAGACAAGTCATATGCCAAGAATGTTACTCAAGTTCGGTGATTTTTGCTGTTTTCTAGTTGCTGTCTTTGTCAGTATCCCTGTATTTCCATGAGTGCTGCTAAATGCAAACAAAGTACATATTCTTGAACGGGAGCAAGGATGGAACATAAAAAACAGCCTTTCAATTGTCACTTATATGTATATAATTTTAATGTTAAGATTTGTAGCATAGCTCCTGGAGAACTGAAATGACAAATAAGCCTTGTTTTTGTGTTACTAGATAAATACCTGATAAGAAACACTTCTAGTCAAAACCCAACAAAGTTTACAGCCTTAAAGTTTCTATTTTTTCAATTTTTACATGGCAGAAATATGTTTTCTGGCATAAAAACTTTTCCCCCTTGATATTTAGAAGTGCTCCTACTACACTGAAAAGCAATAAGCAAAAGAGTAATGCTGCCAAGAAGCCTGTGCATTCTGTCTAGCTAATTTACTAAATGTGTTTTCACCATAAGTGCCTGGTACTCTGCTCATGGTAATAACATAAAACTCACCATCATGAACACACAGCAGTATTTTACACAAATATATCCCCTACATAAAGATTGTCAGGTTAAGGAAGGATAGTGTCTTAGATAATGGAGCTGGGAGATGTGAAAAGGTTTCGTAATTATTAGTGGAGTAAAATGCAATCTGGGCTAAATCTATAGTTAGTGAAATTAACGGTCCTTCTAAACATGTTCTGCAGAAATAAAAATACAAATCTTTATTAAAGAGTATGCAAGCCAACTCTTTTTCTGTACACAAAATATCTGCTCGCTTTTCCTGTAGTGTTTTATTCATACA
The DNA here is from genome assembly GCA_013397315.1 of Donacobius atricapilla. Classification (NCBI taxonomy): domain Eukaryota; kingdom Metazoa; phylum Chordata; class Aves; order Passeriformes; family Mimidae; genus Donacobius; species Donacobius atricapilla. Next base: position 711,746 of record WBMY01015886.1, read on the forward strand.
TGATTTCACAGTAGCTCAAATTTTCTAATATAATGCCCCAAATATATGCTTATATACAGGCCTGTGGTCTGATTTTAGAAGTACTGAATTTTCCCACATGTCCCACTGAGCAAGCAAAACTGAGCTGATGTGCAAAATTGACCTATTTATTTATGGTCCTATCTAACATCAACTGAAATAATGGAAGCAAATCTCTTGTGTGCAATAGGATGAAGGAGTTTGCTACATCATTTAAATTTAAAGACTCACTCACCCAAAAGTTTGTGAAAAGAATCTTTAAAATGCAAGAAGAATTTGGTTAAAGAGCTCGGGTTTGGAGGAAAATTATTATTTCTGCTCATTGACACTTATTTTGGGAAATGTGTTTCTAAGTCTTTCCTACTGCGGTTTATTGTTAGTAAAAAACATTGGCAAAAAAAAAAAATCTCTATATTACTGTATTTCTTACTCACAATATCACACTCACATTTTCCTTCCAAACTATTTGGGAGAAAAAAGGTGTTTCGGTGTTCTACCATAAGGCAAAAGAGGTGTATCTGGAGAATAATGAAAATAGCTTTGAGCATATGCATTATAATATTAGCAAATGGACTATAATAATACTATTCAAACTATTTTAATTTCTCAGCCTATTAATGCAGGGAGTTTTCTCCCAGCCTCTCATATAATTTATTTTGTGTCTGTCTCAGCAATATGTGACTGAGAATGGTATTTATTTTACTTTCACATCATACTGGGAAGTGTTCATTGTCCTCTTTTAAATAAGCATTTAGAACCTCCTGTGGTTTGTGGAAAAAAAAGATTTTCTTTTAAATTATGTGCAAAGCTGGATGAGTTTGAAGAAAAAAAATCACTTAGTGAATAATTTACTCCAAAGAGCAGGATTTTTTGTTAAATAAACAAAATAAAGATTGCTAAATATGGGAAATAAATATTTGAGGAAAAAGCCTTATTTAAAAAAAAAAAAAAGAAAAACCATGCAATGCCTATCTAGTAAACAGATTTGCTTGCTAATTTATGAATGTCCATGAAACTTCTGCATCCCTCGGGGCCCATCCTACATAAGCTACAAAAGCTTTCCAACGTGCCTCTGACAGCCTCTCACTCTTCTGTTATTATCATACTCTGAGAAACCCAAAAACTACAGCAAGGCAACCAGCTGAAATGTCCAGCCACAGCCCTGTCCAGCAGTGGTCAGAGAGCAGACAGGTTGCTTTTAAAGGCCTCTGTGACACATGCAGGCTTGGAAGGAGTTTAGTGTTTAATGATATTATTCCAGTGTTCATACCACTCTGTCCATTGCCTGTCATTTCTATATTTTTAGAAAGTCCACTTTTTAATTAAGAAACCTGGAACATAGAATTTGCCGTGTTACAATATGGGTTATTTTTTCTAGGAATGACCAGAGAAATTTGTCAGTGTGAGAGAAAATAGAAAGAAGTATTATCCTGTGCAAATGTTCAAATGTACATATTATTAAAGTCTCATTGGTGAATAATGGGAGAAGATATCAGAAAAATATACGTTCAGGGGAGAAAAACTTTAAGTGATTCATTCTGGTGAGCAATAGGTGTAGCTAGGATTTTAATCTTTCTCCATCTGGTACTCTCCTCCTTTTTCTGTCTTATCTTCTGATTTCCTCCTTTAATTTATTTAGTATTTTAATTTATTCCCATTCAATTATCTGTGTGATGTATTATTTTCAAAAGATATGCTTATTCCCAGGTACCACTCATTATTATTTATAGCACTTTGTGTTGAAACACAAACTTTTAAAGGCATACATATTTTTACTTACTGCACTGCCTTACAATTAGTAGCATTTACTACAAAATATAATGAGTATAACTACTTTGCCTTTTCCATATCCACCCTCCAAGAAGGGCTTTCACAAGTAAATATCTGGATTGCAAACAGTCTCTTCAACACCGGAAAAAAACTTGTGCTGTCTTTATATGATTCTACAGTCCTGTTGTGTTGGTATTTTAAAGTTACCTAGCTATTCTTTTGTGACTACAAATCACATAATTGTGTGTCTCAGCATTAACATGTTCCCTCAGTAACTGGTTCATGTGAAATGAATTGCTATGAAATCTTCATCCATGCTTTCATTGTATCAATGAAAATGAAAACCCAGGCTCGGTGGCATTGAAAATTTATTCTGTAATTTCTAACTTCAGACACATTAACAGATAGGAATATCTTTTTTGACCAAGTTAAATGAACTACAAGATTTCTCTGAAATAATATATGCTTCCCATTAAACATTTACAAATAATCTCTGCCAGGCTAAAAAGAACTAAATCGGTTCAATTTAAATGACTGTTATAAACCGAGTTATAATAGGTTTGACAGAGGTTTATATTACATTTTATTCTGCAATATTTACACCAGACAGACTGAAGAAATCCAAGCCCAGAATCCCCCAAGGAGAACAGTAGTCTTTGTGCATGACTTATTTGTTGTGAAGTCTCAGAAAGATCTGTTACTCCAGACATTTGAAGTAGATGTCCAGTGTCATTCTTTTGCTGTTAAATGCAGAAGTGTTCAGAAATAACCTCCCCACCATATGTATATTTCTGCTGCTGATCACTTCCTCTGCCTCCAAGACACACACAATGGAGTTTGGCTCAAATGGAGACTTTGGAGCAGTCTTCCAGTACCCCATTTTAGGATTTAATTAAGAGAATCTGTAAGAGAATCATAAATGGTTTGGGTTGGAAGAGACCTTAAAAACCATAAATAAAAGAAGAAATAAAAAATCAGAAGGTTTGGATGAAAAGTGTAGCAAGCAAAATAGTTAGAGGATTAACAGTTTGGAGAAGAAGGAAATGATGACACTTAAAGTACACAAAATGTTGCTATGAAGAAGACTGTCATGAGATGTCTCACAGAAAGTAGAACAAAGTGTAATTGGCTTAATTTGCAGCAGATACTCCTGTTTGATATTGGGAAAGCTTTGCTAATCATCAGTAGAGCTGAATAACTGAGTTAAACAGGAATAAAATAAATGTGCCTGCGCAGGAATTACTCAGAATCCAGGAGAACCAAGTATTGAATGAAATTGTTCCCACAAAATTTTTACATGCAACAGGATGTAGAACAGTGGCCTGTTGTAAGAATATAATTTTTCATGGGTTTTCCACTTGATTGTGTTGGTTGTTTTAAAAATACTATACAGCCTCAATTTTGATTCTATTAAATATTATTGTACTTTTTCAACACACATTTTGAAAAATCAGATTTCCTCTCTGACGATTTTGTGTCTTTTTGTCTTCAAAGAGACGGATGATTAAAAAGACAAACAAAATTATATTCTGATAAGAGAGTTTCATTCTAGTTTCTAAAGCAAAATACATGTTGATGTAAACCCATTTTTCATTATGATAGAAAATATCCTTTTGCCCAGTTACTGCCTGTATGGAGTATATTGTTTTCCAAGAGCAAAGAAATGGAAAGAAGAAATGGATGCACAGTTTTCTGTATTTATGTAATCAAGAGTTTATGGGTCTTGGACTTCTGAAAAGCTAACACTAAAATCCAAAATTCAGTAAGGAGTAGATCTAAAATTAAGCTTTTACACTTAAGATAAGCCTGGGAAGTCAGGGCAAAGGGCACGCTGTAAGTCAGAGATTGGTAAAGCTGTTGCACATGAAACATCAATCACTTCTGTTCACCAGCTTAACACAAAATGAAACTAGGGAAAAAAAGAGGATAAAGTACTCTGAACTTCTAGAAATGCCATATTTAAATAAGTCATGTTTTGTATTAATTTACTATAAAATTGCCAGCTGTCCTTGATGCCTTGGAAGGCTGGCCTGAAACAGAGACTGGACAGAGCTGGAGAATGAAGTTGGTATTAATTGAAAGGCCTCCGGGATCCACCTTGGGCAAGACAGGAGACGGACCAAGGCTGCACCCAGGGTGGACCAAAAATGGCCACTAAATGGCTGACCAGTCACGAGACGTTACATTTTTATAAGTTTTGTTCCATTTGCATATTGGGGTTTAATTGTCCAATTACAGCTTCAGGTTGTGAGGTCCCATCCTTCTTGCTCCTTCCTTCAGTCCACCATGGTTTATGCTTTTGGGCCTGAAAGTTGTCCTTGGTCTCCAGCAGGAAAGGGATTTGTTTTGTCTACCTACTCTGTGAAGAGAGCTGCCTGGCACTTAATACTAGGCTCAGAACTACATCCCTAGGCAGCACAGAATCTGAAAATATGAAAACTAAAACTGAAGGCATCATCCTAAGTCAAGGGTTCATAGTCACAGGAATCATAGGGTCAGCACAATTTTTTTTGTAGTCCCACTTCACACCCAACACAAGGCTTATCTATCCTCTCCACGAAAACACATTTCCTTCTCATTAAGTCTACAAACTGGCAAATCCTTAAAAGCACATCACATCTTAACCAGACAAGATGAAAATGTACCCTTACATCTTGGCTAAAAACTAGAGTATGTAAGAGGTAAAATTCACATTTTTCAGAATAGGCCCAGGAATTCTCAGACTGGTAAATATTGTACAAACTTTCATCATAAGGCTGTAATTTGACTCTCCTTTTCATTGATGAAAAATATCTAGTATTATTTTTAAAAGGTTCTGGCCTGAAATACAGCAATGTGAATTTTCATCATCTACAGCCACTGATCTTTTATTACAAAGAGAAGGCCGTATTATGGCTTTGGTTTTCAGAAATAAAATATACTGAAATACACCTTTTAAGAAGAGCCATTAAAAAATGGTAATCTAAAACAGGCTGAACCTTCTTTCAAGATTCAAATATTTTAAGAACTACAAAACCCATTTTGCTGTCTCCAGCTTATTTGACAATTACATTTCATACTTTTTTGGCATCACTAATGTTGCTCTCCTTTAATCTGAAACATACTGTAATAAATTATGAGTTCACTCTTTGAAAAGAAAACCATACAAAGAGGCTGCTTGATTTGGAAAATAGCACCAAACTGTTTCAAGGAACACAAAAAAGGAGAGGCCATGGGGAAACTTGAAGAAAAAAAGGGAGAATTTCAGTAGATGATCCCAGCTCCTTAACTCTGTACTAAATTCATATAAAATGGCTGAACAGTAACATTTGCTGATGAGAGCCAGAACATGTTCGGAAACAAGGCTGTGTACTGTGGTGACAAGGGGTGAAATTGAGATCTACACACAGGGCAAGACTTTGCTGTCATTGTAGATGGATGCCTGGGCTCAACAGACAAATCAGATCTTTGCCCCCCCCAGCCTGGCAATGCCATCTCCTGTGTGTCCTGGGAACAGTTGTAACAGAGGAGAATAGATCCCAGTCGCTTCAGGTTTAGTACCTTAAAGCCACAAAACAAAATAAAGACATATTAAAGTAATCCTAAACCTAGGTAACCCTAGCTTGTCCCTGCCAGCCCACTGTAGTCCATAACACAGATGTTTATTCTGTTGAAGCTGGAGGAATGCAACATCTTTGGGACGCAGAAAGGAAGAGTGGGTTGCAAAATGGAATAATTCTAAACTATATATGCTTCCATCCTGGATATGCCCTTGGCAAATAGATGGTGAGTATTAGTTAGGCATTTCACACTAAATATCAGATGTTTTTCAGGTTAAAATATGACCTAACCTAGAGTCGTAGCGAGACCAAACAAAATAAAGCCACAAAAATAAGAATTTTGTGAGGCCTAAAAGGTTCTACAGAGTTTACAAGTAACTAGCATTTTTTTGGATGTATTTATAAAACCTGTTTTTCTCACTTCTAATAATGTGTATAATAATTATTTATTTTCTCTGACTAAATTCCATTGTTTCTTTTGTCAAGTCTTTCTCATTTTAAATTGACACTAGAACGAATGTCATTGCAGGCTGTGAGTGGGTTAGATATATCGTGAACTCCTCAGAGAGATGACTTTTCTAATTGTGACTGAAAGATAGGCTATTCCTCTTGTGAAGCTGATTCAAATTATTTGAATGAGATACAGTGTGCAGGAGCACAGTGAACAGCATAATGAGAAATAACTGTACCAACCCATCCAGTCTCAAGATCCACTTAGGAATGGGTTTTGTTTTATAAGTGAAGAACAGTCTCTGAATAGATTTTTCGTTGCAGGCACACACATGTGGCTTCTTCAGAGGCAAGCTTTCCATCTTGCAATAAAAAGCTGCTACATTCATTTTGAAACATCCTGTGTAATTTTTACAATTAAAGCACAATATGTTGATCCTTAACTTTAGTAGGTAGTTTCTTACTGGTACAATACACTGATCTTTTCAAAAGCTGTTAGATAGGTGGATGCATAGCTGTTTTCTGTGTCCATCCCCCGGTGCATTATCCAACAACAAATTCTCAGAAACTGCACTTTGAAAGTCTTTTTGAAAATCAAAGCTATCAGAGGCATTTTGAAAAACTGTCACTTTTACAGATCTTCACTTAGACCTCTAAGGGTTTGGTTTCCTCAAATGTTTTGATAGATGGAGGTGAGCCAAGAAAATAAGTGGCTAATTTCTGAAATGGCATAAAACACAGGATGTTGCACTTTCGATAAAGATGGTATGATTTGTGTCTTCTGGAGCTGTGTCCCAGCATGCTCATAAATTCACCTATTACATATGCAGATCTAAAAAAAACCCAACCAAAAAACCAAAAATGAGACAAATAAGTGCAAAACAAGAATATTCATAATAATAGTAGTTTGACTTTTATTCAGCTATTCATAATAATAGTAGTTTGACTTTTATTCAGCTGGAAGACAACTGATGTGTGCTATCCTCTAAACTAAAATGTAGCTGGTCTTTTTGGAACAAAATATTCCTAAAGGTAACTGAGAAACAAATTGTAAAGAAGGAAATAAAACCATGAATAATGTAGAAAAAGGTCTAGAAAAAGAATACCCTTCATTTTTTTTTCTGATTACCATTTAACATTCCACTTTAATTCAGTAGCTGAAGGAATTGCCATCACATTTAAAGTTTTTCCGTGAAGAATTACACTCTGTTTCATTTAGAAAGCCTTACTATGTTTTATCCAGGCTGGCTATGGAAAATTTCTGTTGAGGAACATCAGCACAATTTCTTATTCAGCACAAATCTTTGAAGAGTTTATTTACAAGAATAAAAGTAAAATATATATATATTTTAAATAGTAGTCAAAGAAAAGTTCATACATGGTTAAGGCAAGTTAAAGTGAATGGCTTTTAATTGCTTAAGAAAATACAATGGATATTTTAAAGCCTCTTCGCAAAATATTCAAGATTTTTGTTTTTTAGTTGTTATATTGTGAAAGTCAATTTGAAAGCTTCTACTGTACTCTTTTATAAACTTTCATTTCATCCTTCTTTCCTCTATAATGACAAAACACAGTCTATGCAAAACTAGTAAGTTTTGTGATGGCATTGCTTATATCTTCCAAGTCACCATTTTGTATATTTAGCTGAAGTTAGAAATTTTTTCCTCAACAGACTGCCAAACATGAGCATTTTAATACAGAGAAAGAGATACAAAACCTTATGTAATTTTTTTTTTTTTCTGTTCCACTTCTTTTTCTGGACTTTCCTCAATATAAGTCACTAGCTCCCCCAAACAACTTTACTTTCTGCGATGACTAAATTGGAAATCCAGGCTGACCCCTGTTTTCATGTGTTTTTCATAATCTGGGAATAGGCTGTTCCGAGCTGCACAGGATGTGCCTCATTTTGAATGCTGGTTCATAGCCCATGACTAAAAGAGTACATGCAAGGAATACAGTTACAACATTTACATGAATTACTGTCATCCTTTTCTAGGGCATTGTGTAATTCAGCTGGGATGACGAAGCTTGTCCAGAGCATGATCTAAGGGCCATCAAAATGAGAATTAAGGTTTGGATTTTTCATCTGAACCTTGGAAATAGTTGGACTGCAACTCAGGATACTGCAAAATATGGACAAAGGCCAAAATCTGATGAAAAAGCTGCTCACTGGAAAGAAAATTAATCTCCTCTTACCTAAACTAATTCTCTCTCCTCTTCAGTCATCACTTCCTCTTTCACAGCCCACTCTCCCAAAGTGACACTCTTTTCTGGGAAAGTGTCTTTCAAGGGAGCTTGAAAGGATTCCTGGAACCTTTGCTGATGTCAGCACACTCTTTCTTTCATATAAGAGATTTTCTGGAGGATAGGAGGCTGCTGATACTCACCTAGAAACCAGGTAGGAACAAAATTTAATGCCGACTGTCACTGAAGCACAGAAAATGGAACACCTGGGTATGAATATCCTGTCTATCAATATGTGTGAAAACAAAAATTTTTGCCTTTTTCTTAAATTTCTTTAATTAAAGGTGAAGATGTAGAGTCATGGTGAAGTTCTGGGCTCTTTGGTCCACAATTGTTTTTACTTTTCCATTATTCTTTGCTTATGGTGCGGCCAGGAGCTGGTAGGACTCATACAAAGTCTAGTTTTACCCACTTCCTGCATTTTTGAAGGAGAGAGGTAAGATCAATCTCAAAATGTACATCTACACTACAAAAACGTGAGGATTAGGCAGGAAATGTTTCCTCCTCAAGGGTAGAAATCAAGTTCAGAGCATTTGCAATCATAGTGAGCAGTAAGGCTACATCAATATGTGGTTAACTTCTACAGCTGCTAGATAGACCTGGACTACATTGTTTGATTCAAGAGAAAATAGAAAAGCCAGTGGAAATTAAAGCCAGCTTCAAGTGCAGGAACAGATAGGCCTTTCCAAAGAAAAGAGACCAAAGTGACGGATATGATTACATGTGAGATACTTCAGTTGAGGAAAATTTGAATTAGTTTCCTAGATTGACCTATAGATTCCATAGGCTCCCTTCAGAAGAGGGGAGAGAGAAGACCATTAGAGGTAACGTGCTCTTGCAGAGTGGGAAAGGAAGAGATAGTGACAGAAGAGACTATTCCTCCAAAGAGAGAGCTCTATCTTTTGAAGTTTGACTGCATTTTATTCAAGCAGTTGTAAAAGTATTGCTTCTCATGGAAGCATAAATAAAATGCTACTGGTAGCATACATCCAAAATCTGACACCTTAGCCCTTTTGATCTGTAGAAATATGAAGAAGTTCAGGCTGATAATTTCTGAGATCACAGAGCACTGAAGGAAACTTTCATACCCAGGATAGCCAGAAATTACATGTCTTCTCTTTAACTAGCTTTTTAGGCTGTGCCTGGGTCAATATTTACCTACATCAATGTTTATTAAGTAAGGGTGCATATTTACTCACATTTTTAGTAAAGAAACTCTCCTGCTAACAGTAGAACAGTTTACTACCCTTAATTGGAACAAATTATTTTGCCTAGTGTAGAAAGAAGAGACAGGCTGTAGTATCTAGTGAATGTGGAAGATGAAATTCTAGGAAGCTTTTCATAAAAGCCCAGGTGTGAGATACCAAGGGGGTGAAGAGGGTTTCCATGAGGCAGCCAAGCAGATCTGTTTTTATCCCTTTCTGGTGGGGATTGGCACTTACCTGATGGGGACTGGCACTTAACTAGCTGTTTTATGAGGACTTGGAGGCACACTTGCCTGACCTCCTTTAGCACAACAACCACAACAATGTTAACCAGTCTTTGATTATCAAAGCTGGAATTTATTAGAAGGCAGCCCAAGAAAATGCCTTCTTCTCTAGTGAAAACTTAGACAGAATATGTATCTCTGGGATATGAGACACTATGTTCCTGAAGAACAGATTCTGTCCTCCTGTTGGGGTTTCCAGTAGCTTTCTGGATTGCAATAAATGTTACCCATTTTTTTCCCAGACTCCCTAAAAAAAGCCTTTCTTTCTATGCCCAGGGACAGATTATGTCAGTTCCTCTGAGGAGCCGTCAATCTGTTCTGGCAGCACTGTGTGCCCGCTGGACATGCCTCTCTCCCAGCTCATCCCCATGCTCCAGGAGCAATTTCCCCAGGAAATGCTTTCTCATTACAGGGCAGTGTTCATCTCTTTCCTTCAGAGACTTCCACAGGACCCAGGTAGAGCACTCATCAGCAGGCAGCCTTCCTGCCTTCTTTCCCACTGCTGCTCTTTGAAAGGTCCACAAAATAAGCTAAGAGCAAATGAAGCAGATGCCATCCATCAAAATTTAATAACAATATTGTTATATAAATAACACTAACATGTAGTTGCCTTTAACTTTCTGGGAACCAGTATTTGGAGCAGCATGTAGCCCTAAAATCTTGTTGAATTGGAGTAATACAATCACATAGAAACCAAGAGTCTTCTAATAATGATTTTTTGTGTTGACTAAGCAGTAGTCAAAGTAGGTCAGACTGAGAAGGATGGCTGTGTATGGTCAAGGGCCATAAAATTACATAATGACTTAATATTGTTCTTTGGTTGTTGGTTTTTTTAAGGTTGTTTGTTTGTCTTCTTAGTAACACAGCAGGGGGAAAAGAGTGAAATTAAAGGAATACTTGTATTAGAAAGGATCTGCATTCCCATGAAAGCACACAAATACTGTCTGTCCAGAGAAGAGCAATGAAGCTGGTGAGTGGTCTAGAGAGTAAGTCCTAAGAGGAGCAGCTGAGGGAGCTGGGGTTGTTTAGCCTGGGGAAAAGGAGACTCAGAGGTGACCTTATCACTCCCTAAAACTGCCTGAAAGGAGGGTGTAGACAGGTGGGGATCGGCCTCTTCTCCCAAGCAACTGGTGATGGGAGAAGAGCAAATAGCCTCAAGCTGCATCAGGGGATGTTCAGGTTAGACATCTGGAAGAATTTCTTGATGGAAAGGAGTATTAAGCATTGGAATGGGCTGCCCAGTGAGGTTGTAGAGTCACTATTCCTGGCGGTGTTCAGGAAAAGACTGGACGTGGCACTTAGGGCCATGGTCTAATCGACAAAGTGGTGATCAGTCAAAGGTTAGCCACAATGACCTTGGAGATCTTCTCCAACCTAAATGATTCTGTGATTCCTTGATTCAAAACAATTAATAGGGTATTACATCAATATTCAATCTCATAAGTCCTCTCCCATTCAGTTGCTGTTCTACCTTCTCCATTTTCCCTCCAGGAAGGGCTGGACACCTAACACATTCCTCTTCTACTTCTGGGTGTCAACAGGTAGCATAACTATTTTCATCATTCCTAGAGCTGATAATATCTTTCCCCCGTGAGCTTCTTGGAATGGACTTCATGAAAAAAACCAGAGTCCCCAGTTTATCCAGCAGGCACCCTGTTCTCCACCTGTTTCCACCCTTCATCTTCATACTTTGATTCGAATCTCCCTAATGCCTAAGACAAGGAGAAGAAGAGGTAGCTGTTCATCCCCCCTCTGCCTCCAGAGAAATTACTAAGGCATTAAATTACAACACCTTTCAACCCCATAACAGATATCAGAACAAATGTATTAAGGCCTTACTGGGAAAGGATATGAATGGGTTTTGTGAAGCGAACTGACAACAAGTTTACCCTGACCTGTTCCTCATCAAAATCTTGCTTTGAAATGTTTTTAAATACCAGATGCAGCTGGTGACCAAGGTTCAAATAACTGACATTACTAAGATGCAGCCAAGATTTCAACAAGCCTCATGGCGACACTTCTGGACACAGATAAGGCTTTGTTGTAAGCATGAAAGCTTGGAACACCACTAATCATATGTAGGAAAATGTCACAACAAAAACCATTATCAGTCTTGAATCCAGTGGAGATGCAGGGTAAAGAAGTTAGCTTAAGGACTTAGGGGTGCATAACTGATCCTTAACTTTTAGAATGAGCTATATAAGAAATCCATAATGTAAGATGTCTGATTACACCTTTGTTCGACAGAGGCCCAAATTAACAGACCCATTCTTTTTTCCACCAAAGGAGAACAATTATATGATCTCTTATAAGGGCTCTTCTGGAATTTAAATGAGGAGGACAGCTAAAATTTCTAGAGTCTATTGTGTTTCTAAAAATTCTGACTTCTTTTAAACATAATTTTACAGGCTTTAATTTCAGATTTGCACCTGGTCTTTGCCTAGGGGCAGAAATAAAAAGGATACAAGTCAAAACACAGAGACAGAAGCCTTCAGTATTTAGATAGGACAGCTAACAGCACAGTGAAACTACACATATTCACAATGTGTTTGGATTACTAAATAAATAGTAATTATTGTATTTGCTCTCATTTCAGTTCACTTGACTTGCAAAATTATGCAGTGATAAAGAAACTGCATTTTAGCTTCCACTGACATTTGCACAAAACCAGAAATTACTAAAATAAAATAAAATATAAATCTGAAATATAAGTCAGAGGCATTTTTCTTTCCACTTAAAAAAAGTCTCCTGCCTCTTAAAAAAACCCCTAACTAACCAAAAAAACCCAACCCACTAAAAAAATTAAAAACACAAAAAACCACCAGCCCAAAACCCAAACAGTTAAAGCTAATTTCCCCTCTGTTTTTCTGTCCTGGTGAGAAGGCAGTGAAAAAAAAACAAAAAACAAAAAACACGACACCAAAAAAACAACCAAACCCAAAGTTTATATAAAGCAGCTCTAACCACAAATGTTGGAATCATTTTAGTAATGAAAACATGATTTTTATATTTTCATGTATATCAAAACTATGCTGTAGTTTCAAAAAATGCAGGCAAACTCTATTATTAGATAGGATAATAATATATTGAACTATATACCACTTAGTTTGACAATGGTTATAGCATAAGCAAGGGCAAGTTGATATTTGTTTAAATAGTTTTACATAAAGCCAACCCTTTTCTTCTGATATTCATCTCCACTTTGCTTAACTGAAAGATAAATTTTATATAATTTCCTTGATTTCAAAATACTGTAAAGAAGATGAACAGCTAAACATTTTTTTCATTAATGAGTCATAAAACCCCTCATAGTTAAAACCAAGAAAACTTTCCTAAATATATGTCATAGGGACATAAATAAAATAAGTAGGATGAATTACAGCTAAGAATCTGTCTTATAATGTGCAAGTAGTTTGGGATTGTAAACAGACGAAAGAGAAATAAAGCAAATGAAAAAGAAAAAGGAGGAAAAGAAAGCAAAAGAGCTGATAAAGTTTCTGGCTGCAATACAGGAGACATATCATTACCATATGATCTAATGTGGGTGTCAGCCTGGATTGTGTTCATTGAGAGAAACATTTTTTAACTGTGCTATGGAATAGAAGCAGGAGGGTTTTCCACCAAGTGACAGTCACTGAGCTGAATTTACCCCCTCCTCCTTTCCACACCTGCAAAGCCTTCTGCCTGGGTTGAATATTTAGTTTAATTACATCTCAGCTTTGAGAGCTCCTGTTGCAAATCCCTGGATTAAAAGGTACGGTTTTTAGTAATTCTCCTCTACTATGCTGTACTAATAAAACTTCAGGCAAGTCTATGGCAAGAACTATTTGAATTTTAAGAGAAGCAAGTTAAAAATCCAACTAAATGTTTAGTAATGTTAAGTTTTCTATCCAGCACTTTTGTTTCTTGGAAACATGAGAATACGTTCTCAAAGACTGCAGATTTCCTACTGTTTATTTGACTATTCTGTCTCTTGTTTTGATTTGTATAAGCACTGCTATAGTCCTTTCTTTTTCTTTGCTGTAAACTTTTGCAGCAGTATAGTCTCTGCGATCCAGTGTTTAGAATCAGTGATATAGAGAGTGTAAAAATTGTGTGTATGCTTACATTTTCTGATTTAAACTGCACTCGGTGATTTCTTTCTTATGTGTTTCTTCATATATATTTCAGACACTGATGAATATAATTTCAATTCCAGAGAAAAAAACTGCATAGTAGTAAGTTAAACAGGCAAAATGTGTTCGCCTTTGTAATGTAAGAAAGTGCTATGTTACAGGGAACAAACAAGGGAATCATGTTTAAAGAAAGCCCTTATGAATGAAATAGTAGAAAAGAAAATTTTTGCAGTTGAAACTTCTGTTAACAGAGTTTTATTCTCTTCAAAACTTCCAACTCCTATGTTTGCATATCTAGACTTTATTGCACAAAATGGGCAAAACAGAAAATGGAGGGGATTTTTTTGAAACTGGAAAATATCGTCCAGCTTGTCTTTGTGGAATTTTGAGAGATTTCTGACAGTTGGTGAACTAATAATTTAACCTTACCATTAAGGTAAACTGACAAGAAGACCACCAATACAGTGGTGACGTGAACTGATGAAGCATATTTTCAGTGGTATTTAAAAATGAAATGTGGCCAAGCCTGCCATATAGTTTTTCCTCTGTTTGTGGAAGAGTCTTCTTCATTGTAAACACATAATTAAAAGAATTTTAAACAGTTATGTTGTAAAGACATAAATATTGTGTCACAGAATTCAGATTTTTTTGTCCTCTCTACTTTTTTTTTTTTTTTGTAAGTGAAGTGTAAACATTTCTTGGTAGTACAGTTTTGTGTATATCTTTTCTTTTGTTTATGTTCAATTACACATGCAAACAATAGGAACAGACACATGTGTCTGCAGAATGAATGCATATATGACTGAAGATATCTGTTCCTGTTGTATCCTGATTAACATGAAGCTTGTGCCTGCTGTTTTCTCTGCTGTATCCTCAGATTATATACTTGAATATCCTTTATTGTCCTGCAGTTTTCTTTTATAGCCAACTCTTTCTGATTTTATTACAGTTCTTGCAAAACAGGAACCAAAGGAAAGGCCTGCTACAGGCTTTAACTGAGATAAATTAAGTCATCAGTATTAATGTGAATAAGAAGCAAAGTGTGAAGACACTTCCAAAGTGCCTTTGTTTTGTTGTTTTTTTTTTTTTTTTTCCTGGCTTTTCTGAGTGTTACTAATTAAACTCCAGGATGAGATCTTGACTGTGCATTCTTGGGATGGGTGGTACTTCAGCAGTGACCCTGAGAGGGAACAAAGAAGTTTGAAATATTTTAAAATGTTTAAAAATCATATTAATACATAAGAAAAAGGCTGAGGAAGGTCTCTAAAAAGTCCTGACTGCCACTGCCATTCAAGGATTAGCATGCAGTATTCCCAATGTTTATTGTTACTAATATAAATTGTGAAAAATAATTTGTACTGAGGTAGAGTTTTATTGATCATTTTCACAAGGCAGCTTATTGTGATGAATGGTGATGATTTAGCAAATTTTTCTTCTCATTCTGCATCATTTATAAATTGCATTTTTATTTTGCAATAATTTGCACATGATAATTACTATTTCAAAAATCATGGTTTAGATTAAAGTCTGGTAACAGCTCACTACCATGCGTTAACAGCACTTTGCTGTGACATCCTGATATGTCCCTGTGCACTCTGTCTGCACTGGTAGGGGTGTTGTTGGGAAAGGGACACAGCCCCAGTGTCGGTGGGGAGCCAGGGCAGGAGAAAGCACAGGAGGATGATCCACATGGGGACACAGCCTGCCCCTGCTACATGTCATGAGTTTACACTGCACCGGCTGACAGGAGGTACTAAAAACTCTCTAGCTGATGTTGGGGTCTGTGATCCCACCCAGTGCATGCAGTAACTAAGGTGTCTGCTCCAGGAACAGAAGTACGTGCATGTCCAACTAAGAAAACAAATATGTCTCTTAAAGAGACAACATAAACAGTGTTTTACTCCATGTGATTTAACTTTGAAGTCTTTGGGATAACTGAAGATGTTAGATACATGTCTTACTGTCAGGTAGATCACAGGAATGTAGGCTATGATTTTAAGACACCAGCGTATTTCATTAACCTATACATCTTCTCAAGAAACAGACCTAAATGTTTCTGGAGAACTGTATCATTGGCACCTGTAGGTAGAAATTCATAAAGGAAAATGAATTCAGGCACAATATAAATTGTATCTAAATCCAGTCTCATGGATTTTTTATATATTTAGCTTTTTTCTTAACACTAACCATTCCTTTTAGAGTACCTGACTGTAGTATGTTAGAAAGGCAGGCTTCAGTAAACTATTCTCACCTGATATCATCTGTTCATTCTTGTCATCTACCTGGTAGGTCCCATATGTCAAAGTAGAGAGGGAGACAGTCCTCCTCTTCTACCTCTCTCAGTTTTTTCTATGCAACAATGAATATGGAGATGAAAAATGCTCTACCACACCCCTAACTGTTAGATAGCTTCTTCTAGAAAAAGAAATAATCCCAGCTAGCACCTAGACAAGGTGTTTCTAAGATATTGACCTTAAGAAGCAAGTGGACATTTTTGCTTTCATTACAAAGAGCAGCATCTATATTTAGGACTTTGCTATCTACTTTAACCAAAAGCTCCCATATAAATGACAAGTTTGCCTTTGTGTCACTTGGCAATTTGAAGGCAGATTTCTTTTTTGGGTTTTTTTGATGGGTTTTTTTAGCCAATTAAAATTAGTAAAATATAAACTTCATTATATTAAATACACAGTAAAAGAAAATAATATTCAGAAAATTAGCTGGTCTTTACAGCTTGATACCAACCAGCAAACTATTGTGTAGTTTCTCTTTAGTGCACAACAAGACAGGTAGCACAACCTAGAGTGTGAAAATGCATCTAGGCCTAAGTCCTGAGAACATGTATTTAAGCAGCTTTTCTTGTAAATATCTGTGGCAATACATACTTGTGTAATTTCTCCTGACCATGAAAGCCTGCAGAATGAAGCCCTGAAGTCCTATTAGAAAGTGTGCACACAACACTACAAGCATCAATTGAAAGACTTAAGCAGTACAAAGCAAAGGATTCTCAGGGTGAGTGTCAAAATTTGGAAAGAAAGCCAAGACTATTCAATATAACACAACACTGTATTCCATTTTATTGTGCTATTTGAACTAGGAAAGAAGTATACTGCATTTAAACAACTAAAGATCTTCCCCTCACTTTCCATGCTGTCACTCTTTCTCAGTCAGTTTTACTAGGCTATAATCTAAAACATACAGCAAGCTGACACTTAAAAATATTTCTCAAGACATGAAATACTGAATTACAGTGAGTTTGGGAACCTCAGGTTTGTCCCCAGGGGTCAAACCCATTCCTATGAAATAAATGCTAATGAAATCAAATAGACTGTTACGTTGGCAGAAAACAGGCACATGGAAAATGTGGCTTATTGCTTTGACTCTTTTGCATCACAAAGTTGACAGTGCTGCCTGTTCCTAATAAATATTACTCTAAATATGCAAACAGATGTGTTTACAGTTGCCTTCAAATTTCTCTGCAAAAAAAAAGAAAAATAAAAAGGCCTATTGACAAGCAGTTACCAGACTCCTATCATATAACTGTCCTATTTTTTACAATTCAGTTTTCTTTTATTGAGAGGAACAGTTATGCAATTGGTGGATGAGCTGGACCTCCTTCAGGAGGAACTGTGCAGCTACAGGAAACTGCTACTTTTGTTGTTAATCCACTACTTTGAATCCTAGGTTGTGCTGGGAGTCGATGAACTAAGCCATGAAGAGGCTGGCTCTGCTCCTTGTCCTACTGCTGCCAGCATGCTTGGCCAAGCCGTTCCACCAGCAGGGCCTCTTTGACTTCATGCTGGAGGATGAGGGCTCAGCCGACATGGCTCCAACGGATGATCCCGTCATATCTGGATTTGGGCCTGTCTGCCCCTTCCGCTGTCAGTGCCATCTCCGCGTGGTGCAGTGCTCTGACCTAGGTAAGTCCCAGAGCATCTTCAGAGGCTCTGTACTTGCATCCTAGTCATGGGCCAGCAGCTGAGGTGGTGAGGCTGCTGTGCACCCTCTCCCCACAACTGACTTTTCCCAAAGAAATATGCTACAAGTTGCAGTTAACCAGAACTTACTATACAAAGTAGGCCACAAAAATGGGCATTTGTTGTAACCATGAAAAATGTTAGGTTTGTTTTTTTCATGCATATTTTGAATGTGTACATTTCATTTGTTCTTTGAAATGCCACAGATTTCTCTTGCAGAGAAAATAACTTTTCAAAGCTATTTCTTCTGATGAATATTAAATAAAGGCAGTGAGGTCTGATGTGGATATGGAAATATTTAAAAAGGTTCTAATTTGCTTGGTCCAGGGTCCAACACCTTTAATCATACTGTCTAGTACCTCAACATAGAAGTCATCCCATTTCCATAGGAATACATGAGCATGAAATAACCAACTGAATCATATATCCTGGAACCAGCTCTTTGGAGTAAAGAGCTTGGAAACATGTCAAAATAATGAACACATCATGGAATTCCTTATTAAATGTCTTTCTTAGGCACTGTATAAACTGAAACCATGAGAACATTTCTCACAAACTTTCCTGACTCTCTTATGTAAGGGAAGGGCATGTGTGCACAGTCAGCGGAGCAAGATTTGCCATGTCTGCCATCACTGTATTTGACTTTTCCATGCAGAATTCTCAAGTAATGAAGCTGACTTCAGTGAGACAGCTCTTAGTTTAAATTAGTATTATTCAATCTTAGTGTACAGTGCAGAAAATCAATTTGAGTCGGTTTTGCTCACAAGGAAACAGACAAATAACTTCTCATGATTTTATAGAACTTCTTTTTCTTTAAGTCTTCTCCCAGCTCTTTAAATGTATAGATGGATGTTTCCATTTTCTTATGTTATAACATTGGCTTTGATAATTACTTTAAATCCACCAATTAGGATCTGTGTCTCATTGTATTGGGGGTTATATAATTACAGAAGGGAGGGGAAACTTTAGCTACACCCCTAGAAACTTCTGTAAATTTATTATAGTGAGCCACATAATTACGCAACAGACATGTTTGGCAAAGACCTGGTGAACAATGCAAGCCAAGTTGCACAAAGAAGTGTGGGCTAACCTAGACATGCATTCATAAAGCTTCCACAGTACTGTCCCTCTTGAATATTATTTTCTTTTTTTTCACCATTTAGGTGCCAGAGAGGGCAAATATGGAGTGCGGAGTGGGGAGGAGGTTGCCCCACATGCCGTGAAAGTCTTAGGTTTTATTGTTGTTACACTTAGTAATGCTGATGGAGTTTAAGTTATTTTGAGAACTTGTTCTTAGTCTGCTTCAATTCTGCAGAATGTAATGAGCTTTCACTTGGTAAAAAAGTAGAGACATTCACACAAGGACCCTTTGCTCCTGTACTTGCTCCTGTGGCCATAAACTTCTCCTTCACACACACATGGTTTACAGTCCATTGCATAAGATACTTCTGGGTGAGTAGAGTCCTATGCTGACAAGGAGACTCAGAAACACAGCAATTAAGGCCTCAGTTTAGTGTTTCCCAGATAATATCAAGAAAGAGATATATTTTGAGCTTTCTTTGAACTCCCATGCTGCATTACCATGCAGTGAAAAGATTGTGCTTTTGGATCAGCTGGGCCAATAACATCCAGCCCTTGGGCTCAAAGGAAAAGAGATCTCCCTGGGCTCAAAATATGCAGCTCTGAAAAAGAAATATATTTCCCTGGCAGAGCTCAAGGAAGTAACTATCAAGCAGTGCCAGCCTTGGCATTAAGTTTCACCCATCTTTGCCACATGTGACAGCCCCTGATGGGACATGGCCCAGCTGGGAGGCTCATGAAGACACAGGTCTGCTGGCTGCCCTGCAAGCAGGGACAGGAGAGATGAGTGTCACCTGCTCACAGGCAAACCTGCCCTCTACTCTTCTGATTGACTTCTGTGTGACAGACCCAGGCAAAGTCACATTTGCCTACTGACTTGAGAAAAGGCAGTTGCTGGCCTTTTGTTGCAAACTGTGCAGGTGACCTCGCATGCTCCTGAGCTGTGGCATGAAGGGGGCTCCTGTTTCAGGGATCAGGAGGGCAATTTGCACATGTGCAGCATGAAACTAGCAGTGACAGTTCTGCCTCCCTTTTAACCTGTGCTCCTGGCCTGAGTCTCCCTTCAGCTCTGGGCCTTTCCAACCCAACCAAATTAGCTGCATCGGTCCTCCAAAATTATCAAATTTAGTCATCTAGTCCCATGGGTACTAGTTGAAGAAAAATTTCAGGCAATAAACAAGGGTCCTCACAAGGACACATTAAGGCCTTCCTAAATAAATTCTCAAAAAAGAAAGTTGAAACTTGAATCAGGGTCCTTTCCCCTACTCACTCTCTGGCATGGGAGGAGTGTTTACAGCCATGAGCCCATGGGTGCAGGAGACATGCCGGAGCAAGGCAGTTGGAGGACTCATGGTCAACATATGGAGACATCTCCTCTTCCTCAGACTGTTTCTTTTGTGCCTAAACAGGTATTTTCTATTTGTAGATTCTTACTTCATAAGGAAATAAACAACCATCTGACACAGGGTCATGTGAATAAAGCACAAGAGAACAACTGGATCCAGAATCCAGAGGAGGAGTTTGTCCCTTTTTTCATGAACACTGGATGGAAATAACAAAAAATACCCAAAAAACCAAAACTAACAAACAAAAAAACCCAAAAACAACAACAATAAAAAACCCCAAAAAACAACCAACAACAACCAAATCCAAGTTCAATAAAAACAGTGAAAAAAAATCTGCAATGGTCCAGTTACACTCTCGTCAGCTGAATTTTTGCATTCCTATAGTCTTAAAATTCAGCCACATCTTCTTAAGCACACACCTACAAATTAATTTATTTTGCTCCCCAGCCAAGAGCTGAGTTGGCAAGAAGGAGAATGCTACCTTCTCACATACTGAAAAAGAACTCTCTCTAAGTTTTGGTTACTGATGAATCAAAAGCAGAACCCCACATGCCTACATTCCATGAGATGTATTCACTTTGTGAACAGGCTCAAGGATCTCATCAAGGAAGGCCACTGTGCTACCTTTATAAAAGTGCTGCCCTTTATGAGTCTGCCCCCTTTTTTTAAAAGGGAGTCACAGGTTCACTTTTTGATCATGCTTCAGTATGAGGCATTGCTGCGCTATATCCAGGCTTTCCATCGATACCACAAACATCTTCCTTATTAGAGCACAATACAGGTGGGGAGTAACTGATGTAGCTGCTCAGAGGTCACATTTCTGGTTTTAAAGTAATCTGTACAGGGAAGATGTGCAGTCAGCTGGCCAGACAAACATGCCTCTCAAGAACCCTAGCAAGGATTAACAGTTCCATTTAAAGTCTCATCCTCCCAAAGGGAGTCTCAAGTAAAGTTCATCCCAGAGTGCCCTGGTAGGCAGGAGAATGCATGTGTGATTACTCATCCCTGCAGCACATGCAGAATGCTTCATAAGCACAACTCAGAGGTGGTGATCAGAGCTGTATTTCACCTTCAGATCAGTCTGGCAGTCCCTTCTAACTGAGCAGTGTCTCCATACTGGATGCAATGAGATTCCCCTCCTTGGAGAACTTACAGGACAGAGTGGGGGTCTCTCCATCTCTCTCACTGGAAATATCCATGGAGGTTTTGTAGTTTCCAAAAGGTGTGTAGGAGAGACATGTCAACAAACCAAGTTCAAGCAGTATTACGGCTAAAATTCAAATTTTGTTCACAGCTCAGAAGTACAGGGTTTCTCCAGTTTATATAAAGAAGAATACATTAGAGCTCAGCATGGATGTTGGAGCATGTGTTTGAAAAGCAATTTGAGATCAGGAGATGAAAAGCTCACAGATATGTGAAGTATTATCACTGGGATCTGGTAACATGAGGCAGTTTATCTGAACAAACAGAGTATCTTAATATATCAACTGATGGCTCTTCTACACTTGAACCATCATAACATGGCAATTTATTTGTTGGCAAAAGATAATTTATCTCACTGTATAAAATCTTCCAGGAATATCCGAACACCCATTTTCTGATTTAGGCTACATGTGAGAATCACATTTTTCACCATAAAGGAAATTACCTCCTTTACAATATACCTTGGTTTGAAACATAATCTTTAAAGCTAAATGTTCAGCTCAAAATCTTATAGGTTAGTAAACATGCAACAAAAGAAAACATGTATCCTTAAATGGCCAGACATTAACAAATACAATTTTTAAATAAAATAATTTTGTGAATTTACATTGTCACTGATTAACATTTGGGACAAGTTATTTCATTTTTTTATGGTTTTTTTTTCTCTTCTTACAATAAAGATTAAAGCCTTACTCCTTTTATGTTTAATAGAAGCTGATATTTTCATGAAATCCACTGGTTTCATAGAATGGGATCATTTACCAAAATTATTATCATGAAAAAAGGAGCCATGAAATCTGGGGAAGTATTCTGTTACTTATACAGAAAATAGCATCTACATCACGAGATCTAGGCCTTAAAACTGACATTCTTTAGCCCAGCATTATTTAGGCTGTCAGCAAGCCCAAGCCATTGGATATTCCACATGCTGACCGGGTGA
Source organism: Donacobius atricapilla (assembly GCA_013397315.1). NCBI lineage: Eukaryota > Metazoa > Chordata > Aves > Passeriformes > Mimidae > Donacobius > Donacobius atricapilla. The sequence continues at coordinate 733,917 of WBMY01015886.1, forward strand.
TTTGGAATGCTCTTGACATGTTGGAGGTCACACTGGAGGATCTCTGTGAATTATCACAGGTGTTAAGAATCTAGGAGTGGTCTGCTTTCTTTTCACAGACACGGGGTGAGTTAGGCTGCCCATGCAGAGGTGCATCCTGACTAAGGTGGATGTCAGTGATGGAAAGGATACATCACTCTTGGAGAACCAAATGGCCAGGAGTGGGTAATGACCACTGGAGGTTATACATCTTACTTTCAGATTAATGAAGTTATGTGTGTTAAAATTAAGGCAAGGAAAAATAAACCCACGTTGCCATCTTTGTTTTGTGATAAATTTGGCATGGTATTAATTTTTTGGTATATATTCTGCTTTGATACAATTTTGGGGTTGCTCTGGAAGGTAAAAAAACATGAATTAAAGCCCTGTGCTCAGTACATTCTGAAAAAAATTATTAAATCAATGACGCAATAATTAGAAAAGACTCTTGAAAAATTGCCAAGGAAAAATATTGTCCTAGGTGTAGATTACTTTATATTAACAAAAAGCCATTATCTTTTGCCCGTGTGGCAAGAAAAGACAGGCCTTCTTGCATCACCACCTGAATTACTGATGTTCCAGTTTCAGCTGATAAACATGATAAACTAGATGAAAATTAATCCACTCGAAGTACATCCCTCTCTTATTTACTGGCTTACTCCAAGGCAACAGTGACCAGCTTTGTATGTTTTCTCTTTTTTTTATTATTTTTTATTGATTTGTTTGCTTGTTTCAGACTTGGAAATGCCATTTATGAAGGCCTAGCGGCAGGAATTGAAATGCAGACTGCCAAGTCTAAGTGATACAAGAAGTGACTGTTTTCTGGCTTGCTCTATCACAATGGTTCATTTCTAAAATCTCCCAATGTACTGAAAAATAGCTAATAGATAGCTAGTAAAATGTGAGTCAATTATAAGTGGTTATAGGAGATTGCAATGTTTAAAACATGCTAAATAATCACTCCTTATATGACCTAGTGTTATGGACTAACAGGTGTGACTGGTATGTGTATTATGTTCGTAAAACCTTTGTAGGGAGTGTTACCTGGTAAGGCATATAACTATTTTAAAAATACTTGTGTTTTTACAACAAAAAGTCTCTGGTATTTAATTGTGGAGGGTTTCCAGCCAAGTAAGAGATTAAAGGGTCCAAAAGCTCCTTCCCAAGGTTCACTCAGAACCCATAGCAACAGGAAAGAGATCTTGGAATTCTGGTCCTGTGTGAAGTCATCAATGATAACAGCAAGAAACTTCTAGTATTAGCGCCCAGCTCAAAAACTCTGTTCTCACAGTCCAATACCATGATATTTTGTAAATGTGGTTTTAAGCAGATTTTCAGAACACCAGTTTCAAACCCAGATTGGAGTGTCCCAACATTATCAAATTTGGACTCAGTGATCTATATTTTGCTTTTCATATGCCCTGAATCTTTGATTAAAAGGAAGTGGTCCAAAAGAAAATAATCAGGTTACAGGAAAATAAAGTACTTTTCTGAATATACTTTTAGTCTTTTCGTAAAGTTCAAATCAAAAACTGTATTCTTAAAAATATACTGCCATTTATTAAAATTTATTAATCCTGTTTTTCATGTTTGCCCTGACCAAAAAAAAAAAAAAAAAAGATAAATGCTGGAATTAATTATAAGTCTCTTTGGCGTTATTGTATTTAAAATGCTCACACAGAGCACTGTTGTCCTTTACAGTATGAATGCAAAGTAGATAGATAATCACAGAATCACAGAATATTCTGAGTTGGAAGGGACCCCTCAGGATCTTCAAGGTCCCACTCCTGGCCCTGCACAGAACAGCCCAAGATTCCCACCATGTGCCTGAGAGTGTTGCCAAATTGTTCTTGAACTCTGTCAGGCTTGGTGCTGTGACCACTTCCCTGGGAAACCTGCGCCAGTGCCAAAACACCTTCTGTGTGAAGAACTTTTTTTGTAATATCAACCTAAACCTCCCCTGGCACAGCTTAAGGCCATTCCCTCAGGTCCTGTCACTGCTGACCACGGAGAAGAGGTCACTGCCTGCCCCTCCTGTTCCCTTCATGAGGAAGTTGTAAATTGCAGTGAGGTCTCCCCTAAGTCTCCTCTTCTCCAGGTTGAGCAAAAGAGTAGAACTTGCTAATGGGTTTCTCTGCAGAAATAGAGGTGGAAAAAATAAACACAGACATACAAGAACCTCAAGACCAAGGATGACCCCTGAGTGGGTTTCTGGGAAAACAAAAACAAAAAAAAAAAAAAGAAAAAAAAAAGAAAAACAAACAAACAAACAAATTAAAAAAGGGGGGGATTTGTGTTGTAGTTTTCAACTTATGGAGCCAATTATGAGATTCAAACAGCTCTCTACAAATGACCCTGATATTAGTAAGCTTGCATTTGCTATATAGGCAACTCTACTGCAAACCTTGAATGCAGTTAATAGGAAATGAAAAAGGGGAAAATCAGTATTTACAGAATGTATGTCCTTTCTGCATGCATACTCATATGAGGGAGCATCCAGGAAAGCATCCCATACCATCTTTGTGTTTGCTACCTGGGACCTAATTGGAGTGGTTTTACTTTCTACAAAAACCTGTTAAGGCGAGGATGCTTGGAGTTTCAATTTTATTGGGAAACGGAATGTAATGATTATATTTTAAAAATAGCAGTGAAAGCAAGAAACCAATTCTGCCCACCCAATGGCAACTTTAATGACTTAATGGGGAAAAGACCCAAATGGACCAATTATTTATAGAAACTTCACAGCCTTTAAAGCATGTACAAGTGTAAAGTGGGCTACAGTATGGTCTGTATTACATTAGCACAATAGAAATGTGCAGTAAGGCATCCCAGAACCAGTTTCTGCTTGCACCTCCTCTACGACCTAAAATGTGAAAGCCTAGAATGATTTCATTTTCTATGCTAGATTACATGTTTTCCCTTCTACTGCTCCAGAGTGGACCTCAGAAACTAAAGAGTTTCTCAATGAATTCATATTTTAGGACAACATGGAAGAAAAGTGTCTGTAGTGGTGCAATAACCAAACTCATTTCTGAGTATCCCCACCTAAGAGATAGAGGAGCAAAGGTAAAGAATGGAATTAAAATCTTAATGTTTTTCAGTATTAGGGGAAAAAGTTATTTTCTCTTCTTTATTCTTTCACTCTGTGGCAGCGAGTTTACATCTTCTGGGCTGGAGATGACTGTTGGAGTTACAGAAGACCTGGGGAAGCTCTATCATTAAATGTCTGACAAAGTAAAAGAAGTAACAAAGCCTATATGTCTAAGAGTTACAAGGGTGTATATAACACCCTGTAGCAGAAAGAGGGAACTCGCAGGTCTGTGGATTTCCTGATTGAGTCAGGAAATTCTCTTCCAAAATTTGTTTAATGGTTATTCACTGTGTTCAGACTACAGCATCTTCTTCCATTTATTTTTATGTTTTCATGAGAGTAGGTTGACAATAATTCTAAAACATTATGAAAAATGGCTGTGTTGTGTTTAGAAGTACCTGAAATAACCAGGAACATATCTCTGCCCTAAGGTTATAAACTAGGGCTGTGTAACGACCATGTGGTCAGAACAGGAAGGGGTAAGTTTACTTGAAACCAGAGAAGACCTCCCCCAAATGATTTTTTATAACATTATGTTAGAGCCAGTTCTGGTAAATGCCAAAGTAAAAATTGAGGGAACTATCCTCTAATTCATCTGTTGCCTGTTGCTAAGTTAAACTGCAGCAGAGGTAAACATTAAATTACAATACTCCAAAGGGCCATTTAAAACATAATTTGTTAGATAATGCTCATTTTTCTGAGTCACTGAAATGCTCTCTTATGACTGCTGAAGGAATAAATGTTTCACCTTACTGTGTGAGTACTCATAGGTAGTACATCTGCATTGCATCCACTTTGGGTAAAGTCTTTATGCACGTGGTGCTGGCAGACTGCACGAATCACACGGGTCAGTTGCTGCTCTCTGATGGGATGTCTTTTGTCTGCAGCCACGACAGTGGGAAATGTAAAGGTGATGATTCTAGGAGTTGACTGGAAAACTCACAATACTTGATTTTTATTTCACCTAATGTTTTAAACTCTGAAGTCTAAAGTTTATTTCAAAATATTTTTCTGCCTATCTAAAAGGATGGTGTTCTTCAGAAGGCATATACACGTGAGATCATTGTAATTAAAAGTCAGAAGTAGCAGTTGCTTGAATTTTAGCTTCAAAAATATACCTTTACTCTTAGGTATTAACTTTTGGAGCCAGGAGACTAACTCTATCTGTACCAAAAATGTGACTAGCACTGAAAAATAATTCATAACAGCTGTGGCTTGCAATATCCGTTATGCTTTGAAATATGTGTTCATTACTCCAAGTGGGTGGAGGTGGAAAAGAGCAGATAAAGCCATGCATTCACTTTTATACCTTTGCTAGGGCTTTCATAATTATTAGCACTATCACAATGGAGAACTATGCGTAGGATCACAATGTGTGTGAATTTGTTTCTATTTTTCTATGTTCCTCACTCTGTTCTGGGAAGCAATGTAATAAATGTTTGGGCGGAAAAAAAACCCAGTGTAGTAATAGGTCAGTAGGTCTACCCTTGTGAGGGGCCACCTCAGCAGGGAATAGAGTTTGTTTTCTTGTTCTTTCCTATGGGAAGGGTCAGACATATACAAAAACAATAATCTGTGTTAAAAATAAGCACAAAATGGATCTTATGAGTCTTTCAGACTGTCAAACAGGAAAAAAGTCTAAAAAATGGTTGTGAATCACCTTCAGGAATATATATTTTAAGAATCTTATGAATTCCATAATGGTTTTTTATATCTGTTAGGAAAAAATATTACTGCTGATTTCATAGCAAGAGTGGAGAAAGTAGAGAAGAAACTTAGCTTGAAAGTGGGAGAGAGAAGGAGGTCATGGATACTTGTCTGTAGAAAAAATAATTGTTTCTTATTTCATGGATGCAAATAATGAAATTACTCCTATTTGCAAATCCCACACAATAGAGTGCAAATGTCCAGTAAATACTGTAGCACACAGCCTGGGAAAGTATCAACAAACTTTTCTAAGTCAAAGCATTCAAAGCAGTTCCTTGCCATCCTTCCAGAAAGCAATCCTCGGATCCAGTTATTTTTCCGTGACTCAGTATCCTGACCCTGTAAACTTGCCTTTTGCCTCGTTTGCCCCAGAGTCCACTCAGGGCATTGCTAAGGTCATTCACCCCTGGGAGGATTGCTGCCCATCAGTGGGATGCAACAGAGCTGGGCTTGGAGCAAGGAGAGCACACAGCAGTGTGCAGAGACAGCTGCTGGAGAGGCTGTCTCCACTGGGAGCGCAGCCACTGATGATCACGGCTGGGAATTATATGGAGCTCAGTCCAAATTCCTCAGCTGGCAGCAGCTGTTTGCAGAAACTGAAAGAGTCTTGAAAGGAGCCCCATTTTATGGCCCCTGTGATAATAATCGTAAGTGTTGCAATGTAATAACACGTGTATCTGAGCTACAGTGTTCAGATGTCTCTCTGCCTTTTGGCCCATGCTCTCCAGCTGGGAAGGTAAAGGTTTATTCAGAGGAATAAGCCCCATCCCTGCTGCTTGTAAAATGGATAGGTGGAGGACAAATCTCCCAAATACTCTAAACACACCAAAAAAAAAATCAAGCCACAAATTTGTAAAAATTGTTTGTCACTGTTCACATATTTTTTATTTAGACTTTGTGGTCTCAGTGTGGGAAAAATGCGATTCTCAGGACAGCATCCTCATCTCTGGGCTGCAGACTCAGACTTCTACTTGCTTAGTCTCCCTCACTGGCCCCATAAATCTTGCATTCCTTTTCTGCATAGTCTTATGGCTTCAGCAGAAATGTGGCTCCATGCCAAGATGCAGACTGACTTGCGGCTCTCACTGCTGAGAATCTGGAGGAGAGGACTGGAGCTTCTGCATAGCCAGGAGGGTTCAAAATTCTCCCTTCTTTTTGGGTTAAACAATTGCACGGCCACTTTATCACAGCTCCTGTAGCCGAGCAGGTTATTCCCTCAGCTGCAGAAACCATAAAGACTGCTGTGTACACCAAAACCCCTAACATCCTCACATTATTCCCAAATTCTTGTTACATCTCCTACACCTCTGGCTGGCTAAAGAGCAGCATGTGCTAGTTGGGCTGGTGCAGTGCTACACAGGAGATGGCTAGCCACTGATTGATTCTCCCTCAGGGACCAGATAAAAGATGAATTATACCAGTCTTGGCCCTTCTCTGCCTAATTTCCAATCTCATAAGAACTCCAGACCCACCAGCCATCTGTCTTCTCCAGGAGGTGAGGCAATCACAGCTAAACAGCCAGACACTGCCATTTGCTTAAGAAATTGCAATAAAAGGCTACAGCCCACAAGATGAGATCCCACAGAGATAAGCTTGATTTCTGCAAAGTTACTTTCTCCAACCCCCCACCATTCCTGGTCCATGTAACATTTCCCCACCAAAGATGACTGTGGATGAGCCTTTCTTGTGTGAGAAAGAAATTGGTTAACTATCCAATTATTATGGCTTTTTTTGAATACATTTTGATGGTGTATGTTATTTCAAAAATCTGTTGTGTAGCAAGGAAATGTACAAAAAGTTAGGAAAACTTCTGTCATGAATAATAAAAGTTCATCTTATCCTAAGAAAAGGAAATATTCAAACTTACTTTTTTTTTTTTTTTTGCCATTTTATAGTTCTATGGCTTATTCTGTTCTTCAAGTGTTTTAATGTGCATACATTTTTACACACATAAATGTATACTGGTGGGAATAATTGTTTGCTCCAGGTAGATAATATAGACCAGTAGGAAATTTCTGCTTATAAAAATTCATAAGGGATGTTTGACATCTGAGCTGGGCTACAGGAACTGATGGCTGTTAAGCTTCTATAAGGAAGTAATGATTTCTCCCAAAGAAATCTTTTAGTGCAAATCAAAAGGGTATTTTGACTAAGGTACATGTACTGGTTAATTAAAACTTTTTTATTTCCAGAACCTTTAAGCTCTTAATCTCACTGTAGACAAGAATTTTAGAAGTGTGTAGCTATACTGTTTCTTATTATTTTTGAATAAATTCATTAAAAAAAAAATTACCAACTTTAATAATAACTGACTTAGTTTTACTCAACCAAAATGAAAACAAAAAAACCCGTGTATTTTCAATTTAGTATACAGTGGGAAAGGTAGAGCAATCTAAATTTTTAATCAGTTATTAGTTAATCTTAGGAACTAGAAGCCTGAAATACTTACAAGGAGCTGAATACCAAACTGTGTAGCACTGATTATTCACATAAAAACTCAGACTTCTATGAGAGATTTTCATATGGCTTTTTAAGAAACAAGTTTTAATGTATAAAAGTATTCAAGAGCTGGAATATCTGTTTATATTGTTCTTAAAATGATTGAGAGGAGACACAATTGATATTTTCTGACACCAGTTTTCCTTTTGGTTGGCCCTTCATAAATTTCTCTGGAAGTCATTTGTAGGTGGATGTGCGATCTTACTGTACGACATGGTTTCAGAGGTACATGGGCATCATTTGATGATGTCAGAAATGAGTACTAAGGACAGCCCACAATTCCCCTCTAAACCTCTGTCTCCCAGACAGAAGAACCAAAACCAATCTTTCTGCAACATGGTAATTCTATCCCAGGAGCCATTTGAGATTCCAGTGGGATTACAATTTTCTCCATTTGATTTAAACTCCATCACCCTGTCATATCAATTCAGGCTCCCCCATTCATCTGAACTGGCTGCTGTTGACCTGAAAGGTTTGAAGCTTTGCTCTCCAGGCTGGAAGCCTTCAGTACAGCGAGTAGTTGGCAGTACACCAATGCTCCTCCACATGCATCTCTCTGGAGGTTCATCAACTTATACAGAGACCTGGAACTGCAAGCAGAAGCACAAGCCCAGGTAGATGTGGACCTGGTCACCACCTCAAATGCAGTTTAGTCCTGAATTATTTAAATGCTGATTTTGCAAGTTAGTGTCTAGATTCCCCGTTTATAAACTCTTCCTCCACTGGAGAGCTTTAGATGATGTAGGTTTCAGCTGGATGATGTATTAAATTGCTTTCACTGATACGCAAGGTCTCCTCAGCAGTTGGTGTGTACCCTGTACTCATCTGTGCTTTGCTCATCAAAAACCACACACGTCAAGAAAAAAAAATGAAATCTAATGTCTATAACTGCTTTTGAAAACATTTTTAAAAACAGCTTCAGGAAATGAATTGCAATATACATGAGATAGGTAATAAAAAAGTTCAACTCTTCAAGTGATGGCAATTATACTCTACATTCAGAGCTAATTCTTGTATTGTACATCCTTCTAGTTTCTAGTACAAGACAGGAAAATTATGTTATAAATATTTTTCATAAATGGATTTCTGATTATTAAATTTGTCTTATTTTTATAACATGAAACATTGAAAATCTAACTTTATTGCTTGTAAAAATTATCGGTTCCGCCATATTTATGGATAACACTTAGGCTTTTAGAAACTGAAAGTAAAGTACAGCTGGAATTTGTGTTTGAAGTTTAATCTCTGCCAAATTATCCCTTCCGTGGCAAGCCAAGTGTTCCCCAAGTGCTCTTACAAAGTATGTTCCAAGGGCATCCCATAAAGCATGGCTGTGTAACTCTTTCACCCCACTGTCTGCCATAACACTGATTAGAGGTACCAACCTACTAATATAGATGTGCTGACAACCAGAACATACAAATGCTACTTTGAATATAAGTAATTAAACCCCTGGGGGTTTTTATTCATATGTGGAAAACATTATAGAAGTTGCTATACTGCAGGAAGTTATAACAAAACTATTGTTGAAAAAAGAAGTGTTTTTTGGGAGAGAATTTTTAGTTGCTAACATCAGTCCTGTTCACTGAAGACAGAAACTGTCCAAAGACAACCAACATACAAATTATAAAGTATCATATTCTTATATATTTGCAATCTTGTTCTACTCTTCTGGAAGTAATGAGGATCTTGAAACTGTTGAAGTAAAAACAAAATCTGTGCCTAAATGAGGAAAAGTTATTTTAGTAATATGAATAATCTATCAAATATTTGTGCACTGAATATCAGTAAGGTAAACAGAATGAGATGTGAGTTTTGGCTGTTGTCAGTTTATAAAGCTTTTACTAATTCATCCCAGGCTGCACGATTCTCCATTTTAAAACTTTTGAATTCTGGTGTAATTAAAACTCAAACAGGTGATTTTTTTATTGCACTCTGTTTCAAAAAAAATCTGATGCAAATATTTTACCTTTTTTTTAATCTTACCACACTCTTACTTTACATATATGCCTATATATGCTAAGAAAGGATTGAAAGAGAAGGAGTTTTGCTACACATAAGATTTTGAGAGAGAAACCTACATTCTGTGTGTGGAAATACATTTTTGATGAGTGTTAAGTGTCACAGAATCACAGAATTGTTGAATTTGGATATCAGCTCTTGAGACCATCTAGGCCACTCCCCTGCTTAGGGCGTTGCTTTTGGCTGTCTCCAGACAACTCTGGAGTATCTCCAAGGATGGAATCTCCACAGCCATGGTGGGCAAAGCATCTTATCTCTGGGATGTATATCTCATTGTTTTTGCAATGCCATGCTTGGGATTAATATGTAGGTTTTAAAAGATAATTTTTTTTGGTATATATATTTCCTCTGAGAAGAATATCATGCAGTCCACCATCATTCTAGGGAGACACTAGAAATACTTGCAGAGAGATCTTTCCAAGAAGAGTTCAAATATAGCTTAAGGAATACTAGTTACAACCTTTATTGGTAAAAAGACAATTTTACTCAGAGAAGTCTACTTCTGATATATCCATATAGAGACTTTATTTGTGTCTAGAGTTTTTTTTCCTAACAACTATTCATTTAGGATTTCACATTTTGTTAAAAAAAAAAAAAAGGCTAGTTAGGAGAGAAGATTTTAATTTTGTGGTGAATAAGAATGACTATAAAAGATTTGTTTTATTCCAAGTCACAGTATGAAAGGAAAGCTGGGTAAAGCAAGTGTTATTTAACACTAAATAATTTCATTTCCATGACTTCATCAGCCATACATATCAGCTATTCAGAAAATAGTCCCAAAGAGAGTCTTTAATTTAAACTGTCTGATGTTCTTTTGGCAGTTGTGAAACCAAGAGATTTGTTCTCCAGAAAACTTGGACATAGTTTCCGTTCAAAGAAAAAGGGGGAGGTGGACTGGTAGTTTGGAGCTTTTTTAAGGTGGACTTTACTGCAGTTTACTCAGTTACTGTCAAACAAACTGTATTTTTTCTGGAAATAATTATAGTTAACTATCATACTTCTTTCAAATGCCTAGTACCTTTTAAAAGCAGGAAAGGTTGTCTGTCCACAAAAACTAACACCCAGTGAAAATAATAAATATCGTATCTCTTTCCAAAAAGGATTTTCTATTCACACAACTCAGTGGAATAAAACGCTAGAAATTATTTTCCCAAACTAAATCCTTTGCTTCAAGCTATATCAGATATTTTCTCAGAAAAGGCATAATGAAAATGTGAATAAATAAATGTTGGTTCAGCTTAGCAAATTAAAACTCTGACTGGCTGGAGACAGAAACATTTTCAAATAAGCCTTCATAAGCTGCTTCAGGAAATTAGTTCTAGAAATGGTGTATACTGAAAGAAAAATGCTACTAAGAGTGGCACTGTTCCTTATTTAAAGTTTCTTTCAAATTTAGTTGTTCTTTTCACTGTCACTAGGTCTGGAAAAGGTGCCAAAAGACCTTCCCCCAGACACAACCCTGTTGGACTTACAGAACAACAAAATCACAGAAATTAAAGAAGGAGATTTCAAGAACCTGAAGGATCTTCACGTAAGTGTATAAATGAACACATATTTATCAACAAAAATGGAGAAGAAATGTGTTTTTGGCCTGGTAATGAATTTTTTAAGGAAAACTGATTATTTGTGATCTTCTTCCACCAGCCCAGCCTATTTATTTTTATTCCCCTTTCTTTCTTGCAAGCTTTCTCGTCAAACTACAGAAGTTTCTCACCTCTTTTCAGTATCAGGTCTTTGTACCTGTCTCCTGTCCATTCAGTCCCCTAATCTACATCATAACTTCTCTCACATATTTATTTATGTTCTCAGTCTCTTTAGCACAGTTACTTGGTTATTTCCATCTCAACCCTGCCATCTCATCCACTGTATTCCTGCCCCTCCTACCTCTGAGATCACAGAGATTTGTATGTGCCACGTTTGTCAGCTGATATTCTGTACTAATTTTAATTCAAGAATCTTTCCAAATTACACTTCTGCCCCCTGTATTACAATGAAACTGTGTTTCTGTAATAACGTTCTACTAGCAAAGCTCCTTCTTTACCTGCCAGTCTCTTCTAACACTTCTGTCTGGTTTCCTCTTTGCTGAAATATTTTCCTTCCTGGTTTCTGTGACTATTTTTTTTTTCTTGTTCACCTCTTCTTTTCCAAGTTTCCGTCAGACAGCTACCTTCCCCTGTTTCTAAATTTTTTTGCTTTTTATGAGGTCCTCCTCTCTGTCTATAGTTTTTATCAACATTTTAAAATACACACCTCATACTTTTGCCTAAATTTTGTTGAAATACATTTCTTTACAGAGCAGAAAAGGGTTATTCTCTGTCTTTGAAAGTAATATCCTAATTCAGGCACATGCCTGAAAATATTATTTTTCTAGCCTTTTAACAGCTCAGTTTATTCTGTGCAATCCTCCGTTTGATCCTTTTTTATTATAAACAATATCTTATTTGGCTTTTCTGGCCTGGCTCTTTACAGCCTATTTCCATTCCATTCCATTCCATTCCATTCCATTCCATTCCATTCCATTCCATTCCATTCCATCCCTTTCTATTCTATTCCTTTCACAAACAAGAAGCCAACTCCCACTTTTTATCTGTTTTTGGTGCCAATATCATCACCCAAAGAATCACTGTTTCTAACAAGAATCTGCATTCAACCACTCATAGTTGGAAAAAAAATCCTATTAAATTTTACTTCTTTTAATTTCTTCCAAAGTCCCTCTTAAATATTTTTTTCAATGCAACATCATGAAGATAAGTTTAAAAAAATATGAATGCCAGACTCTCCATAGTGCAGGGATCTGCATGAGCGAATCATGAGGTTGATGGCATCTAATTTTAGCATAGGTGTCTGTACTTGATCCAGTTTCATAAATAACCTCTAAAGTCAACAAAACATATTCTTCCACATTACATTTCAGTAGTCTAGGTTTAAGAATGAGATAACTTGTTCCCCAGATTTTTTTTTAATTCCTTCCTTGGCTACAGGACAGATTTGGCACTGTAATTTCTGACCATTTGTTTTGGTTCTCTTACACCTTGGAAAGAAGTCCTGTGTTTTCAGTGAAGATTATCTACGAGGTGCTAAAACAGACAAAATTCTTATCAGTGAAATTAATCTTTTGGCTATCCCATAACACTGCCTTTAATGAGTCAGAACATGGCATTGCAGATGAAAATCACTGCTCCCAGTGACTTCTACCCACTTGGCACCTGGTTCAGATCTCAATTACACATCCTGCTGTGAGTTATGCTGTTGTGAACTATGTTATCTCATTGAAGTTAACTTTAAGGGGTTTTCTTTATTTTATTTTGTTCTGCTTTTTTTTTCTTTTTCTTTTTTTATAACAGATACAATTTAATAGTGAATTAAATAAATCCTCAGGGAAGATATTATTTGTTTCACTTACTCACAAAAGTACCCAATACATGCTTAAGGGACCACTGGAAATCATACATTAGCATAAATTTTAACAAATAACCTTCAAAACTGCAATTTTCCTGGATTTGCTCAAGAGCGAATAATAATTCTCTCAAGGCCTCTTTCCAAACCAAACCATTCTACAATTCTATGATCTTCTCCTCAAAATAATAATTTAGTCATGTAGTATATTTATGTAACTAGGCACCATCTTTGCTCTCAGCAGGAGTATTGCTGTGTAATATCTGGGAATGAATCCCATTCCCCAACTTTCAATTAAATATTTTTAGAAAGTAAAACACAAAAGCATTGTTGTCAACAGAGCTGTATTATGACATTTATTTTAAAGTGTGTGAGTGGGTGAGATACATATATAAAATGTATGTGCTTTTTAATTTGATTTCCTGAGAAACATGGCTTGGGTTAATGTTGCACTTTACAGTGTGATGTTCAAAAATTTCTTAGACATTACTAAACTTTCTTGTACTCTATTAAGACTTACAAAAATTAACAGCATTATTGTTCCAAAATCCAAAAGGCAAAACTAGAGTTAACCTTTTGCACGAAATGATCACTTGAGGGAATAATTCTTTAAACCCCAATTTTCACAGGTCTTGAAAAAATGAGCAGTTTATACAGTTTTTTACTTTTAATTAATCCGTTAAAATACCTTCTTAATACTTCTATCTGTCCCCAACCACAAGTGTATTAGTTTTAGAAGAGATTTTCATGGACAAGCTGAGTTGAACGTAAGATTCAGCTGGTACTAAAACACAGAATAAGTAGTGAGAAAAGAAAGGATTTACCTATAACTTGCTCATGGCTTCTCTTTCAATACAATTGTAACTGCTTATACCACACATCACTGGAGTACACAGCACTGGAGATGAAATTAGAACCTACCAAAATATTGTTTGCATTGAAAATTTTCCTACATAGATTTCCCAAGAGCAGCTAAAATTTGCAGCTGTGGAAATAAGGCAAGCACTTAGAAGAGGATGCAACTAAAGGAACATTTACCTACAAATAATAGATTTCTGCCAGGAAACATCAGAGCCAACAGTTATAGTGCACTTGATAATTTTATCATTTTAAATTATCCAGGAAAAAGTGGCTAAACTATTAATGTTGTGCTGTAAAAACACAGTAAGACTTCACTCCATTTGAAAATGAAAGATTGTTTGTGTGGTTTTGGTTTTGTTTTTTTAGCACAGGACTTTAGAGAATAGGGGAAAAATTGAAGATTTTTTAATGGCTGAGGACTGAGTTTCACAGTTTCAGAAAACTGTCTGATATTTTGTAAAAAACTTGCTTATGACTTCGACCTGTGGCAAAAAAGTCAGACAGGAAAGCTATTGGAAAAGCCAGGAAAAAAGTCTCTATTTCTATGAAACTGTCAGAATTTTCCAGGCAGACTGACATTTCTGGATGGAGTTCAGTTCTTTGACCCCATCAACACAATAAAGAATCCAAAATACTACATGAGTAAGCCCTCATGCAGAGTAAAGGAGGAGCCTACACAAACAGCACATGGAGTTGCAGGCTGTATGGCAAAGCCAAAGCAAATCAGCAGAATGCCTGGCACCTGGAAAAAGAAATGAAAGAAACTGTTCTGTGTTAGATCACTATAAGAACAGCACATACAACAGAATAGTGACTTCATGCTTTTCCAACAAGAATTCTTTTTCAATGGGCACAGTGCTAGTATAGTGAAAGATGAATGCACTATTGGCCTGAAATCAAATGGAACTTTACTTAATTGAAGCTAGCAGAATTATTCAAAGCATGTCTGTATAAACAAAAATGCTAAACCCAACTTTGTGTAAACTGAAGAAAAAAACCTAAGAGATAAGAAATTCAAACTTGGAACTTAAAGTTATGACCATATCCACACTAGAGAATAATCAACACTAAATATTCAGGCGGAGAAACTGAAACTCTCTTTGTAGTAATAGCAAGTGGAAGAACAATGTATGGCAATAGAAAATCTCATTACATCCTTTAAAAAAAAAAAAAACAAAGCAAAACAAACAAACAAAAAAACCTACCCAAACCTAGCAAAACAAACCTGAAGAAAATTGTAAGATCTTTCAGAGATGCAGAAAACCCCCAGAGAGATCAAAAAATATTAATTAAATAATCCAGTCTTCTGATGACTCATTACAGCTTCAGTTCCCTTTTCCCAGGCATAAAAAGAAGCTAAGTAAACACTTACTCTCTGTAAATCACAGAATGAAGGATCAGTAATCACCATCATACTGTGAAAAAAAGAAGATATCTCTGTCCAGGTTCTACCTCTGAACTCAGTTCCTAGTATCATCAGTGGCAGGAGTGAGGTGCAGCTTTAGGTTTCTAACAAATATTCAGAGGGGGGAACAAAAGGTAAATCTTTCTGAAATACAAAACTCCCTTAGAGAAATTTAATTTCCCCATACTCACCTTTGCATTGCGCTTAGGAAACAATGAGATTTTCCACTGAAACAAGTATAAAACAGACCACATGCACAGAAAATATTTCTCTTGGACAATGGGTAAGGATTTTTTCATGTGAGAAAAAAACCAGGACAAAATATTTTGAAGCCCTTAAAATTCTGGAGAGAATCAGCATACCAGTCTAATGAAAAAAAAGGAAATTTTAATAGAATAAAACAATAAAAAAATCAGATCAATTGTAATAAATTTAATGAGTGACCAAAATTTCTTGTTATAGTAGACAAGGATAGAGTTGAAAGAAAAAGGAGAATAAAGAACCATCTATTTCCTTATCATCTGAGCAAGTCATGTTGCTTGAGAGGTACCAGTGAGAGCTCAGAGGCCAGGCAAACCAGACCAGCAGCAGGCTCCTTCACTTTGTGAGATTATTCAACAAGGTCCTGTGCATGTGGTCAAACTGCTTTCCCGAGGCCTCTTTTGTCTGTACTGACAGGCTGTTTCTTCAGTGCCTTGGCATCTCCTTCCTTCACAATTCATTCATTGCCTCTCTATTGCTTCCATGTCATCCCTTTCTCCTTGCTTTTCTTAGCTCTTGATCCTAGGTTTGGATCATTAAAGAAAAATGTCAAGTTCTGTTTTTTGGGGGGTTTTGTTTGTGTGTTTGTTTTCTGCTTGGGTTGTTTTGTTTTTTTTTTTTTACTTTTTCCATAAATGTACATACATCCTTAATAATTTGGAAGAAAATCTTGACTTCATGTCCAGGTTAGGACTTAACTGAAAACATAAGGTAAACAAAGGGATGAGTTTTATTTTTTTTTTATTGGGATGCCTGGCTCCTGAGGTTAAAGTTCTTAATATATAACTGTTCCTAGCAGAACTGTAATAAAAAACGGGTAATAATGTAATACATAACCCAGGAAATTAAAGAAATTCCATTGGGTCAGGGATTGAATTTTCAGTTTAAAGCCTGAAGGAGGCATGCATCAGTGAAGAATTGATGTTAGATAAGTGTACCATCCCCAGCTGGCAAAACAGGTGTATCACTATGTAATATGGCTGATGAAAGTTTGCTGGTAATTTTCCATTTTAATTCTGGTTTTGGCAAGGCTCTCACTTCAATCTATAGTAAATTAAGACTTCTGGGGATTGAACCCCCTCAGAACAGTCTCCTGAGATTCTCATATAGTGAAATTACACCAGAAAATTTAATTCTCTGCTCCCCACCCCTAGACAGGGCAAACAATTGGAAGTTTTAATAACCGCAAGAAGAACAACCCTATGCTAATTCCAACCTGACTGCCACATGATGCCTCTGCACTTTGTCAGGGTATATTTTGACAAAAGCCTGCCTACAAGGGCTCCAAAATTTTCCTGAATTGTGAATCCTCCTATCCTCTTTGTTGTTGTTGTTGTTGTTGTTGTTGTTGTTGTTGTTGGGAATAAATATTTGAGGTAGAAAACAGGTCAGAGGAAGCTAAATGGCCAGACTTCCCCTGACTTCAAAATAGCCAGTGTCTATTCCTGTCATACAGCGGTTTTTATTTTTTCTCCTGACTACAGAAATACCTGAGAAGTTTCACTAAAAAAGAAAGTCATCTTTGGAACAAAGCTTAATTTATTCTCCTCTCTCTAAACACCACATAAACTGCTGGTCATGATAAGGTGGTGCATTATGATAACTGAGTCAATGCTTACTGTGTATTTTACAGGCTAGATTATGACAAAGGAAAAAAGCTATATCTCAGGAAAATGAGGACGGAAGTTGTATTTTCTCTTATGCGTGGGAAATCACTGTGAAACTTCTAAACCTAACAAACTGATGTATGAATACTTGATGTATTTTTTCCTCTTTTTTCTTACCTTTTTTAATTTTGACTTAAGGCCATATATTTTTGCACCCATACCAGGTCATGTTGAAACCTGTATATTTGTATGCTCAGTCTTTTGTATTGCCATTTCATGATGTGCCTCAATTTTTGGGGGGGGGAGGAAGTTAGGGCTTAGGTATTATATTTAGTCTAAATGAAATATCCTTTTTCCTCCACTAAAAGTGAAAATGTAGAAGAAGGTAGATTTTCAAATAAAAGCATCAGTTTCCATGACTGTTGTTCTAGGCTGTCATTTCAGCCAAATCATTTCATACGAGCAGCATTACAAGTGACGTTTGTGACCAAGGGCTCCAGCACTCTGAACACTTTCAGGATGACCCTTATTTTTCTCTCCAAGTACTTCTTGCCCTGTACAAAAATGTCATATGTCTTTTAACACGCTGAATGTAATGTCCCATCATGCCATCTGGGCTTTATTCAGGATAGCTGGTCCATGTGACCTGTTTTTGCCTAAGATCCATTCCTCTGTAACACTGCCTGCAGATGTTTTCCCTAGGTTTTTGTCCCCTGGTTCCTGTTTTCATTGACCTCTAAATCCCCTGAGTTTTTAATCTTATTTTATTTTGGTTTGATTTAGCTTTTGTTACATGCAAACCATATGGGACACATTCTGAGGAAAGTAAACAGCATTGCTGCAAGGCTAATAACTTAGTTCATAAAGTATGGGATATAATAGAGGTATTGTGAAGTGGGAAAGGAATCCAGGGGTATGGCTTGCCAGGTGCTATACTGGTGTGTGGTGTGTTAGACTCATCATTTGTTGTTGTCCTGGGAGACAGTAAAATGTCTCTTACAAACTGTAGTGTGTGGGTTTATTTTTCCTTCTTTACAGCTGCACAACAATGCAAAAATAATGCAGGTTTAAAATACTGGGAGCAGGGACTTGCAGAGAGGAGTCTAAGTAGGAAATAATATTCTGGTACAGAAAAAGTTGTAAACTCTGACTTGTGGTGCTTTCCCACCTTACAACGCCAAACACATGTTCCCACTTTGAAATCAGTGTTTTTATACATACCTTTGATAGAACACTGCCATTTCTAAGTGAGAGACTCCTTAAGTGTTTGAATAAAACAACAATTCTGAGTATTTCCCCAAGATAACATAAACATATTCAGGAGAAAGCACTGGAAAAACATAACAGGTTAATCCTAGGTACCTAGATAACTTCTGGTTTTGGTCAGGGCTATCAGTTCCCATCTGAAAAGATGTAACAATCAACTACTCAGACAATATTTGCAGTGCCTAGCTGAATCTATGCCTACCTATTTCCATCAAGAAATAGTTCACCCACATCATCAGCTGTGATTAATGTCTCCCAAAATTTTTTCTTTAAAAGGTAACAAAGTTAAAAGAAACCCCAAAGAAGGCAGACTTTTAGCTGAAACAAATGGTTAAGCAGTACAAAACAAGATGCAAGATAAAAATTTCAAATATTCATAACATGAGCCCAAACTCATTGTATGTTGTCTTAGAGATCTATGGAAAAGAAATATACGGTGAAATTAATAAAAATAAAGAACAATGTAATTAGCAGTAGCGCATTTAATTATTGAAATAAAAACAATGTAAAAGATTAATTGGCATAATTCCAACTGTACCACTTTTAAATAACTGGATTGTTTGTCATGTCCTAATACTCTACAAGTAGCTGAATGGCAGAATCTACATCTGTATCACAATTCTGGCAATCATGAATCAAAGAACCACTCCCAATGTGTATCCATGTGTTCTCATGTCAGATTTTATAGTACAGGTCCAAATAAAAGAGCTGGGGCCATGGCTTCTACTGACCAACATATTTATTTTGGGATAGGCTTATTGTTAGGGAAATAGTCTGCTGAACTGTGGGTGATCTCTTCTACCTCCTCTTGCGCATGAGTTATTTCTAGCTAGCACACAAAATTAAAACCAGATATGTTCAGCTTTACATGCACTCGATGAAACCATGTATAGTACACACTGCTTTGCTCAGGGTCCATTAGCGGAAAAACAAGAGGATCTTCAAGAGGAGTCCATTAGGGGGAAAAACACATCACCACTTTAATCTGCCCACTTCTCTTTCAAGTTTCGGTGATGGAGAGGTGTTGTCACAGAGGCCGATAGTCTTGTCATTGTTCTAACACTTAACTGATTATGGAATAAGTTGGACACTCCATTTCCCCCCAAGAAACAGACTGAAGTGTAAATCTGAAAATATTGAAAGTGTATGAAAATGCTCTGAATGTTCACTATAGTGTTTACAACAACTTTTTTTTTTTTTT